>BPLT01000006.1:2380000-2695000 GCA_019656295.1 Rhododendron mucronatum var. ripense
ATGCCGTCATTTCTACACATCTCCCAATATCATACCAGGGGTTTAGGGTTTATTTCACTTTAGTTGAATTATTAGTTGTAAATACCTTCTCATTTCCATAATCAAACTCACAAATCCTCTATTTGGTTAGAGATCCTTGCTTCATTTGGGGTAATAACCATCCCTTCTGTTGCATTGAATGATGAGTTGCAATTGCAAATACCATCTTTCCATAACCAAACTCACAAATCCTCTGTTTGGTCAGAGATCCTCATTTCATTTGCAGTAATGACCATCTGTTCCATGCCAGACAACTCGTCTCAGACCAAGTACCTCCGTATCCAAATCTAGTAATTCTTATTATGTTCTCTAGTTCGGTGTTTTTTGTAACAAAACCTCTGTATCTAAGTCATTATCACTTCATTTGCAGAAGATGAAGGAAAACCAACAACGACTAAACAAAGACATGAGATGCCCTCAGGGTTGTTCAAATAAATCATATGCAAACAAGCATCAAGCTATGCAGGAGCACAAACCCTGGAAATAGGTTGCTCGTGTAAACAGATTCACTAATTGAATGGCGGCTTCATGATTTAGGGATCTCGTGTTGTACATTACAAGATAAGTAATAATGAACGGCTCCAATGCCTAACTGAACGAGCACGATGAGACAAAAACACTTACAGAACAATCTAGAAAGGATTCAAACTACAGTTCATGACAATCCCTGTTAAAACTAAATTACTACAAGCAAAACAGGATGCAATGACACATCACATCAATGTTGTAGTCCAAAACATCATTTCTCTACTCAAAACAACTCCAATATCATTTAAAAGAATGAGGAATACAAATAATTCACCTTTTGTTCGACGTAACATTATAGCCCTTAGAACAGCTTGAAGCTTCTTGTAACCATGAATTGAGTTTCTCGCAATTGGAAACTTTATTTGCTGGCAAAATGATTTATAAGCAGCATATGGATCATATTTCAGGAATCTGAAGTAGCTGTACAGTTCATCAATTGCATTCTGTATAGGTGTTCCCGATAAGCACCACCTTCTTTTAGCTCTAAGGCCGCAACATGCTCTAGCCACTTGTGTTCTGTGATTTTTTATTGTTTGAGCTTCATCTAGTACCACCCTAAACCAACCAACTCTTGCAAGTGCACCACAAGCACTATCAATAGCAGAAATATCAAATCCTTTTTTACCCTTCTTGCGTTTCTTACTAACATTAGCCGTACTTTTCCGTTTTTTATTAGAGAACTCTGAAGATATTCCATATTTCTCCCCATTTTTATGCTCATCATCATCTTCATCAACCAAAGGTTGCTTTGGAACTTCATTAGTCACGATAGCATATGTTGTGAGAACAACGTCATACTTTGCTAATTCAAGAGGATCCTTTGTCCTATTGCCTCCATGATAGATTAAAACAGAAAGTTCCGCTTCATCTGCAACTTTATCTTTCAGCTCCCTGGACCACTGTCTAAGAACAGTCGCAGGACACACAACTAATGTCCCAGCTGCAGGCCTCCGCCTACGGAACTCCGAATTAGAAGTCGTCACTTCCGGAATTGATTTAACATCATCAGATTCTGCGGGTTGCTTGCCTTTATCTGGAGCAATGCTCCCGTTGTCATCATCATCATCCAAATTCAAGGCTTCAGCTTTATGATTGCATTCAACTTCTGTTTTAGATTTCGACTGTAAAGATCTCTGCATCTGTATAAGGGCAATGATTGAGATAGTCTTGCCAAGGCCCTGTGACATAACAGCACAATTAGTCTCAGAAGCATATTCATAAAGATCAAAAGCAATGAATCATAAATAACGCAACATGTGAGGTCAACCTAACTACTTTCACCTGATCATCAGCCAGAATTCCACCCAAACAATGTAAACTTGCTGCTTCCTTCTGAAGCATCCAAGCCAAAGCAATTTTCTGAATGCCAAAATGATTTAATCTTAGAGCACGAAATCTACATGCACAAGGACATACAAATTAAGGTAGATACACAAATATAACAAAGCATGATACAGAGAACCTGATGTCTTAGAAGAGAGACAGACAAAAGGCCATCAGGTAAATTAGCTTCAACTTTAGGTTGGTTAAGATCCTGCAAAAGATCATGAACAGAATGCATCAACCGTTAACTTTCCGGTGCTTCAATGATGTTATTCAAGAGATATGATTTGCTCTATATTTCTCTCCCACATCTCGGCATGGCCACTATGAATAACTAATTTATCTAGAGATGTAAGACGGGGTGAAAACACAAACCAAAGTTATATATACATAAAATGGTAATTAAGTTAAAATCACAAACCGAAGTCCTGAACAGTGAAAATACCTGTAGGGCAGCTTGATAAATTAGTCTCTCATCACTTCCGACAGCCCTATCTTCACCCAAACCAGGACGAGGTATAGGATCATTATAACTGACATACGGTGTATTAGAAACAAACTTTCCATGCATCAAGGACTGAGGTAGTATTCTATTCCCACGGTTGTCGTACGCAATAACATCATCATCAATACTCCTTCCAAACTGGTCTTTATGGCTCTTGCTCGTGGGTAGGTTTGGCCATGGAAAATGATGGGATTTTCCATGAGTATCATGAACCTGACCGTGACTAACATTCTCCACAAAATTGCTGGATCTGGAACCAGGTGGAAATGGCTGCAGGGATGTAGGAAGATTCCTCTTCAGAACTTGTTGAGATGGAAGCTTTTCGTAAACTGTACCAAGCATACAAACAGTTCATCATCAGAAAACAAGAGAACTTTGAAGAATCTGCAACTTTTGCTGGCGAACCACATTACCATTCTCCTTATAGTACTTGGAATTCTCAGCACTCGTTGCATGCTGATTTGAGGCTCCAACATATTTACTAGAACTAGGATGAATCTGGAGCTTAGACTCTGCATGACGGTCAACATTTGAAGAACTTCCATTAGTAGTAGATGATCGCTTACGAGAAGAAACCTGTTGAGAAGGTCCTACATGACCTGAAACAAATCAAGAGCCAAGGATCATTTGCAGCAAAAGAGGAGTGGATTATGCAGATTGTCTACCATAAGAAAAATGTTTTACCCCTTGAAGTTGTACCAACTGCAGAATCCCATTGTGGAAGGACCCTGTGATTGGCAGAAGAAGCAGAGTCCTTCAGAGGTGATGGTGCATCTAGTATTTCTCTGTATTCCTCTAAATCCCAAGATGATGAATCACTACCAGACGACGTAATCTCTATAGCCTCTCCAGCGTCCATAACAGTTGAATGAGGATCCCTTTCTCGAAGAAATTTATTAGAACCACCAAATGGTGAGCCAACCTGCAATGCAATATCATGATCAGTATCTGGTAATATGACAGCATAAGGCCAGGATACAAGGACTACATCCAACCATAGGAGACCAAAAAAAAAACTTCGCTCACTAGATTTGTGCAATGTCGAGAAAGTAAGCTGCACAGCAATCCGCTCATAAAGGAGCAACATTTCTTTGTAGACTCGATGAAACTTTGAAGAGCATCAGCATGGTCAGGCATCTGAATTAACAACTTTATCAATTATCTCATGATGAAAGGGGAGATATATATATGTATATATAGATAGATATATATATATATATATAGAGAGAGAGAGAGAGAGAGGGGATCATATTAAACCAGGCCTTGTCAAAAGTAAATGATGTGGCTATACGAATCCATTTTTTGCCAATCCACTAGTTTCAAGAGCTATATGCTTGATTCAAATTAAATGAAGTCCTACTTTTTTAATACTGTAGCCCATTTCAATTTATGTCTTCCCTCTCTGTAGCGGCCCAAACATTACAATTCACAGGGGCCCAAGGCCCACTGGTTGCTAAGGGTTGAGGGTTGCAAATGAACCAAGCCATTTGTGAACAGTTCAAGGCTTGACTGGTTAAGGCTCACTTCAGTTAAGGCTCGTTCGAGTTTGATTTGGGTACTAAACAAGCCGAAACTTGAGCCTCAAATTTAGGCTCGTTTACGAAATGAGCTTAACCTGAACCTTACAGTATTCCGCTCGCTAAGGCTTGTGAACCTAGAGTGTATGTATATCTCAAAAGAATTTCACATATAACCTTGAATATGTATGAACTTTCACATCCATGAAATGAAAATTTTATTTGCATTTCTAGACCTGTATGAGAGCATAAATATCTAATATCTTTGACTCGTTAACCTCGACCAGTAAGGCACTAACAGTGGGTGTTCATAGAGCAGATCTAGTTGTGCTGCACCACCTGAACCCACATCCGAGCCAAAGGCCCAACTGAGTCCACTCCATGGTTTGAAATATCAGTGATACGTATTGGTATTGGAATTGGTGGGTAAAATCATCTACGTATATGTAACACCAATATGTAAAAGTGGTATCGGTCCGATAAGGCTGATACGGGCTGTTATGGACTAAATATGGCCAAAATCTTTGGGGTGCATGTGTTATCTTTGCATAATCGAAGGAAAAGGAATAAAAAAATAACATTATTGGACCTTAAAACATGATTTGAAATATCATGTGAGACACTTTGGACTAATACATTTGTGTGGTTTGTGATATGTAATGATAATTCAGCATATTATGCGTCTTTATCATTCTTTTTGACATGCAATGATGTAAACTTAAACTGAATAACATTAAATTGAAGCACTAGCAATTTAGAACAATAACTTCATGCAAAATTAATTTCAGAACTGCAGCCTCAAAGTTAAACCCAAAAATAGGAAATTTATGGGATGCAGTACAAAAAAAACAACAAAATAGCCAAACACCATTATAAACCCCAACAAATGTGATTCTTAAGAAAACGTAGATATCAGTAATTTTTCCCTATGTTGTGCAAAAATTTAAAAAATTCTCGCCTCCAGTCACCAATACCGTTACGTGATGACTGATATGGGCCATATGGCCCAAAACCGCGACATCGCAACCGATACCGACATTTCAAACTATGGTCCATTCCAGTAATTTCGACACACCACACTACTCTTCCTTACCATTGCACCATATGTCTATGTTCTCTACAACCATCTTCGTATCTTCTATTAACTAATCTTCAAGTAATGCTACTCCTTTTAATCTTACAAAACATAAAGCCACTCCTACCACGTTACAAATGTGTACGAATCCATCTCCACATCCTATCTAATATAAACGCATTGTAACATTGTGTTGTTTTTTAGTTGCGGAACATTATGTCTCACACCCTCTAGGCGTACATATATCTACCAATAAAAATTCTCGAGGTCACATTCTCTCCAACTCCTCCTGTTATTATTACTTTTTATAATCGACAACAAAGAAATGTAAATTACATAAAAGGAGAAAAGGCGTACACATTCTTCATCATCATTGGTAATGGCAGCAATAAAACTAAATGGTCACCCTCCATTTCTTCCTCTCTTGACACCAAAGTTACATTGCACATATCCATATGTTACATTTTACTTCATCTGAAGTCTTCCGACTCAAGTCTTCTCTTTTATAAGCAAAACAAAAGCTCATAAACAAAATCAAAACAAATGAGAAGGGGCAGACAAAAGTCATTTAATAACCTCCCAACAACACTAAAGAAAAGAGAAGGGGCCGATTCCGCTCACAAACATTTGACACAAACAAAGAAAGGACAAGCAGCAAAAACCAAATAGACAGGGTTCAGAATTTCGCTCAAGAGGTCTTCTTCCTAAACGGAAAACAAAATATTTTTAAAAAGCGAAGATATAGATATGCAACGAAATACCTTATTTTCAAGCAGTTAGATTTCTTGGAGGGATCCAACCTAAAACCAGTTAGATTTTTTGAAGGGTTCCAATCTAAAACCAATTGGCGGTAGGGGGAGTAACCTATAAAATATATTGACCAAGCTTGGATGGCTTAAATGAGTAATGTGAGACAAGCCAAACACTCCCCCTCATGTGCAGCCCGGATGCACGTAGAGGGGCCAAACCAAGAGGAGACTAGGAGCTGAGCTATTGACTCGGGCGACTAGGGCGACAAAGATGACTGCGACTTTCCCAGATACATCTAACACAAGCTAACTGCTAACCATCTTCCATGCGAACTAAAGCATACATAAGATGAAGCAGAGCATTTAAAGAGAGTTGAATGCTGAAAAACACACCATGAAACTGAACAAGAGAAAGTCATGCTCTGGTTAATGATTTGCATCAAAACTAATATTAGAACTTCCAAGACATTACATAAATCCCCAATACCGAAAACCAAGAGGATGTTCTTCAAACCTCCATGCCCCAATGGCCCAATCATCCTAACGTAATGTCTGTTTGTTAACACTCACAGGATGTTGAAAAAAAAAAAACGAAAAATCTGACAAAGTCAGACACAAGGTACACTTGCTTGCTAAGAGAGGAACATATACATAATACATCTCTTATCTCAGAGCCACAGACCCTTCATCAACTGATGGAAAATTTTCCCTGTTATGACAGTTGGCTTCCTCAAGGGCCTCTTAGTAACTACTTTGGCTCAAGAACTACGGATTCCTCTTGATGCTAAAGTTTCCTCTACAGTCGGGATTTGGGCTTTCCCTCCTCTATTTCCCACTTTCAATACAGTGGACAGCTTCATCCTCTTCCCTATACAAAGTTCCAGCTACCTCGGATGTTGGATGCTATAAGGCCCATTTTCCTATTGTGCGCTGGCACCATCTAGTTTGGTTTCATAAATTCATTCCTAGACATTGCCTCATTCTTTGGATAGCTATCCAAGAAAGTCCCATCATTAGCTGGGTATTCAAACTTCTCGTGTTTTTTCTCATTGACAACTAGAAGATGAAAGCCTATCTCATCTATTTTTTAAACGTGCTTACTCTAGAGCAATATGGAAGCAAGTGTGCCTTCTTTGCGGCATGTCTAAGCCTCAACACTCCTGGAATAATTAAGTTAACTGGCTTATTGGAAAGCAGGGTGGGAAATCCTTCCGCAATGTTATCAAAAACTTGCTTGGTTAGCCATGGTTTACTAGATAAGACCCTCTTCCACTGTTCTGCAGCCGATTAGATTCGATGTTAGGGTTAAGGGCTCTCAATTCACCTCTTTTAAGCCCTTCCCTAAACCTTGCCAATGTCATTCTCAGCAAACCACTCATTAGGTTCCCATTTCCTGTTCTCAATTGTTTGTAGTTGGTAAAGTTCCTGAGGTTCGGAATATATATATATATATATATATATATATATATATATATATATATACACACATGCATGTATATATATATATATACATGCATGTATATATATATACATGCATGTATATATATATATATGTATGTTTGTAGATGGCAAGTTCTGGTATTTGGAAAGTATCCCTTGTTTCTTTTGTTCTTTACGAAAATCTTGGATTCCAGGGGAAAAAACATATGCATCTCTTTACTCAATGACAAAGCCGCATATATACTTGTATTTCCAAAAGAAAGGTGCACTTGTTGAACACCCAAGAGCTTGCCAACCATAGCCAGGGTGCGCAACTCAACCATAGGGCACTAGGAGTAGAGAAACCCCTATTACTCGTTCACTCGAGTTAAAAAAGCCACAAACCTAAGCCAGTCACAAAATAGTATGAATAATACTATACATTGTTTGACAACAGTCACCAGTGGCGGAGCCGGGACTTTGACCCCGGGGTGGCCGGCTTAATAGACATATATTTTTTATCAGAACGTATACTTATCATATCATAAGGTTTTTCCTTTCCAATTCATTACATTTGTAAATTGAAATGATTCTTTAGGCTACTTCAACTGTCACGTGCTAATTTTTTATGTACGAAAGAAATTGAGAAATGAGAATGCAAAATAACCGGTTTTTATCAAATCAAACCAAAGTTATTAAGATTATAAGTTATACACGAATAATTATCAGTAATTTTCAAAATCAGATATATACAAAATAAAAATTTTAAAACTTCGACTCTTAGGGAGTTGGAGCCGGGGACCCCGGGCGCCAACATAGCTCCACCCCTAACATTCACTGTGTAATTAGGCAACAGCCCGATTAGTTAGTGAAAGCCTAAAAAGACATGCAACCAAATGAGAGTAGCAAGCTAAAAGTGCTAATTCCGCTTGACTAGCAACCACGTAACTAGTCAACTTCACTGATCAAGAACACACCTCATCTATCTATACTATATGGAAATGTAGTGAAGTTTTGATAAAGCTTCAAAATGTAAATCCTAATTTCTTAGAATTTTGAATTTTTTAAATCAACAAAAATTGGGACAGAGAAAACGTGGCTGCGAGAGAGAAAGAGGAAAACGTGGGGGATGGGGTGTGAACAAGGGGGAAGAGAGATTTTAGGGGAATTGGGATTTTGAATTTTTTTAATTAGCAAAAATGACAGAGGAAAACATGGCTATGGGAGAGAGAGGGGGGAGGAAAACGTGGGGGGAGGGGTGTGAACAAGGGGTTTGAGAGAGATTTTAGGGGAATTGGGGTTTTGAATTTAATTTTTTTCAGATTTTGTTTATTTGTTTTGTTTATCTGATATATTCTATAGTTGCATATTAATTTGAATATCGTAAACTATATTTTTTCATCAATTAGTGTTATCAATATCTTATTTGAGCCCCACAAACCTCCAAATCCTTATTATGAGTTTCCTGGATTTTTAACTTTTTTTTAAGAGACAAATATCCACATGCCAATAACTGAAAGCACCAACAAGGGAAAAAAAAAAAAAAAAAACTACCACATCCGACTATACCACATGCCAGTTGACTTCCACAACCTTTCTCCCCAACCCACTTCCCCTTTTTTCTCTTCTTTTTTCCCATTCTTTTTTCCCTAATTTCCTAGCCAGCAAGGAGAGAGAGAGAGAGAGAGTTATCTGGGGCCGGGAGTTAGGGTAGTGGGGTGAGTTTAGAGTGTAGGATAATGAAACTTCCAACAAAAAAAAAAAGAAGAAATGAAAAATTAACTTCACAATATCAGATAACTACTCTCACGACTGGATAACTCCCCACGACCATGGCTTGATAAATACGGGAAAACCTAAAAACAAACATTGATGAAAGGAATTGTATCCATTTGTATCATCAATTTTTCATACGTTGGCTCAAGTTTATAATATAAAAAAAGCATTGTGTCCGCTAGATGCACATCAAACTTTTTTTTCCTGTTTTCCCGTATATCGAACGGGCACAATGCTATTATTAGAGAAGTGGATTATTCTGCTCTAATACAATTTATTTTTCTTCTGACAATTACAATTCGACGATTCTACTTTGAATTAATGTGTGTTATTTGACGTAGTTTAAAGGGATGACAAACATAAAAGATTATAAAATGAACAGGTTGAATGGTAAAATGAACTAGCGTTCAACCCGTTCTATGCACGGGCAAAACTAACCCGTTCTAGCATTGTACCCATTTGAAGCTACTTTTTTTAATTGTTCTGTGCATCAAACGGGCACAACGCTAGAACGGGTTAGTTTGCCCGTGCATAGAACGGGTTGAACGCTAGTATCCTTTAATTGGAAAGTTTTCCAACAGAGGAAGCCTCAAAATGAAATTTACCTCCATAACACAGAGTTACAAACTATCTTTAACCTCAGCAAAAGGTGGGAAGTTAGAGTTACTTTACCACTAAACCCACAATTAATGACAAACACCACTAACCCTTAAAGTTTCCACGAGTAAGAAATCATCTACAATTTCTTCAGAACAGCAAAGGAAGGGAGAGGTGTGTAAGGTAAAGCGAACGGAAAGAATTCATTTTGGATTTCAACGCCATACTAATCGTGAAGCCAAGGAATAAAGAATCGAGGGTTTAATACGAAAAAAAACTCCAAATTCCAGTCACCTACAAGATTCTAGGTCACAGCACACACTAGAGAGACACATGCATATGAATTCAGAAAGCAATTGACAAGACATCTGTGAGGCATGCATATACCTGCGTCTAAGAGAGTACCTGTAACTGCTGCTTTCAGATGTTCAGTCGCCATTGTAGTCGACTACAGCTCGGAAAATTAGGAGAGAGAGAGAGAGAGAGAGAGAGAGAGAGAGAGAATGCTCGATTGACGGTGTCACAGATGTCGAGTCGGGAGAGAGAGAATCCTCGGCGGTAGCGCAACAGTGTTTCAGCGATGGGAAGCAACAGCAAGTACTCCACCGATGGTATGGTAGTAGTAGTTTCTGAACTTTCTATGGTAAATAGTCCCCGTAATAACATACACAGTGTAATAACCAAAATCATGGCTTTATTTGGTTGAGAGTTTAGTTTAGTTTAGTTTTGGTAGTGGGTGGAGAGAGAAATAGGATAATGATTAGAAATAGGGGTAATGATTGGAGAGAGGTAGAGAGAGATGAGAAAATAATAGGGTAAATTGAGTAGAAGGACATAGTATAGGGGTTTATGCCACAATTAGTCCATTTACTTTTTCTTGTAGTCTCCAGGACAATTGACACTTAGTCTCTCAAAAATACCCTCCGACGTATCTGTTCATTTTTTGTGTATCTGTTGAAATTTTAATTTTTTTTTATTTTGACCTTTGACTAGCGTTGACTAGCGTCAACTGGTGTATCTGTTCATTTTTGTTGTATCTGTTCATTTTTTATTTTTACCTCTACCATCCAACCACCACTTCTACCACCACCACCACGGGGCCACCACCATCGCCACCATGCCGCCACAACCTCCGCTTCCACCACCATTCCATTACCACCATGCCACCACCTCCACCACCACCACCACCACCATCATGCCACCAAACCCTCCATTTTCACCACCACCACGCCGCCACAACCTCCACCACTCAACCACCACTTCCACCACCACCACCACGATGCCACCACCACCGCCACCATGCCACCACAATCTTCACTTCCACCACCACTTCTATCACGACTCCATCACCACCACGCCACCACATCCACCTCCATCTCCACCACCACCACCACCACCACCATGCCACCACAACCTCCACTTTTTTCCTTATAATTTCCAAGACAATTGACACTCAGTCTCTCAAAAATACCCTCCGACGTATCTGTTCATTTTTTGTGTATCTGTTGAAAATTTAATTTTTTTATATTTTGACCGTTGACTAGCGTTGACCAGCGTCAACTGGTGTATCTGTTCATTTTTGTTGTATCTGTTGATTTTTTATTTTTACCTCTACCACCCAACCACCACTTCTACCACCACCACCACGACGCCACCGCCACCATGTCGTCACAACCTCCGTTTCCACCACCACTCCATTACCACCATGCCACCACCATGCCACCACCTCCACCACCACCACCATGTCACCAAACCCTCCATTTCCACCACCACCACGCCGCCACCACCTTTACCACTCAACCACCACTTCCACCACCACCACCACCACGCCACCACTACCGCCACCATGCCACCACAAATATCCACTTCCACCACCACTTCTACCACGACTCCATCACCACCACGCCACCACATCCACCTCCACCACCACCACCACCACCACCACAATCTCCACTTTCACCACCACCTCTACCACCACTCCATCACCACCATGCCACCACTTCCACCATCACCATTACAACACCACCACCACCATGCCACCACAACCTCCACTTCCACCACCACCATACCACCACTCCATCATCATTACGCCACCACCACCTTCGCCACTTCCACCACCATGCCGCCGCCGCCGCCATGCCACCACAACCTCCACTTCCACTTCCATCACCACCTCTACCGACACTCCATCACCACCACCACCACCACCACCACTACGCCGCCACCGTCACCGCCACCATGACAACCTCCACTTCCACCACCACTACGCCACCGCCACCACTCTATCACTACCACGCCACCACGTTCACCACCACGACGCCACCATCACCACCACCGCCACCGCCACCGCCACCACCACCACAACCTCCACTTCCACCCCACCTCTACCACCATTCCTCCACCACAACCATCACCACTTCCACCACACCCCCCTCCCCTCAGCACCTCCATAACCATTCCACCACCACCACCACTCCAGTTCTCCAATCATGTCTACCACCACCACCACCTCTCCATCGTTACCGCCACCATCACCACCACAACACAAAACAGATTCAGATACACCAAAACAAATACAATAGATATACCATAACAGATACACCAACAAAAAATAAATACATACATATATATATATATCAACAGCAAATGTACCAAAACAAATACAAATATACCAACAATATCTGTTGGGGTTTGTTCCAGCTTCTCTCTTGCAAAATTGGAGAGAGAAACATATTTTTCGTTTATTTTGGACGGAGGTTGACGGTACGTAGGAGTTTAATTGATGAGTGTTTTTAATACGTCAAGTGTTTATATGATATTTCGGTAAGGTCAGGTGTTTATGTCTACCACCACCATGACGATGTCTACCACCACCACTCCACAACCACTGCCACTGTCACAACAAAGTCTTTTTTTTCTTCTTAAAACAGATACAGATATACCTAATACAGATACACCAAAACAGATATAATAGATATACTGCAACAGATACACCAACACGCGGATTAAAAAAAACAGATACACCAACACAAAACAGATACAGTTGTATCAATAGCAGATGTACCAAAATAGATATAAATATACCAAATACATACCCCAACATAACACAAAACAAATATAGATATACTAATACATCAAAACAGATACACCATCATAAAACAGATACAAATTTATCAACATCAGATATACCAAAATAAATCCACTTCTACCACCACCATTTCTACCACCACAACCTCCACTTAAAAATACAAATATATCAACAACAGATACACAAAAAATGAACAGATATACCGGTAAATGTCAATGCCGCTCAACGGTAAAAAAAATAAAAAAAAATCAACAGATACACAAAAAATGAACAGATACACTGGTCAACATAAGTCAATGCCGGTCAACAGTCAAAAAATACAACCTCTACCACCACAACCTCCACCACCACAATCTCCACTTAAAAATATAAATATATCAACAACAGATACACAAAAAAATAAACAGATATACCGGTCAATGTCAACGCCGCTCAACGGTCAAAAAAATTAAAAAAAACCAACAGATACACAAAAAATGAACAGATACATTGGTCAACGTAAGTCAACGTCGGTCAACAGTCAAAAAAATAAATAAAAACAAATAGATATACCAAAAGTGAACAGATACACCAGTCAACGCTGGTCAACGGTCAAAATAAAAAAAAGACATTTTTGTATTAGCCAAACAAGACCCTTGTCTCATTAAAGTCAATTTAAATGAAAAGACATTTTTTTTGTGTTAGCCAAACAAGGCCTTTGTCTCATTAAAGGCAATTTGGTCTTTTCATGGACCTTAAACTTCAAAATATTTTCATTAATGGACTTTACACATCACTAAAACTTAAGCTGGACTAATTCTGCTTTGACACCTCTTCTTTTGGACTTTAGACCAATTTGTTGAAAATAATAATCGGAGAAATAGGATAATGATTGGAAAAAGAAGTAGGATAATGATTGAAAAAAAAAATAAAATCAAATCAAAATACACAAACGAACTTCGTTTTGGTACTTAACTTAGTTTTAACTTAGTTTTTTAATCATTACCCTATATCTTTCTCCAATTATTACCCTATTTATTCAATTATTACTTTCATTTTTCTCTCTATCTCTCTCTACTCATTACCTATCTCTCCAATCATTACTCTATTTCTCTCTCCACCCACTACCAAAACTAAAATACTCCAAACTCTCAAACGAACAAAGCCGTTGACATTAGTAATATTTTCTCAAAAAATGCTTACAGTTGCATAATTAAATTTAACAAGTTTTTAGCAACGCATTAAATTTTGACTATTGAATAATCAAAATTATCAACATTTTGTCAATAATCAAACGTTTTCTCTCTCTCATATTTTTAAAATAAGTTTTTTTTTTTTTGCAAAAATAGTAAATAATATTTTTTTTAAACTGTCCTTTTTTTTCAAAAACTGTTATTTAAAAAAAATGTATTTTTTAAAAAAAATTCCGAAAAGTGTTTTTTCCAAAAAATTATTTTCTATTTCTAATAACCCGTTTTTATTAATTTGAAAACTATTTAAAAAGAAATTGTTTTATATGGTGACAATTTTTAGATTTTATTAGTTGTAAAGGTGATATGGCAAGTTTTAAGTATTTAATTTTGATTATGTCATTGTGGACATTTACATTGCTAACCTTAACAACCTCTTGAATGGATAACCAACACATGATGTAGTAACTTTTAATTTTCTACTTTTGATTATTCCATTGTGGATGCTCCATCTCCTCTGCTGAGGGCATTTTCAATTCACTTTTATTCTTTCAAAACAGAGAATAGATGTGATACATTGAATAAATATTTTGTAATTTATTTCTTTTATTTTTCTTCACTTTTTTGTACATTGAGGGAATATTTACTTTTGGTTCTCTGTTTTTAGATGACCAAATTTATTTGGAAAATGATTTTACGACTCCCTTTTTTGTTAATGCTACTTCCTTGCAAGTGTATTTTCTGTGCAAAAATACATTTGTAGAGGAGTGACATTAACAAAAAATGAAGTGCAAAATCAGTAGCTCAACGCTACTCCCCTACAAGTATATTATGCTCACTTTTTTACAAGAAGCCATAAAGAACATTTAACTTTAAGAATAACTTGCGATTTATATCATATTTGTAGAATCCATAAAAAATAAATAATTGATGTTTTAGTGTAGAAGGTCAACCAAAATCCAACCAAACAAGGATTAAAAGGCAATCGATATTGTGCATTATTTATTTACTTAAAAAAAATTAGCTCAATGCCAATTGATATTTGTAGAATTTATTTTAGAAATTGTATGGCGCCCGATAAATTCTGAAATACCCTACGAATTCTAAAATAGCTTTTATTGATAATAAATTGAACTAATTTTTATAGTGACTAATTAAATAATATTTTAAGAATAACTCATGGTTTGAATAATTTTTGTAGAATTCGTGATGGGTCCCAAAAAATTTTAAAAAATATATCAACCACAGGCGATGGGTTTATTGAAAAAATGGAAATTGAATTTGGAGATTCGGGTCGAGAGAGTAGAACAAGACACTTGTATTGGCGCCTATGTAAAAAGCTACCCTAGAACAATACCAAATAAGAAAAAATTGGGCGTCCAATGGGTACCATGTCACCCAATCAACGTGGCCCTAGTAACACATTTGTGCCGTTCAAAAATGTATTAGACGACTCAAATTAAAACACATTCGGATGCGCCAAGCAGGCACCTGCCCGGCACTGCAAATCTTCTCACATACTAAATGGATGCACGGTGTTTAGCTTTTGCCTTATTATTAAAAAAAAAAAAAAAGAAGCGTGTGAAATCTTTTCCCCTTCCAGCAGTGTTATGAGCAAGAATTATATAATCAAGGTACTCACATGAACACTTTAAACAGGCATCTTTGGTGGATCTCACGTACAATTAGTGTAATGTGTAAGGGCTCTAATGTGAATGTGAATGAGTTTGTGTAAATATTTATGGTTGTAGAATGATTTTAGGCCCCGTTTCAGAAGACCTTCTTAAAAAATATATATACTTATTTCATATTTTTAAACTCAAAAATAATGTAAATGAAAATAAATTTTCAATATTTTTGCACCGTATTAAAGATCTCAATGAGATCTATCAAATAAGTTTCATATCGATAGAAAAATTATTTGCGTAAACCCATGATTTTTAAACTTGAAATTGCTTTCTTAAAAAATACTCCTTAAGTACTTATTTATTTATCGTTCTGGAACGGAGGGCTTGTTCGGCTTAAAAAGCCATTGGCTTTCCCTCAAAAAATGAGCCAAATAAACCCACAAAAAAACGAAAATAAGCCACTTGTTTCGTCTTTATTCAAAAAAAATAAAAAATTGGATTTCGGTCAAAAAATTTTACTTTTTAGATTCCTCTTGTCATGAAGATGCAATAATCCCAAAAAAATTAACAATAAGCCAAGTAATATGAAAAAAATTTGAATAAGGACAAAAAATAAGCCACTTTGACTTATTTATCCGAACATGAGATAGATTTTTAAGAGTAATGAGTGAAAAGATATATACAGAGAAAATTTATTGAAAATTATGCCCGGAATTTTGAGTCCCAAAATGAACCTGCTTTCGCTTTGTTCGGTTGCCTTTTCTTTTTAGTTTTAGTTTTGGAAACCAATCATTACCCTACTTCTTTCCCCAATCATTATCCTATTTTTTCAATTATTACTTTCTCATCTCTCTCTATCTCTCTCCAATCATTACCCCTATTTTCAATCATTACTCTATTTCTCTCTCCACCCACTACCAAAATTAAACTAAACTAAACTCCCAACCAAACACAACCTTTGTTCTCTTTATAATTCAAAAGGAATCTTTCAAAAATACCCCCTAGATTCTCTCTATTTTAACATTTCTTTCTATCTCTCTATTTATTGCCCAGACTATTTTTTCAAAAAAATTTCAAAAACCAAACCAAACATACGTACCTAATTTTAGAAGCGCTTGTTCGAACATAAAAAGAGGGAAACGGAAACAAAAATTTGATTTTCCCGCTGTCCAGATTTGGGGCGAGTATTTGAAACTGGGCTATTGTCTCTCCTAATTGCGTCCTCTCTTCTCTCAAACCCTAGAATCTCTCCCTCTCAATGGCGGGTGGAGTAGCTGGTACATCAAAGACAAACGCTCCCAGAGCCAGGAAGAGAGTGGAAGTTGATTCCTCCTCCTCTTCTCTCAAACGAGCACAAGATGGCAGTGCTTTCACTCGCTGGTATACACATACATACACCTCTCTCTCTCTCTCTCCGTACTTTGGGTGTTATTTTCAAGCGATTTCTTACCGGGATTATAGTTAAACAAACTAGATTTTTAACTATTTATTAATGGTGCAGTGAGAAGTGCAACAAACAGTTGGCCGTTGCACTGATGGATTTGCACGATTGCCTCATGGAGTCTCAAATCATGAGGGCTCTGGGTAAGTTGCCCTTTCCCCCAGATTTGTCTCACTGATTTTCACGTTCTTTACCTGTACATATATGCATATATAGGTCTGTATAAGGAACTGTGTTCGACATGCCTCTGGTCTTGGCTTTGTTTGTTTTATCTCATTGAAAATTGAGTACATGACTTGGTGTCTTCTATTGTCATTTAGTTGGTGTTAGACACAAGGCATTTTGAAGGACTTGTTAGTACCCAACCCCAAGGGTTCGCTTGGAGGTCAAAGCCTGGGACTTGTGATTTGCTACCTCTAAGTTTTAGGTTCTATTTGTTAGAAATTTATTCCAAAAGTCATGCTTTTGTGTGTAAATTGGTCCGGACCATGACTTATCAAGGAAAATGACTCAAAATCCTACCTCCTAAGTCCCTATTCCGATTAGCGATGGAACACCACTGCAGAGGGTTATTTTTGGAAAAATCTTCCATTTCCTCTGGTCTGTGATACCTTGCACTTAAATGATTTATACCTTTATCGGTTGGGTGATACCAAATGGTGGTTGTTTAACTTGTTTTTCTTAATAATGCACCTAATATCTTATTTTGGAGTTTCTCATAGAGTATAAAGGTGAAGACAAAAAAAAACTATTAAGTTTACTTGTAGTTTGCATGTGTGCATATGGATTATCACGTTAAGATGCGTAGAAATTAAAGGAAACAAAAGTAGGAAAAGATAACAGCTACATGTGGATGTGGGTTTATGAGAAGTGTTCAAGTGTGCCACGTACAAGTATGGTGTGTGTGTGTGTGTGGGGGGGGGGGGGGGGGGGGGGGTTGGGGCGGTGGGGCTCATTGATTTGTATTTCAGTAATGAGTAACTTGCAATTCTGGATGGTTTTTCACAGAAAAGGGGGAGAGGGATATGAAAAAAAGAAGAACACGGGGGAACCGTAGAAAAATGGGATGTCAGAAGGAACGTCAGGGATGTATATGGGAAACTAAGTTTCATCACTTTCATGTCCTTTCTAGGCTGATATGTGGTGCCGCTTGAGTTAAGTTAGGTTCAAAGAGTCATAAAGATTTTTGAAATTAGAAAGGTTTGTTATGTGTTTAAGGTGGTGAGATGAGTGAGGTTACATGGTGTAAGTGTAACCAAACAGCCAAACTAAAGGAACCAAATTGCCATGTAATCAATGGGAATCGTGTTAATCATGCTTATTGAATGATTACTGACTAATATTTAATTTGACCAGCGAATTGGAATTTGGAAATTTCCCCTATTGGTACATTTAGTTGTCCCTTTTTCCTCTGTTCTCATTGTTGCAGATGCACAAAAGGCTGAGTTGGAAAGGCAATCTGATGATGAAGCTTCAGCAAAGTAAAATACCCTAGTGCCATTCCCTTCATGTTATGTTATGTTAAAGTTACAGATATAATGTTAAGTCGTTTGCATTATGGCCTGCTGTTTCTTGGAAAATTATGGTATAGGAGGAAAGAAAAATCTACTGGACCCCAACCCAAGAAAACTAAGAAAGAAAAGAAAGCTAAAGATCCAAGCAAGCCCAAGCGCCCTCCAACTGCTTTTTTCCTCTTCATGTGATGCCTCTCTCTCTCTCTCTCTCTCTCTCTCTGTACTTGTGGAGGGAGACTGTAATATATGTGTTTTTTATTAATTAAGTCAATTGTGCTTCAGGGACGATTTTAGGAAGTCTTACAAGGAAGCCAACCCAGATTGCAAAAGTGTTTCTGTGGTGAGATTCAAGCTATCATAATGCAGTGAAAAATGTTCTTCTTTTCAGGTTGGATGTGTTTTTATTTTCCTCCATTAATGAAATTTATTAGGTTGCAAAGGAAGGAGGTGAGAGATGGAAGTCCATGGCAGATGAAGTGAGTTAGTGTAAAATGTCTTAACTTTTTCTTGGTTCTGATAGAACTTGGGTTTTTACTGACCCCTATGACCTTATTGGGGTTTCTAGGAGAAAATGGCTTATGTGTCTAGAGCTGCAGAACTTAAAGCAGAATATGGGAAGGCACTGAATCCTGATAATGCAGATGTGAGTTCCTTCTTGATGGTCAAGTATTTCAGAATTTGGATTATTTGCCCCTTCCCCCCCCTCTATATTAGCATTGTCAACAGCTTCTTGTATCTACAATTTTCAGCTAAAATAGTCATTTATTGAAGACTTGACTTCAGCGTCCCAAACTCTCCCTTAGCTATTTCAGGGCATAGCACAGTCACTCTCCAAATCTAGCTTCTACTATTGTACATTATCAAATTTGTTGAATTTCTGCAGGATGGGAAAGGTTCATTGGAGATGGAAGTGAAAGTGGACAGTGAGTGAGTAACTGATGATGGTTAACGAATTTGCCCTACCTGATACGAGAATGAAGAAGAATTTTTGCCTAATTGGATTCACCCTACTTTTGGGAATAGTTGTCCTTGGTCTTGGACCTTTGTAAGTATGGACTATGAATCTAGCTTATCCTATGTGTTCATGGATGTTGGAATGCTCAAGAAACATTGTTCTTTTGAGTTCTCAGCATGTCAATGCTCTTGTTGCTTTGGGTTCTTAAATGCAGGTTGGAGATGAAGTTTAGTTCTTATTTTTTTGGTTTACATTCTACTTCCTAATAAAAAAAGTCTAGATACACAACAATCTAAACACAACTAATCCATTTGGCATTCATGGATATATTAGAAATGGTACTAAGATTTCCCTTTATATGTTTATCAGGTGTGTGTGCATGGTTCTATGTCTATATATTGCAGGAGCAAATAATCTTTGCCTTGGCCGCAAATGCTTAGAGCATCTCCAACAGTCTAACCTAATTTCTAGCCATTTTGGTTAGGAAAATTGTATTAGCTAGCCATTAAATGTGTTCCCTTCTCAACAGCCTCCTCAACACCCTAACCAATACTGTTGAAACACCAATTCAGATAGGAAACCACAAATCAAAACCACAAATCTGTTCTGTTTCATCGGTGACTTCTCTCCGATCAAACAAAGCGTCAATCTTTTTGGATTTCAAGCATGGTACTAAGTTTTCTCATTATTTCTTCGTTCCTTCTCTAGAAAAAAAAACCAGTGCGACGAGTTCCTTTGATTGAAAGATTCTACTTGTCACCAAGAAAGACAAGTCTTCTCAAGTCCCATTGTTCTGTTTGAGAAATTGGAGGGGTCCTTCATTTGCAGAGTTGTACAGCCTCTTTTGACAACGGCGCGAAGGTCCTCTGTTTCGTCAATGGCTTGTTCTCCCAATTGGAGAGCAAGTCCTTGGCTTTGCAGAGTTTCTCCAACGACAGCCTTCATCGGGAAACTCTAACGGTTGAGGCGGCACTAGAGTAGATTGAGATTCAGATGAGAGAGAGAGAGAGAGAGTGAAGCGAGCCAGAAAACCTCGCTCCACCAGGCAAGGTTCTGTAGCAAATATTAAAATGGTGTGGTCTCAATTGAGGTTGCTGGGTGTGATGTTTTTCCCCTTTCTATCGCCATTTTGATGAATATTGGGTTTTGGTGAGACTCCTAGGCATCTCCAATCATCCAATACTCTCAAATAGAGTATCAAAATAATGTTTTTATATGCAAATAGTAAATTTAGAGAATGTTACTATTCATCTCTACTCCAACCAAACACCTCTATTTTCATCTCCATTTCTTACAAAACTCAACAATTTCTCATTTTTCGTCCATAGTTTGAATTACAAACTTGATTGTTTTCTCATTGTATATCCAATGAGTCTTGTTTTAAAGATGGTGTTTCAATAATATTAATTTTGTAAAGTACTCCCTCCCTCCCTTTTTAAATGTCCTGCTTCCTAACTCCAACTTATTAAAAAGACATCATCATTATATGTTTCACATCAACTTTTTCCTCCACTTTCCTTACTTACTCATCATCATTACACTCTTACTCACTTACTTTTCAAAATAGAATCTACTTTTAGTGACAAAATAGACAATTCACCAACTTTTACCCACTAATTTTACAAAATGGACACTTATTAAGGGACAGTCCAAAATGGAATACCGGACTATAAAAAGGGACGGAGGGAGTATAATTTAATAAGTGATTAAAAGTTGTGCATTTGAATATTCAAATCTTCATCCTCTAAATATAGAGGACCAAAACTCATCCTCTCAACAAGAGAAGAGATATAGAGGATGGTATGGAGCTTTCTCAAACTCTTTAATGGAGTTTTAGAGTATGGGTTGGAGATGATCGTTTTTTAGGACTTTGAGATAGACTGGAATTCAAAAAAATATTGTACTGTCAGATTGAATTCTTGGGCGATACGATGTCTGAAGATACCAGTTATGTGCATTTCACATTTTTGACCTTATAGAACAGCAATTCGAGTGAAACAATGCAAGTGGAATTCTTCAATTGGAAGTTCCCTGCTTCTGAGCCTAAATTGAGACTTTTATAGAACAGGTCAACGGACAATAGACCAGGGATACCTCCAGAAAAGTGTAATGCCCTTTAATTTAATCCCTGTGATTACCCTGTACAAAATTCAGTTTTATAAAGCGAGCATTATGCAGGACCCTTTCTAATACAAACTGCAGCATCGTTGATAAAAAAAAATTACAAACGGAAACATACATATGTAATTCTCACTAAAGCAAAATTTTTGGTCCATCTTTCCCCCCAAGTGAAATTTTGTGCGAAAGTAGTTGTAAAAGGGTGTTGTGATTTTTGTAAATATATTGGTTGAAGGTTCTACCTTTAGGAAAATTATTAAGTGCTCTTGGAACATAATCATGTGGTATCCTAGGCTGCTTCACCACCTCATATTCAAGCGGGACAGTGATCAAGTTTATGGGTCTCATTTGAATACGTGGTGTGCGTGGTAAGTTCTGGACTGTCATGTAGTTGTGTTTCAGGACTATCACTTAGCCTTTTCCCACCATACCCATGCCCATGGTCGATGCAATCCTTTCTTCTCTCACCTGCTCTCTCTAATTCGGTTTGAGATGGACAAAATGGGTGTTTAGTCTCTGAGTGGATTTTTTTTTCCTTTCTGTTATTGCTTAATTCAACAACAAAAAAAACAAAAAACAAAAAACAAATCTAGATTGGGGATTTTTTTTGGTCAAAATGGTTGGAGATTTTATTGATAATATATGAAACCATTACGTAAAAAAAAAAGGTGGCTATCTTCTCAAGAAGAGATAGTAGTAACTAATCCGGAGGTCGAGCTTTTCAAGTTTGAACCTCAGACCCTCACAACCGAGTATAGCCCATCTGTTTGCCACTGCATTTGCTGTTCGTTGGACAAATGTATTGTAGACATCCCAAATTGAGACTCCGGGAACTACCTTAGATCTCCAATGATGATACAAGACAAAATCATAAATTTGAAAGCTTGGTTAATGACTTTTGAGCATCCCTGAACTTGAACCCATCAATTGCCCAGCATAAGGCATCAAGTGCCCAGCACAAAGCACCAACTATCCAGCGCAAAAGAGCCCAATAAACTCTCCAGCGCTAGATACTCACTTCTAAGCGCTAGGAATCAATTTCTATTAGTGACAGCTCAGACTGCTGCAGGAATCTCATCATGACCCTACAAAGCATCTAGCCGACTCTAAGCCTGCACAGATGTTCCACCTCCGTTTTTTCCATATCCAAGGACTCCACTCCACTCCACAATACAATATACAATATACAATATACAATATATCTCTTCTCATCTTTGAAACTCCTTTCCCTCTCTAGAATATATACACATTTTGGATTTTCTTTGAAGAAAAATATGAAATGTTTTATATTTGAAAAGAAAAATCTCATTTCCATCCCAAAAATCTCTATTTCTTCAATACTCCACTATAATAAATCTTCTTTGTCATTCATCAATTCCAAACGATCCTCAAATCATCCAAGCCGAAGCTCAAAGTCTCGTCCAAGCATTTTCAAGGTAGTAAACTACCTGAATTTTCGGTTTCTATCCATCGAAGGAAACAAGGAACCCAAAGCAGGGCTACGAGCATGCTAACGCGATAGTGGATTTTTCTTGCGAAAAAAATATGATCGCGTGTGCTTTGCGCTGAGGAGTCACTCTCCAGCACTGGACATCTCCTCCCACGACTTGGTGATTTTTGCTATATCAATAGAGTCTAGGGGCTTTTACGTCCATTTCTAGCCTTTATTATTCGTTTTCAATACTGTCTTTTTACTGTTTCATCTGGAAATACCTCAAAACACTCTCAAAAGGCTATTATTCATGCATTCTACCAATTAATCCACTGTTTGGATAAAAAAGTAAAACATTTTTAGAAGCTGATTTGGACAATTGCTTTGCGCCGGGCACTGAGACCTTAGCACAAAGGAGTTGTCCCGGAAGGTGTTTTGCGCCGGGTACTAACTCCCCAGCGCAAAGGAGTTTTTCCCATCTTCTGCAAATTTTCGATAGTTTGTATTCATGTCACTTATAATGTGTAACTTTCTGTTTTGTTTCACTCTTGTATATACTGTACACTCTAGCACATGCCTACACCACGCATTCAACTTGCTATGTGTTTAAAGAGTTAAAATATAGGCATTTTTCAAAATCGCCACATGTATTTAGTAGAGATCGGTCCTCGTATCGGGTGAGCAGGGTGCTGAACAAAAGCCTTTCCTTCTCGTAACTTGACATCCAAAATCTCTGGTTCATTTTCAAACTCGAATATCATTTTCAAGTTTCAATTTTCTCGGGTGGCAAACCATTTTACAAAAACCCGGGTGACGATTCTTCGATTTTCAATAAATCCAAAAACGAGCATGGGGTCCTCCAAATGCCCTTGGGCTCTGGTAGCCCATAGTGGCGACTCCGCTGGGGAGTTGAGAGCTAAACTTGAAAAATATTTGTGAAATTTCAAAAAAAAAAAGAGCTTATATTCTTAACTTTTGCTTTACACTTGCACTGTTCACTAGCCGCGCTTGCATATTTTTGGCAATCCTGTTAAACGTCAAAGAATCCCAAAATGCACAGCAACCTCAGATGAAGAAGGGTCACGCTGCCATCGACCACTACTCGGCATACGTTCAGCAGTGAGAGGCGTACCTGTGACGCCGAGTCTGAGGAACCCCTTTTCAAACCAAAACCCAGCCTTTTGCACTTGTAGATAACTACAGAACTTTCCCCACTAGGACAGGGACCCATTGGTTTAGGACTATGTGATATACTCTACTGCATTTTTCTCATTTACATGTACGTCATCATGCTTCATCACATGTATAGTTCAACTATTAGGATAGTACTAGAACTTCCCTTTTTCCTTCCTGCGGCCTGAAAAAGGTTGCTAAGACCCAATGAAGAGTTGTGTATATCATCAAATGCACGTTGTTTAGAGGATAGCCCTTTTCAAGCAATAAGCCTTAAGAGAAATCAAAACTTATTGCGTCCTAAGCCCATTCCTCGGTCAAAGATCCAATGGAGAACAAAGAAATGATTAAGCACTGATGTCATGGTACCCACATCACTCAAATTACGGTGCCATATCACCGTTCGGCTAAAAGCGCCGTGCCGCTCACGCCACCGTGGTTACGGTCTCATGTTGCTATTGCTAAGTCGCTTCCAAAATTGAAATCGGGACTTTGAATGAAAGAATGAACTAAGACGTAACCCACCTTGACATCTCTCGAGTCTTTTTACAACAAAGGGCATATTCTAAAAAAATAAAAAATATATTGCTGAGGATCGAGGCAACCTTCAAGGGCTGTTTCTGAAAAGTCTAGACTTAAAATCCATGGAGCATATCTCCAGTGTTGGCTGTGCTCAAACGGCTTCCCCGTGCTCTTGTTTGACCTTAAGATCTGTTTGTATCTAGGTCGTGGCAACCTCATTGCTTTGTCTCGTTTGGTCAAGATAAGGAGATTGACTCTGGTTCCGATAATCGGAATTTGACCTGCCCGTGGTTGTTGTGACCCTTGGTATAATGGCTCTTAAGTGAAACAAGAGGTCGGCGGATAGGTCTAGGGAGATGTAGAAGGCAATAACGATACATAAGCATGACGTTCCTTTAAATAATAAGAAAATCGCTCTTAAATCTATCTTTTGCTCTACTGTTAGTTTTGAATCATTGGGAAGAAAGCAGAGAAGAACATCGATCCCTTGTGGACTCGACCGACTAAACAGAGAATCATTCGGCTTGAATTGGAAACACCTTTGCCAATTCAAATGACGGGTCGAAACGATGAGGAGGATGTTAGAAAAACGGTGACATGACAATCCAATTGGATAAAGCAACTGATGGACATGATGGAAAAACTGAGTGCTTGTTTCCCTTCTGCATCTGACGACGACACATCTGCTGGAAGTTCAAACACTGACATGGCTGATTTTGCCGCCACGATTACCAAACTTGAGGAGGTAATCCTCAAGAGTGAGAAGATCGCTGCAACTGGGGTGGATATGGATAAACTCTGCTTGTTCCCAAATGCCACACTCCCGGAGAAATTTAAAATGCCGGACTTTGCTAAGTTCGACGGCACTACCGATCCCAAGGCTCATCTAATGGGGTATGTGGGATCCTTGTCAATGTGGAAGATTGAAAAGGATGCAATGGCTCAAATGTTCCATTAAAGCTTGACTGGACCTGCTCTCCAATGGCTCTTGGCTCAAAAATCGTCCAAAAGAAGAGTTGGGAGGTTATAGGTGCAACATTTGTCACCCAATACAGTTACAACATACAGCAAGAAATGACCACTCGAAAGCTGGAATCAACCAAAATGGACTCTAAAGAGACCTTCGTTGATTTTGTCAAGCAATGGAGGTCCAAGGCAGCACAGATGGAGGAAAGGCCAACTGAGATGGACTAAATCCGCATGATCAGTTGTAATTTGCAACCAGCCTTTGCTAAGAACTTGGTTCTCGCCCAAGCCTCAGTCGACTTCAATACTTTCTTTGAGGCTGGTCTTGCAATCGAGGAAGCCTTGCAAACCGGCATTCTCGAGAAGGGGGATTCAAACACCCGCAACGAAAAGACCTATTCTAACAAAAACCCCAATCTCTATGCCATCCGACCGAGCTAACTTTACCTCTAACCAAAATCAATCCGAACTAGTCAACCAGATATTAACCCAATCCAACTCCTAACCATCAAAACAACCACGTACCTTTGCCAAATTCCCCATTCCCATACATATTATCTTGGAAAGACTAATTTAGAAAGGAGTCGTCAAAACACTCCAATTGACCCCCTCTCCCACAAAAGTTGCCAACCTCACACAACCCTAACTCTCATTGTGTCTATCACCAAATGCCTTGTCACACCACCGCATGAATGTTGGAGACTTAAACACAAGCTCTAAGATCTTATCGAGGATGGGACCATTGAAAATCCACCTTCCAAGCCAAACACCGTTACCAATCCACTCCCAAAACATACTTAAAACTCTCAAGTTAACCATGTCGACCTAAATCCCACTATGTTAAACCCAAGCCATACATCGTACCTTTAACCAAACCAAAACTTGTAGACCAAATCCCCAAAGAAGGAGGAATTCACTGTATCGAGGACATGGAATATGAATGGACCATTAAGTGGGGGAATCTTGTGAATGAATGGATGTAAAGGGAAGTTGTGGAACTTTATGCTGAAAACAACCTGAGCCTATGGAAGAAAGCATGGGAATTCTCCAAGCCATCGATGAATCGCTAAACATTGATTTTATGAACATCAATGAGGATGAACCAAAATGGGACCCGACGCCCAATGAATGACAAATGATAAAAGAGGATGACCCGCTAGACTATGTCACACTACCTCTCCTCTTCATGGAATACGAGCAAGATGTTGCCCGAGATTGACCTAGTCCAAGACCATTTGGCCAGCTGCCAGAAAACTTGGAAAACCTCTATGGAAATGATGAGTTTTGTCGTTAAGATTATATCATTAATGACCTGCTGCCAAAACCAGTTGTCCATATCCTTGATAAGCCTTGCGTTTAGATCATCCAAGGCTTATAGGAAGACGACAACACTGTCAACATCTGGGTAGGAGGAGAAGAATGGACTGTTGGAAAGGCTGCACTAGAGGAGGGAACCATAGGAGATGACTTATGGGCCTGCGAGACTGTGGAAGAATTGGGAGAAGCTTTGACTGCTACACGGCTAGACAAAGGAAAGCGCAAGGTTGAAATTGACCTCACCGATCTATACGATGACTATGTTGAACTCTGGGATAAAGCATACCCATAACTCGTGAATCATGTGACGAGAAGCGGACGCGTCTTCCAACCTTCGAATCTTCAGGTTGGAGGACCATCATTCTCGATACAAAATGGTCTCTTTAATCCCATAGTTCAAAATAACATCCCTGAGGAAGATGTCATCCAAAGACAATTGGCCAAGATCCCTGTTGCTGTCTCTATCTGGGGCTTTCTGTCTCAATCCCGCACCCATCTCCAAAAGTTGATTCAAATGCTCTCACGAATGGAAATTGTGCCCGAAACAACTCCTGAGGATATGGTGGCTTTACTTACCCCTCGCCTCTCGAAGCATGATGTTACATTCACTGAGGTTGATCTACCTATAGAAGGAGCTGGACACAATAAACCATTGCACATCACTCTCAAGTGTATGGGGAAATGGGTTCCCGGTCATCCTTGTGGATAACGGCTCGGCCCTCAATGTTTGCCCTCTTCGCACCGCTTATTGCTTGGAATTGAAGAACAAAGACTTCACGCCATCAGACCAAGGCGTCCGCGCCTATGATAACACTCTTGAAAGGGTAGAAGGCACTGTTATGATCAAGGTAATGGCGGAAAACTATGAAATGGAACTAGAGTTCCATGTTTTGGACACTCATTCCTCATTTAACTACTCTTGGGTACGCCATGGCTTGACCATCCCGATATCATGGTAGTATCCTCTACTCTTCATCAAAAAGTCCAGCTGGGACTCGCATCCAGCACTTTAACTATCCATGGAGACTCCGACATTTGCCCCCACTGCGAAGACAACGCCTCTCTATTAGAAATCGAGCACGGAGAAGAAGACATCATGCATTGAGGTTTCTCTTTTGATACTATTGGAACTCTTCTTAGCATCAAAATGGACAAGGATTTCTACATTAGTTCCATGGCTATCGAGACGATGAGGAAAATGTCCTATCTTCCTGAAATGGGTTTGGGGCGTAATCTGCAATGCCTGTCTGAATTCCCGAACTTCCCCTCAAATCTCGGGCAGTATGGTTTAGGGTTTGACCATACGGAAGAGGAGGCTAAGAAAGAAAGGAAGGTAAACAAAGTGCAAAAAGCATTATTCCAAGATCCCGTCCCTATTCACTTTGTGCCAGAAAAGGAGGCTACTTATCAGGGACATCCAGAACCGTTTTGGGATTTCAAGACGAAAGAACAGCACCCTAGGTTTAAGATCTTCGCTATTGACACCTGGGAGGACAAAGAAACTGAGAAGTTTGAGGCATTGGTAAAGGCTTTTAACACGAAATTGGGAAGATGTTTTCAATTCAAACAGTCTTTGTCTCTGTTTGGGGAAACTGGTCCTGGGGGTTCGGTCAAGGATGCAAAGGTGCTGGTGCTGGTAGACGAAGCTGTCGAAGACCCAACCTCGCTCATTGTGAAAGCCATTGGAGACTATAAAAATTGCACTTTCACATCTATTGTAACTTGCGCTGACACTGACTCTGAGACTTTGGAGACTGACACTGAGTCCTTTGAGTCTAGCTTTGAGTTGGAGTTTGTGCCTTTAGGCCCTCATCGTCGTAGCTTTTTATTTCGAGGTTTGAGTCCATTGCCATGTATCCCTCTGAGAGAACCTCTGATAAAATCAATGAAGTTACTGATTCCACTTACCCTTCTATGTTTGAAATAAATTACATCAACCCTGATGATGAAGGGATAGAGCTTGAAAAGGACATCCCTAAAGAACTGAAATCTTTAATCGAAAAGGAAGACAAAAGCCATGCCCAGCCTATAAAGAAGAAGTAATTTCAATAAACTCAAGAGAATCCCCGAATGGTTCAAATCGGTTCCGGGCTGTCTTTAGAAGAACGCCAAAAATACATAAGCTTGCTCAAAGAGTTCGAACATGTCTTCGCATGGTCCCACGCAGACATGCCCGGAATCAATCTTGAAATTGCAGAACACTGAATTCCCTTCTATTCCGATGCAAAGCCAGTTAAGCAAAAATTGAGAAAAATGAGTCCCGATTGGATACTAAAGATAAAAGAAGAAGTCACCAAACAAATTAACGTCGAATTTCTAATGGTAACTGAATACCCTCAATGGGTGGCAAATATTGTGCCTATCCCCAAAAAGGATGACAAAATTAGAATCTGTGCAGATTTTAGGGATCTAAACAAAGCTAGTCCCAAATACGATTTTCCCTTGCCTCATATTGATGTACTTGTACACAATACTACCATACATGCTTTTCTTTTTTTCATGGACGAATTTTCAGGATACAATCAAATCCTCATGGCACCTGAGGACCGTGAGAAGACTACCTTTACCAACGAATGTGGGACCTATTGCTATCGGGTTATGCCATTTGCGTTGAAGAATGCAGGAGCAACTTATCAAAGGGCTGCAATAGCACTGCCTTCACGATATGATTCATAAAGAGGTGGAGGTCTACATTGATGATATGATAGTCAAATCAAAGGAATGGGACGACCATTTGCTTGCACTCAGGAAGTTTTTTTTGAAAGGATCTGGAAATATAGTATGCGCCTCAGCCCAACAAAGTGCACATTTGGGGTCACTGCAGGGAAAATGCTTGGCTTCATGATCATGGCCTGAGGCATTGAAGTAGATCCTTCCAAGACCAAAGCCATTCTTGAAATGAAGCCACCACAGTTTGAGAAAGATGTATTCCTCAGAAAAAATCCAATTCATTAGCAGATTCATCGCCAAGTTGACTATGACTTACAAGCCGATGTTTCACTTGCTCAAGAAGGGTGTCCCCTTTAAGTGGGATGAAAAGTGTCAAAAGGCATTTGATGTAGTACAAAGGTATCTCCGAAATATGCTTGTCCAAATGCCACCAGTCCCAGGAAAACCTTTGATCCTTTACTTATCTGTCACCACATCCTCCATGGGGTGCATGTTGGCACAAGAAGAAGACGATGGGATTGAGAAGGCAATCTACTACCTGAGCAAGAAGATGACAGGATGCGAAGAAAAGTATATCTCTCTGGAGAAAACATGTTGGGCTTTCATGTGGGCCTCTAAAAACCTAAGACACTACATGGTCGCTTACTTAATGGTGTTGATCTCTCGAATGGACTTTGTTAAATATTTGTTCAAAAAGCCTGCACTCACTGGTAAACGAGCACATTGTTTGCTCTTGCTAGCAGAATTCGAGCTCAAGTATGTCACAAGAAAGCCTGTCAAGGGAAGGGCAATTGCGGAATTCCTAGCAGATCACCCAATCGAAGGGTCGGAAGACACTGAGTTCAAGTTCCCTGATGAGGATGTGACGAACATGGTAAATGATACATGGAAACTGTACTTTGATGGGGCTGCCAACCAGAAAGGGTTTGGGGTTGGAGCATTGCTAATGTCACCGGAAGGGTAACACATCCCTTTCTCCTTCAAACTCAACTTCGAAGTCACTAACAATCAAGCCGAGTATGAAGCCTGCGTTGTGGGGATGGAGGCCACTTTAGCAATCGCCGTTAAGAAACTCGAAGTAATAGGAGACTCGAACCTCATTGTATCACAAGCTAACGGCGACTGGAAAGTCAAGGAGGAGAAGTTGAAACCATATCATAAGGAGCTAGATGACCTAATTCGCCACTTCAAGAATGGAACCTTCACGCATGTGTCGAGAATGAAGAATCAATTTGTGGACACCATTGCAACCTTGGCATCCATGGTAGAAATTCCAATCGATGTTAAGATGAGACCAATCATGATCGAACAAAGGAACTCCCCCGCGTACGATCATGTGATGGTCATTGATGAACCCGATGATGGCCTACCATGGTACCACAACATTTGGAAAATAATCGAACAAAGGGAATATATCCAGCTGAGGCAAGCAAGAAGGATCGAATCGCACTCCAAAGATTGGCAACTAACTATATTATTTGCAGAGGAAGTTTATACCGAAGGTCACACTGCGAATTGCACATGCTGTGTATTCATGGTGACGAAGCAACAAGAGTAATGCAGGAAATCCATGAGGGTGTCTGCGGTCCCCACATGAATGGCATAATGCTTGCTAAGAAGATTATAAGGCATGGTTAGTTTTGGTCCACCATGGAGACAGAATGTATAGAGTATGTGCGGCGGTGCCACAAATATCAAACCCACGCAAATCTCATGCACGTCCCACCATCCGAGCTACATCAAATGGCTTCACTTTGGCCTTTCTCTGTTTGGGGAATTGATGTCATTGGCAAAATCACACCAGCAGCATCCAATGGAAATAACTTCATCTTAGTTGCTATTGATTACTTCACCAAATGGGTAGAAGTAGCTTCTTACACGACTTTGACAGCGGTACAAGTGGCCCACTTCATCAAGCAAAATGTCATTTATCGATATGGTGTTCCGCAAGCGTTCGTATCTGACAATGGGGAACACTTCAAGGGACGAGCTAGAGAAGTCCTCGAGGAATTTCAGATTCAAGTGCACAAGTCAACGGTATGCCGACCAAAAACCAATGGGGTTGTAGACGAAGCAAACAAAACCATCAAGACGATCCTCGAAAGAACCATTGAGTCGGCAAGGAACTGGCACGAACAACTGCCACTAGCACTGTGGGGATACCAAACGTCCATACATACTCCGATAGGGGCAACACCCTATTACTTGGTGTACGACATGAAAGCCATACTCCCCATTGAGTTAGAGGTACCATCGCTGAGAGTCATGGCAGAATGTGAGGTAAGCGAAGCAGAATGACTAAGTGGGAGGTTTGAGGAACTCATGATATTCGATGAAAAAAGATTGAAAGCCCTTTTCCATGTGCAAGGATACCAACAAAGGATCACTCGCACGTTCAACAAGAAGGTGAAAACTAGGAATTTGACGGAAGGCGATATGGTTCTGAAGGAAAGTAGAGCACTTGTCTTTGATCCAAGGAAAGTTTCGACCAAAGTGGGCAGGGCCATACATCTTCAAGACTATCTTGTTAAGAGGAGCAGCATAGCTCATTGACCTCGACAACAATGAATTCTTGACGCTTGTCAATTTGGATCAACTCAAACATTACTATCCCTGAGAGAAGCTCGTTGGGCTGAAAACCGCAAGGGCGGGCAGACCCAAGCAAAAATTAGAGCGAAAGCCTGCTAGGTTGAAAACCCGCAAGGGCGGCCTAGGCAAAAGTTAAGTCACAAAAAGAAGAAGAAAAAGAGCTTGCTAGGCTGAAAATTCGAAAAGGTTGGTACTAGGCAAAATTTATAGCGCAAAAAGAGAGTGTCAATACCCAGGCAAACCCTACCTTGAATTACGTCATGACCTGATTTATCTGCAAAGATAATACGTAGGCAGCCTCATCTTGAGGTTCGGTCACATTCTCAAATAAAATCCAAAATTGACAAGTGTTTTGCAATCTTAAGATAACAATAAGTGCAGATTCAATGAACCAAGAGGGGGAAACCCTCATAATTCAACTTTATTCAAATCACTCTTCAAATACAAGGTTGAGCATGAAAGCACAAACAACAACAATAAAAAAATGAAAGTACATCAAAAGGTGCTGCACTTTATTTCAAACACAAAGCGGTCAAGTTGTGAGTCAGTCACACACTGTGGTGGCATCGGTTATTGTGTTGGTAACCGGGCTAGACTTACCGAGCCTATGCCCCATGGGGTCCAGCCGGTGAGCCGCCCGGACGCTGATGGTCTCGGTTTTATGTTCGATACTGCGCTCGGATACGCGTTTCGGCCTCGGTATTCCTGAGAGCGTTTGAGTAAGGTAGTTATAACAGTGGGCCCCTTGACAATCCGCGACGAGCAGCAATCATTTGGATCAGGCCATGTGCTCCATAACCGCTTTGCTCCCCCCGTCACGTATGACGTCACCCGAGGCGGTTACCCGAGCGTACGCCCCACGCGTTGGCTTGAAGGCCAAGTAACCCTAGGTCTATAAATACAAAGGGATGCTCATTGAAGGAGGTAAGTCGTTCTTCCCGATCCCTAGACCTAATTCTTGCCTGAGATCTAACTTGATCGACAAAGGGTCACTGGGCTGCAAAAACCCTAGTGACTTGTTGCAGGTCCGGCGGCGGGAGCGAAAGAGGGCCTCAAATACAACCTAGGTCCCGACAAATCGAACCCCCACAATTGGCGACTCTGCTGGGGACCAAGCCACCCTTTCTACGTCCATTTCCCCCTTCAGCTCCGTTCAGCATTTCCTGAATCCAATATGGTTGAGGTCGACGACGCGCACCACAGTGGTATCGCCCTCTTGGCTCGGTTCCCTTGTGGACCACAGCCTGGCTTCCGGCGGAGCCACCGCCCTTGGGAAAACCCATGTATCCGTCGGAGTTGGTGCCGGAGCCTCAACTCCAGACGCAGGACCATCCTCCGAGCTACACACCTACATCCGCCATCTCGAATGGAAAATCGATGACCTAACAACGGTCATGGAGCGAGACAAACATGTCCGAGACGAGTTGGCAGAGATCAAACATCTCCTCCAGATCTCCCTATCTCACTCCTCCGGGAGCCGTGGCGGAAGGAGGAACTACCATACCCCTCCTCGCAGCTGCGAAAGCAGCCACCTGCAGTAGCACAGATCTCGCCCCTCAGTCAAAGACCGTCTCGAGCCAGCAAGAGCGGAGGACGTCCGAACCACAAGGGATACGTCGCGCAGGGACTGCTCCCGCTTTCCCAAACAGCTTCAGGGGAAACCATCGGCCCTTCGAGAGGCTCGGTGCAGGAAGCATCTCCTCCTCCTCCACCCACTCGATCTGAATTGGCAGGGCGCGCCGTGAGCCCACCCCCAGCCTCACAAGAGCAGCCAGGGGAGATGATGACCTAGTGGAGTTCCAGACCAGGGATACCGCGAGCGCCTGAGGAGCGCTAGAGCCAGGAACCCTATCATCTCGCATCTCAGTGGCGCCCATAGCAAAAGCCCGATCACTGAGTGCCTTAAGCCTTTCGCTCGGGATAACTACCGTAATCGCCGCCAGGAGCGCTCTTCCCAAGAAGTTTGTTAGCGTTACCCGAAGAGAAAGGAATATGAGAGGTTGGACAAGCTTGTCCCAATGAAGCGCACAATGACTGAGCGTCCAGACAATCTCGACCGTTCGATACGACCTCATCGCGACGCGCGACTTACACGGCTCACGACCTCTCCCTTCACAAGAGAGATCGACTCTGTCACCCCCCCGAAGGGATTCACCCAACCTAAATTGCCAAATACGACGACAAGATAGAGGCGTACACTCATCTAGTTCAATACAAGCTTGTCATGTCTTTGTTCCTCCGGAACGAGCTCTCGGACGATGCCTTCTTGTGCAAAGTCTTCCCTGCCAGGCTTCGGCCAACCTAGGTCTCACATGGTTCAACCAGCTTCCCGCTCGGTCAATCTCCTCGTTGACTCCCTCTGCGATGCCTTCATGGCCCTGTTCGTAACAAGTAATAAGCACGAGAAGGAAATCGATTCCCTCCTAGCTCTCCGCAAGCGAAACGACGAAACACTTCGGTAGTACACCAGTCGTTACTGGGAACTATTCAACGAGATAGAAGGCTGCGACGGAGTCATCTCGGCCCGAGGATTCAAACTCGGTCTCACTTCCCAGGACGAGCAGGTCTATGACGACCTCGCTCGCGACAAGCCCAACTCTATGAAGGATCTTATGACTCGCATTGAGGGTGGTGTCAGCTATCGAGTGCAAGGCTGAGAGGGGCATCGAGGAAGTCCATGGGCCCCGAAGACAATGAATGCCTCGGTATCCACACCGGTTCCCGTCACCTGTCGACAACATCAAAAAAGAGGTCAACAACATCAAGCACGTGGTCAAGGAGGGGACCCCGAGCAAGCGACTTCAATGTCGAGAAGACCGTCTTCACCATTCCTATCTACCAGATCATTGATCAGGTGAAGGATCAGCCCTTCTCTCCCTCCCAACTCAAAAGCTAGGAACCAAAAATGGGAAAATCAAGAACCCCACGTTCAATGCAGTTACCACACCGAGCAGGGTCACTTCACCACAGCCTGCAAGCCCTTCAAGGCCTACTTGGAGCAGCTTGTTGCAGGTGGCCACTCGGTAACCTCATTGATCAAGAGAAGACAATGGCTCGGGCACAACGCACCGAAAACAACAACGAGGAAGAGGATCAGACGATCCACGTCATACACGGTCCTCTAAACTCGAGGCCAACTCGCATCATCTGGGAGTGAACGCGGCCTCCTCTTCGCAAGCAGTTGGGGTCGGGTCTCGAAACCAAGCTCCTCCCCGAAGCAAGTCATGTTGGTCGGTCTCGAACCAAAGCGCCCCAGAACTGACGACGGCTCCAAATGGACGATAACATTCACTGAGAAGGACCTCGACCGTGTACATCTTCCATACATGATGCCCTCGTGGTCACGCTACGCATCAGAGCCTTCAATGTCCGACGTGTCCTCGTGGATTAGGGCAGCTCGGCCGAGGTCATGTATTACTCCCTATTCAAGGATTTGAAGATTCTCGACACCGACCTCCGTCCCTCCGAAGTTCCTCTTATCGGATTCAATGGAGCCTTGGTTTGGCCCATCGGCCAGATCACTCTCCCCCTCCGTGCTGGGTCAGTTGTTCTCAACATGGAGTTCGTGGTGGTCGATGTCCCAAGCCCTTACAACGCCATCGTCGAACGCATCTGGCTCCATAGGTTGAAGGCAATCGCCTCCACTTATCACCAGGTGGTCCGCTTCATCGGCACTAACGAGCGACAGGAGGACCTGTTTGGAGATCAAACCGCGGCAAAAAGATGTTATGTTAAACGCCGTCCGAAAAGTAAGCAGACCCTCCCGGGTCAATCTCATTTGAATTCCCCGATGGCCCCAAGTACTGGAAGATGGTTGGAAGACTAGCCAACGACAAGGTAGTAAAAGACTTCTCACTATCCCCACTAACCAAAGACGGTTCCCGTTTTTTTCGAGTCAGTTCCTCACTCTCTGATACTGATCAGAACGAGACGGTTGCCTTCCTTAAGCAGAACATAGAAGTATTCGCGTGGACCCCATATGAAATGCCCGGAGTTGATCCCTCCTTCATTTGCCACGGAGCTCAACATTGACAGATCCTCCCCGGTTCCTTCCTAAGCCGTCATTGAAGAGGTTAACCCGGCTCTTGGAACGCGAAGGCCATCCGAGAGGTCCAATACCCCAAATGGTTGGCAACACCGTACAGTGGTTCAAAAGAAGAACGACAAGTGTCAGGTTCTGCGTTGATTATTCCAATCTCAACGACGCTTGCCCGAAGGATTTCTTCCCCCCTTCCTCGGACTCGATCAGCTCGTCGATGCCACAGCCGGCCACGAGCAACTTAGCTTCATGGATGCCTACTGAGGCTACCATCAGATCGCCATGAACGAAGGGGATGTTGAGAACACGGCCTTCATCACCCGCCAAGGTATCTTCGGGTACCTTGTCATGCCCTTCGGTTTAAAAAATGCCGGGGCCACTTTTCAGCGAATGATAACTAAGATGTTCGAGCGCTTACTGGGCGACACGATGCTGGCTTACATTGACGATATAGTGGTCAAGAGCATGCGTGCCAGTGATCACCTAACCCATCTCGTCGAAGCATTTGAAATCCTCAAAAAGCATAAGCTTCACCTCAATGCCGAGAAGTGTGCATTCGGTGTCAGCTCCGGGAAGTTCCTCGGTCACCTAGTCTCCCGATGCGGTATCGAAGCCGACCCGGCCCAAATACTTGCCATCTAGAAACTCTCGGCTCCCCACAACAAGAGGGACGTTCAACGTCTAACGGGCATGGCCGCTGCCTTGAATCGGTTTATAAGTCGCTCTTCGCACAAATGCCGGCCGTTTTTTGCACTCTTGAAAGGCAGCCGACGCAGTTTCAACTGAACAGAGGATTGTGACCGGGCCCTCCAGCAGTTGAAGACTTACTGACCAGGCCCCACTACTTGTCACCCCTCGGGACCAGGAAGACCTGTTCCTATACCTAGCCGTCTCTCCGCACGCTATAAGCTCGGTGCTAGTTTGATAAGAGGGTCGGGAGCACCAGCCAATCTACTACTCCAGCAAAACTATGACTCCTGCCGAGATGCATTATCTTCCCCTGGAAAAGCTTGTGCTCGCCCTCGTCTCAGCCTCCGGAAAGCTCACCCCGTACTTCCAGTCGCATCGCATCATCGTCTTAACTAAATACCCCTCAAATCTCTCCTCCGGAAAGCCGACCTCTCCAACCGAATCTCTCAGTGGTTTGTCGATCTTGCGAACTTTGAAATCCACTTTTAGCCTTGAACAACAATCAAAGCTCAGGTCCTCGTCGATTTCGTCGCCGAACTTACACCAGCCGATGTTATCCCCTTGGTTCCACCCACCCGTCCCGAAGCAGCTTTCCAGGCAAACCCAAGCACGGCTTGGAAACTCTTTCACGGCGATATTTGGAAGATGTATGTCGACGACGCCTCCAACAGCCGAGGCGCAGGCGTCGTCCTCCTCTCCCCCTCCGGTGTCTTGCACGAAAGTTCACTTTCCATCAACTTCCCGGCCTCCAACAATGAGGCTGAATATGAAGCATTGATTTCTGGGCTCAAAATGGCCGAAGCCCTAGGCATCGAAGAACTCGTGGTCTACAGTGATTCCCAATTAGTGGTCAATCAGCTCTCAGAGGAATATGAAGCACGGGATGACCGAATGCGTACCTACCTCAGCTCCGCCGTCCGGCTCATCCAAAATTTTAAATCCATCCACGTCGAGCACATCTCCAGGGAACAGAATGCCCATGCCGACGCCCTAGCTGGACTTGCTTCGGCCTGTTCCTCCACAGGATATCGTTCTATCTCCTTCAGTTCTACTGACAAGCCCAGCTGCGAACTCGATGTGTTGAACCCGAGAGGTACTTAGCATAGAGCTTGGGCCGGAGCTGGATGAATGAGATCATCGGCTACCTGCGCGATGATCTTCTTCCCCCAGACAAGAAGGACGCTCACTGACTCCCCAATAAGGCCGCCCCTCTTGGGCCAACCCCGAAGGCAAGCTCTACCGAAGGTCCATTTACCGGACCTTACCTACTGGTTGCGCACCCACATCAAGTTCCGGGCATCATTGAAGAACCTCACGCCGATGATAGAGGCTGTCACTCCGGTGGGCGGTCCTCGCTCACCGAGCTATCTTTTCAGGGGTATTGGTGGCCAACAATGAAAAGGATTCTGAAGAGTTTGTCAAGCGTTTGTAAGAAGTGCCAGATGTTTGCTCCCATTATCTACTAGTCGGCTGGGACCCTTAGCCCTCTCACAAACCCTTGGCCCATTCTCCTAATCGGGCATGGATATCGTTGGCAAGCTCCCAATTGCTTCGGGTGGATTCAAGTTCCTCTTAACTGCAACCGACTATTTCTTGAAATGGGTCGAAGCCGAGCCCTTGGTCACCATTGAAGAAACAGACGTCATTCGCTTCATGTGGCAAAATATTATTTCCTGCTTCGGTGTACTGTTCACCATCATTACAAACAAAGGGAAGCAATTCACAGGGCAGAAGTACCGAGCCTTGCTAGACGAGTATGGTATCAAATGGGACACGTCCACTCCGGCTTAACCCCAGGGCAACGGACAAGCCGAAGCTGCAAACAAGGCTATTTCATCAGGACTCAAGCGCCGACTCGAATCTCGCCAGGGCAAATGGGCCGAGGAGTTACCTAGGGTGCTCTGAGGCTATCGTACGACACCTCGGCGATCCACCGGTCGCACTCCCTTCTCCTTGGCATTCGGAATGGAAGCTATCATCCCCATCCAAGTCGGACTTCCTACCATCCGTACTGAAAATTTTGACGAGTCGGTCAACAACGACAACATTGCTTCAAATCTCGACTTGGCTGAAGAGGAACGTGAAAATGCAAGGATAAAGGTCGCGTCATAGCAACAGAAAGTTGCAAAGGGCTACAACCGAAGTGTTCGCCTTTAGTCCTTCAAGCCTGATGACCTTGTCTGGAAGAAGGTAGTGGAGAAATCAAAGAAGAAGAAGCTAATGCCGAATTGGTAGGGCCCCTACCGTGTCCTTAAGCACCTTGGTTCAGGAAACTAGAAGTTGGAGAAGCTGGACGGCTCTCCTATCGCTAAGACATGGAATGCGAATAACCTGAAGAAATTCTACGGATAGGCCCTCTCTCGGTTTTCAAAGCCCTGTTACTCCCTCGGCCTATGTTTTCTTTTCTTTTGTTTTTAAGTTTTACAGGCGACTTGCTTATGTAATGGCAACACTCCAACAAGTATCAATGAGAATTTTCCTTTCTTAGCATCACTTGTATTCTTTGTGTCTGCCGTTTAATTATTTGCACCCGGTCGGTTCTCAACTGGACCGTTTTACACTGACTTCAGGGATATTGTCCTATCATAGGTGATACCCTTGGACAAAATTCCCACTAAGTCGCCCCGGCCTCTTCGGTCGTTTGGACTTCTGGTCACTCGCCCTAAGGATACTCGGCTTCTTACCAAGCCCCTTATTCTGACCCACCAAAGTCTCTCACTGCTCGGACTCGTTGAACTCCCAAACTCGTGGCCGATGCCATATCCCCTCTCGACTCCATCCCAGGTCCCCTAGCAGTACCACCGTCTCACAAGCCTACCCCTCGCTAAGCCTATTTTCACTAGCAAGCTGCCAAGGCACCCTAGTCCGAAGCAGGGGCATGGAAAGTTCAAAACTGTTCCTCACTTGCTGCGGACTAGGTCACCCGGCCCCTCCTGAATTGTAACGCCCCTAATTTTGGGTACGTTAAATAAAACATTTTATTATAAAAACGAAGCGAGTCCAGCTCGTTATTACAACATAAACCTTACAAAAGTACTTTTATTCAAATAACAGAGAAATCTAGGGTTCCTAACTACAGCTCCTCTTGCTTCTCCATCCTAGCCAGCTCCTCGGCTCCGAACGCCTCCAAGTGAAGATCTCGCCATGTTCGTCTATCAAGTCTGACATAATATATCGGCGTCACCACCCATATAATATGCCAGGGTCACCAAAAAGGCAACACCATGAGCTACGAAAGCTCAATAGAGTAATCCCATACCCGCTAACCCATAACTTACAACAAACGATCATAGGAATCAAACTAATAACGATAACACATCCACATTCTCGATCTAACGTTGGTGTCCAAGTTCCTCGAAGTTCTTCCTACGTAACCCATCGTAGACCATGTTGTTTTTACTACCTTTCTTTTCCAAAGTCTCCTTTTTAACTCACCCAATCTCGGTTCCGCCGCGCCGAGTTCCTGTTGGCACACAAAACTTGCATTGGCTCCTCTCCACGAATAACCAAGCCATATTACCAACAAGGCTACCACGTCCGGCCCTATTGGCAATCTTCACAAAGGGCTACCAAGTCCGGCCACTTTGTGGTTTTCACAACCCACGCAATGGGCTACCAAGTCCGGCCACATCGCGGTTTCAAAACACATTTCTCTTGTTAAACACACCCTAGGTGCCATGTTTCTAACTTCCTCGATTTTCGTGTCACGTTCTCATGCAAGACTCCGTGTGTAAGACTTTTCATACAAACATGCATACAATCAAAGCCTTGAAATTAACACAACAAGATCATCAACTCTAGGTACATAGCATGCTCGAAACACCTTGATAGTAAAACATGCATTTTCAATTCAAAAGATAACCTTATCTTACTTAGAATTAAATCTTCATATGTTTTGAAACGATACTAGAGTTAGAAGGGCAAGATTAAACTACCTTGATCCGAAACTACTCGGGCCGAATAAGCAAGTTGGAAGATCCTACGGGTGGTGAATACTCCAAATCTGGACCGAACTTCGGACGGCAGTAACTCAGTCAATCTTTGGCCGAATAGAGTCGTTCTTGGGTTGAAATCGAAGCTCTCGAAACCCTCTACGACTCTTGTGAAGAAAGTTGATCCTAGAAACGACCTTAGGTTGGAGAAAAATGGGGGTAAAGGAGAAGACAGTAAGCTGTCTGGAATTTGGAAATCCGAATTTTACTGAACTTCGGATGCCAATAACTTGGTCATTTCTGAACCGATTGGGGTGGTTCTTGGGTCTAACTTCAAGGTTTCGAAGTTCTCTACAACTTTCCCGAAGGAAGTTGGTCCTAAAAACTACTCTAAGCAGGAGAAAACTGGGGATTTCCGAAGGGACAGTAGGCTGCCCAGAAATTCAGAAATGGTTTTCTAGAGAGAAGGAAGAGCAAATGCTTTGAGGTGTGAGTTCAAAGCATGGGAATGACCTTTTATTTATAGGCAAGAGCTTGGCCCTCTCCTCTCTCTCTCTCTAAGTCTCACCTTGACACTTGGCAAGAGATCATGGAAGATCAAAGGCAATCCTAGGCTTGCATGGCTATTCTTGTACCAAGGATTTGATCTTGGATCAATTGAATGGTGAAGATGAGATTGGTACAAGATCCAAGGGTCTAACAATTGCAAGGTGTACAAAAGAGTACAATGGAGGTTAATGGAGAGTTAGTTACTTAGTTAGGAAGAAAGATACATGCATGGATTTGAAGTACTTTGAAAGATCAAGCAAGTACCAATCAAATCTCTCTCCCTCTCTCCTCTCCCAACCGGCCCTCTCTCTCCCTCTTTCTCTCTCACGGTTCTCTCTCTCCCTCTCTCCTCTCTTGCTCTCTCATGGTACATATATATGTATATATATTGCAAGCAACAATAAAATCTAAGTACTTTTTGTACTTAAGATCAAAAATAGCCCTTAAAGGCTAGGATTCTCTTTTAAACCATAAATTGAGCACATGGTACTTAGCCCAATAGATAAACAACCAAGTACTAACTTATATATATATATAAGTACTTATGTATCTAGGAAGAATCAATACCCCAACATAAAATAATATGGAAGTACTTTAAGAATCTTAGTACTAAGTACTTCCTTGTTAAAATAATGTAATACTTCTACACATGGGGTTTTAAGAAAGACTAGTTTATTAAGGCCCATGTGCTAAGATGAAAGACTACCTTTTAACCATTGGGTAAAAATTCCCCTAACTTCTATTATCCAATGGATAATAGTTACTAGGTCATTTATATACTAAAATAATCAAAAATGTCCTTTAAAGTATTTTAAAAGTCCATTTTTAAAAGATAAAAGTACTTAGCCAAGTATACTTTTAATATAAAGAATTGGGGTTTCTATTATCCAATGGATAATAGTTTCCCTAACTTTTATTGTCCAATGGACAAAGAATATAACCAATTTGATTAAAAGAAAAAAAATATTGAAATTCTTAGTCTAGGGTTCAAAAGAGTCAAAAGTTCCAATGAGGGGCAAAACGGTCCAATTGAGGTAACTAGATAGCTTCCTAGTTTAGTTCCTTCAACCGAATGGTTAGAAGCTAACTAGGCTTGCTAAATAGGACTAAAGTGCAAGAAATCAAATTTGAAGGGTCAAAACGTAATTTTGACAAACAACAAGAGTATTAAAACAAAATTCAAATATTTAACGAAATTTTCATTGACTGAAAATCAGGGTCGTTACATGAATCTTGCTACAGACCAGGCTGCGGTTTTTTCAACCTTGGGCTCACACCATGCTTCGAATCATGCTTCAGACAACTCTTCGGTAAAAATTTGCTCCAGAAGCACAACTGAAGCATGGGCATCAATCCACCCTAGTAGCAATCAAAGTAAGTATAACGACTCGGAAAAGGAAAACATCCATTCATAACAAAAACGAAATAAATAGACGGTGCAAAGTTGAAATCCTACCAAGGATCTGGCTCAGGCCAACAGTTCGGCACCAGTCCTACTTAACTATTACATAAACTCTGGAACGGCAAACTCCATATGTCCGGAGCCGCCTAGCCAAAAGCAAGTAAGTCAAAAGTTACAGATATGTTTGAAAAGGGGGAGAAGCTAAAGACCATCTTGTGCACCATTGGCCATAGCGGCGGCATCGGGTTTGGTCAGGTTTTCTGAGGCCAGCTTCCCCTCAGGATTCGACACCAGCTCATCCTCCTCCTCGAGCAATACGAGTTCTTCGGGAGGTGGCTGAGGCATGGCACGGAGCTCGGAGCCTTCCGGGAGATTGAGCTTGGTTAGCAAGGCTTCATGACCGTACCAAAGCCCGTCCAAGAAGCAATCTTTGTGTAGCTCGGCCTCGATCTCTCGAACCTGCTTCTTATACTCCACGCCGGCCGCGTCCCAGCCCTCGCCATAGCCTTTGTCTCTCGCCGCCTCAACCTCCTGAGCTCGGGTGATTCTCAGAGTTTCTGCATCCTCCTCGGCCTTTGCAGCTCAGCCCTCGGCGAATATTCGCTCCTTGTCGCTCCTTTGGAAGTCGGCCAAGCAAAGGTCGTAGGAAGCCCGGGCTGCCTTCAGGTCATCCTCTCTCTCAGTAAGGGCCTACTACAGCTCCTCGATCTCCCCCTCCTTGGCTTTCCATCGGTCATTGACCGCCAAAGTCCGAGCGCCAGCCTGCCAATAAAAAAAAACCCGAAGTACTCACCAAGTGCAAAAACTCAAGCTCAAAAGGATTAAGTGCGAAACGGTTACTTATGTTCAGGAGCGCTTGCGCGATCTCCCCGGTAAGGTCCTCGGTGCAACCCTTCACCGCCTCGGTGTCCCTCAGCAAAATGCAGGCCCGCAGCACCCCGAACGCCGTCTCGATGTTGGGAAGATATCAACGTGGTGGATTTGGCGGCCAGCATAGTGGCGGAACTCCGGTGCCCAGGGCAGGTCCCACGCTCGGATTCTTATTTCGGTCTCGTCTTCCTCGCCGGTTCCCCCGGCACGTTCCTCCTCATTTTCTTCGGGGATCAAGATGGTCTCCGGGTCCTTATCCCGACCCCTGTCACCCTCCTCACGCCGAGCCCTTTTCTCCGAGGGCTCTTGCGGAGAAGTGGGATCGACCCTCGAAGGTCCTGCCCCCGGTGAACCTGTCCCGACTCCGCCGCCACGTCTGGCAGGCCTCCGGCGCCGCAAGTGCAGGACTTCTCTCCCGCGGCCTCTCATCCCGTCGCTGAGCCCTGTTCTCTCTGGTATTTCTCTGTTGATTGCCTCTGGATTGTGCCCAGGGGACCAGAGCTACTCCCCTCGTTCTCTGGGACCCCGGCTCTACCGGCACCCCTTCCCTCTCCTCTACCTCTCCCTCGTCCTCAGCCTGCCCTCGGAACGCCCTGCTGCCTCGATTTCTTCTTCAAAAAATTGGTGTAGGAAGCAACGTATCCGAGCAGGTCTGGGGCGTATAGGCTTGTGATAGGGATGGCGAAATCGGCTGTTATACGAGCCCTCACGGTTCTCTCCCGAAGCTCCTGCACAACGCCCTCGGCTACATGAAAAACACCAAAGAGAAAAGAAGTCAGCACATGCGAAACACAACAAGATATATGATGAATCTACCGAAGAGAAATTTCTACCGACCAGGGGATCCGTTTTCGAATGGAACCGTGGTGGTCGTGTCCGCTCTCTCCCGGGACCAAACATGAAGTTCCCGGTGACCGAGACATAAATGCCAGCCCATTCTTCAGAGTCGGGGAAGTGGTCGACCAAGAACGTGTCGTACCCGGTTCGGCAAGATATAGGTAGTACCGTTGGTGTTCGCGGTTGACTCCTAGCAGTTAGACCCCGAAGAGTTCTTCCAGCCCAAAGGTTAAGTTGTATTACCTTCTCAGCTTTATGATACTGGTAATGATTCTGTACGAATTTACCGTGAGTTGGGAGGAGGTGAGGTTGAGGCTTCGGAGCACTCGTCGGACGAACTGGTGAAGGGGAAATCTAACTCCCCTTCGGTTATGGCCATCAGGAGAAAGATCAGCGCCCCTTCTCGGTGTGGGAGGTCTCTCGGGTTGTTATTCGGAAGGAGCCGAACTTCGACGTCGGGAGGGATGCTGTAAACCCTCTTAAATTCCGCGTAGGCAGCCAAAGTGCCATCAAAGTACTGGTTCCGATAGGGGCATGGCCTCATCGGTCTCCTTCATCCCCAGACCTCTTCGGGGGCATCGGCGTACGGCCCCGGTCCATGGTCAGATGTGCTGGGAGTTTCCATCTCCCGAGGATCAAAAGTTGTGACGGAGCGTGGTTCTCTCAAGTGGTCTGATGGCTCGATGTAATCCAATGGGGTTCTGAAGAGGGCTCGGGAACGAATCTCCGCGAAGATTTCTTTAAGGTTCATGGAAGAAGTCGAGCTACTGGAACTGTCCGAGGAGAGTTCAATGACCATTTGCCCCTACCTAGCAAAGAAAAGAACGTGCAAAAACCCGTTGGCTATGTGCTCTAGGGAGGACAAGAAGGTCTAGCGCTTGGGACAAAATGGTTGTTTCTCCTCGGAACATTTTGGTCCTCACCGGGACGGTCCTCCTCGGTTAGAGTCCTAAAGGTCAAATACTAAGGCCTCGGGACAAAGATAGGCCTCGGGAAGAATTTGGGCCTCGGGCGAAACAAGAACAGCGCTGGAGATACCCAGCGCCGCCGCGGACCAGAGGTGGCGAATGGTGGTTTGATTATAATGTGTGCTAAAAACGACGAGAAGCTTGAAAAAAATGATCCAGGCGTAAAGATTATAGCGGGGAGATCAACATACCTCAATTTCGCGTAGTAATCTGCCTCCAAGACGCTTGAAATCTCGATCGAAAGTTGGTAGTGGACGGCGGTGGCGGTTCGTCTTCGAGAAGGAGGAAAAGTAACCGCCCCGTCTCCGTCTCTCTTATTTATACTAGGAGAGGCTAAGGGCAGCGCGAGAAACGAAGCACTGAGCACTTAGCCGTCAGATCTTTGACATGTGTCATCATCGGATGGTCAGTATCAGGGGCTCTGCACCAAGGTCAGGGCGCCGGGGAACCGAGCCATTGGCGTAGTGACACGTGTTCTCGAAGCAACGTTTCGTACCAATCATATGACACGGCACGTGCCGAGACAGCTTTTACCCTCTGGCATTGCTGTAGCGGTCGACACGTGGCTCCTGCTGCTGGGGCAGGCGGGATGGAGTCTGCTGATGCCTCTTTACTCTCCGGTGCCACCTTAGGGGAGGGTTCAAGGCATGATGGCTCGCAAAAAGAATCAAGACCCTGAAGCAGAGACACGGGGCTCCAGGGACTTGAGGGGCTATTGTGGTGGTATCGGTTATTGTGTCTGTAACTAGGCCAGACTTACCGAGCCTATGCCCCTTAGGGTCCAGCCGGTAAGCCGCCGAACACTGATGGTCCAGGTCTTATGTTCGGTACCGCGCTCGAATACGCGTTTCGGCCTCGGTATTGTCGAGAGCATTTGAGTAAGGTAGTTATAACAAATAGGCCCCATGTCAATCCCGCAACAGTAGCAATCATTTGGATCAGGCCATGTGCTCCATAACCCTTTGCTCCCCCCGTCACATATGACGTCACCCGAGGCGATTACCCGAGCGTACGCCCCACGTATTGGCTTGAAGGCGAAGTAACCCTAGGTCTATAAATACAAAGGGATGCTCATTGAAGGAGGTAAGCCGTTCTTCCCTATCCCTAGACCTAATTCTTGCCCTGAGATCTAACCAGATCGTCGGAGGGTCACTGGGCTGCAAAAGCCCTAGTGACTTGTTGCAGGTCCGGTGGAGGGAGCGGAAGAGGAAGGAACCAAGCCTCAAATACAACCCAGGTCCCGACAAATCGAACCCCCACACACACAAATTCCTCTTACTCTTAATTCCCTCCTCAGCATGCTTTTGTAACTCTTTTGAATCATAATGGACTGGGTCAGGCTCCGCCGGCAAAACCATTCTGACTCCCCAAGTGAGAGCATAGGCTTCAAGAGTGGCTGCGCAAAACCTGGGCATTTCAAACTCCTCGAGGGTTCCAAACAAAATCCTTTGACATATCCCAAGTTGACGAAGGATCCGGCTAGGGATATAGAAGGTAAAACTGCTCAAGCTGGCCAATATTATTCTCTGAGTGTTCATCTTCCAAATGGCCATGTCAGGAAGGGACAGCCACTAGCACCTCCAGAAGATGTCCTCTCCCGAAAGCAAGGAAAGAAAGGACAACCAGCCCGCCACATTTGCATACACCACTTGGTATTGTCTGGAGGGAAAGACACAAGGATTGGAACTCCAGCTAGCCGATGGAAGCCGTAGAACCCCGATCTTGTCACAAAGCCACATCTGTCCAAAGAGATGAAAAACAAGTAAGAAACTCCACATAGAGCTTAGACCGAGCATTGAGGTAAAATAAAAGAGAGAATGTCAGAAAAAGGAAAGCAGAGTGAGGATTTACCTATAGCAACAGTGGGCTACCCCCAAAGTACCTAGTCTGTCCCGCTTAAATTGCGCCCTATGGGTGATACCGGTCCGGTTTTGACTACTTTTTCTGTCGAAACCGGTTATTCGGTTCGAGCATTTTTGAAACCGGGACCGGTTGAAATAAAACCGTTCCGGTTTCGATCGGTTCAACCGGTTTCGGTCCAGTTTATCCAGTTTTCATTCTTGGGCCAAATTTTGGGCCCAACACATCAAAAAAATCACAATTCAACCCACAAAATATCAAACAAAAATCCATAATTCAACCCCTTTTTTTGAGCGCAACCAAAAAAAGATCAATTTTAAGCCCAATAAATAAATAAAAAACCCATAAAAACACAATTAAGCCCATTACACAATTTATAGGCTTTTAAATTACAAACCAAGGGCCAAGCCCAACAAGAAAAATAAAATGAAAGTTCAACATTTTTAGTTCAACAACACGGCAAGCTGTCTGTGGCCAAAAAAAAAAAAAAACATCCGTCAGTAGCAACATCCACCAGTAGCAGCAAACAACAACATCCAGCAGCAGTAGCAAACAACATCCAGCAGCAACACAACACCACAGCAGCAGCAACATAAAAACAAGCGATGCAGAAACAAGTAAAAAAACAACAAATTACAGATCAAAACCCACCCCTTACAGCAAAAACAACAACAGATCTATTCATATGAGATGAGACAGCAGATGAAATTGCAAGAGTTCAGATTATTACAAAAAAAGAGAGCAAACAAACACATGCACAGAGAGAGAGAGAGAGAGAGAGAGAGAGAGACAGAAACCTGTGTGTGAGTGGACGCAGTGGACGGAGTGGGAGACAGCTGGTCGGATCGCCTCACGGATCGCCGGTCGTTCCTCGTCGTTGACAGGAGATGAGAGACAGGCGACAGCCGGCCCGTTCCTCGTCGTTGAGAGGAGAGAGAGAGAGAGAGAGAAGAGAGAGAGAGAGAGAGAGAGATTCAAATCATGGGAGCAGGGAGAGTGGGAGACTGAGTGCGGCGCTGTGGCTATTGTGTTTGAGAGATCAGAGATGAGTAGAAAAATTAGGGCTCAATTGGTAAAAGGGGGTATATATATGTGTATATTATATATATATAACCGGTCTGGTTTCGACTGGTTTTTCGAAGACATAAACCGGAAACCGAATCGGAAAACCGGTTTGTAAAAATTTTAAAACTGGAATCGGATCAAAATTATTCGACCGGTTTAAAAAATTCGGTCCGGTCCGGTTTTTTCGATTTCGGTCGATTTTCCGATTTCGGCTAACACCCCTATTGCGCCCAAACCAATCAAGGTCTCCGCTAGCACCATGGGGATGACATCCTTACGCTCCTCCATTTGGGCAGAATTGCCAGCAAGATGATGGGTAGCATGACCATTAGGAAAAACCAGTAGATAGGCGGCCAACAATCACATATACAGAGCTAACATGCGCTTACTCTACCAAACGAAGTCATAAGGATCACCCTCCCACATGAACATTTCAATCAAAGGCAAGACATTAAATTCGCCACCCGTCACCAAGAATTTGGAGAGAGCGTCGCTCATGCTGAGCTTGTCTCGCAAAACCCCCGCCATGCTCGCCCGAAGGGGAGGAATGACCGGAATGTTTGGTTCAAAGTAACCAAGGTACACGTGAAACTCCTCAATGGTGGCACATATCTCTTCAATACCAAACCGAAAGACATGCACCTCCAAATCCCAAAACTGTACCGCTGCATGCAGCAAGTACGGAAGAATGCGGAAGTCTCAAATAAAGCAGAGAGAGGATATTCCCCGGCTTCTAAAATTCAGCCAATCCATTTCTTTGAATTGGGCCATCCAAGGTTTGAGCAAAGTGGGGAGAGGGAAAGCCATGAGGCAGCAGGATTTTGGTGTGAGGATTATGGCAAGAATGCCTTGATATTTATAGGGGAGTTGGAGGGGACAAACATTAAATGAGAAAATTCAAAATTTTCAAGATTTTCAAAGGTCTTTCATTTTTCTATGTAAACCTTTGTTTAGGGAAGATACAATGGCAATACATGGTTCCCCACAACCTCCATGCAGTGGTGCAAACTCGATCAAAGCATGGGAAATGGACATAATAGTTGGACCCCAACGCTAGAGATCATGTCCATATCTCCCTAGCGTAAAGCATCAAGTGCCCTGCGCTGGAACCAGTCTGCAATTTTCTGCAAAATATGGTCTTGGTCGCTCAAAACCATTTTAAGGCCCCTAAACTCACTTCCAACTGTCCAACATATTTCATTGAGATAAGATGACTTTATGGCAGTGTTCTTTGTCTGTCCAGATCAAAACTCGAGTGTTTGGTATAGAAAACACCATTTTTCCCTTCAAATGAGCCCGTAAGAAGTCCAAATTCATTTCTAAACAACTTTTGGTCGTCCAAACTCCTCGCGCAGGTCATGCTATGTATTTATGATTGTACGGAAGTGCCACTTTCGCCGGTTCTTGTAAAATTGGGTTTTTGGTACAAAAAGTGTCATTTTTTCACTCAAATGCCTCCGCGGCACATCCAAATTCAATTCAACTGAACTTCCGATCGTTCGGGAGGCTCGTACAGGTCATGTTACGCATTTGTGACTAATTGGGGATGCCGGTTTCATTGGAATGACAGAATTCAAAGTTTTAGGCACGAAATTCACCAAAATCTTCATTATTTTAAAATCCAAAAGGCATCATTTTATTCTCCTATCCATTTCTTTCTAGCTAGACCATGGCATACAACTGCAATTTAATTCTTAGGTCTCAGGGTCGTTGCCAGTGCAAATTATCAAAAGGTTGTTTATTATCTCTAGCTATTTAGGTTAATGATAACAAATGATCAAAAAGAAAGTGCAATTTTCATTAAATATCCATCCATGAGTCGAGTACAGAAATACATGTCCAACATGCAGCATGCCAACTACTGGGGCACGCCAGCCCTACGGTGTAGCGAGGTATTACCTGAACAAGCCTAATTAGGGCCCAAGCAAGTGGGACATGGGACACGGAGTAAGCAAGATAAGATAAGTTATCGTGAAAGACAGTGGACGGCGATATGGACCAGGGACATGAGAAGTTGTTTGGTCCAGGAAGTCTATACGGGGTCATAGACCAGTGACATATGAAGTCACTTGTCCAAGTAGCCTGTTCGGCAACGAGAAGGCCGAACAGGAGGAGAAACTTGGGGAAACAGCCTCAGGAGTAAAGAACACTCTGAAAAGGTCCAAAAATAGTGGTATTCCATTAAGGAATGAGATCCCGAGAATGTAGGATCTGGGAAAGACACCCAACGGGAATGGGATGTTCGGCCAGTTATGGAAAAGAGTCATAAAAGGACAAAGGTAATGAATTGATAGGGAAAGAGAATCCAGAATGTCCTGGTTTCCTATACGAGATAGGAAACCTAGGGCAACAGGGATGCATGGATAGCAAGCTTATGCAAATCTATAAATACGAGGTAAACCTTGAGGTAAAAGGTATGCAATACGTTGCACTCATATTATTCTCCTACTGATAATTAGGGTTTTTGGCTAGTACGTGATACTAACTTTGGCATCGGAGGGCCTTTGCTACGAGAAGCAAATGTGCGCTCACCCCTTGTTTGTTTTGCAAACTTAGGGTTCGACGACGAACTAGGGTTCCGACGAAGAGACACGAGTAAGCCGTTGCAATCTAGTGCTGTTCTAAGCACCAATGTTTTCATCCCCTTACATACGTCAAAGTCTAAAAAGGGGCAAAACAAGCGCCCAACAATAAAAGAGAGCATGCAAGCCTAGCTACTACATCTGCTCCTATGATCTACGAGGGTACGCAAACCCAATATCAAAAGAAAAGCAGTAAAGCAAAAGACACTTAAGTGCAAGGCTTCTTCCTTGTTAGAGGCTTGTCGTCATCATCGCCGTCTCCATCCTCTCCCTTAAGAGACCCCGAGCATGATGGATTTGGCACGATCACCAAAGAGCTGAAGCATCCATGCTCTCGCCATCATCCTCTTCACTCTCTTCATCCTCTTCATTACCCCTTGTCTCCTCGACTAAGGGCCTTGCGGCCCTCTAAACTCCTCGACAAGGTGATCGCTCTATGAGAGCTCCTCGAAGATGCCACCGGAGTGTCTTCCACCTTCTTGTTTTGCCTCTCGCGACCAGCAAGCCCACTGGCCTCGAGAGGAGGGCCCTGCATGAATGCATAACAATAGATTCAGAAATCATAATTCAGAAAATAAAAAAAAAAAAGAGAAAGAAAGCAAAGGCTAATAATAAATAATACTTGAGTCGAAGGGGCTTATTCGGTCGTTCTCATGGGCAGAGGGTGACCCTGCAGTGGTCCGATCGCAACATGTTCTCCATAGCGAGCATTCGATGGCGCGCCATATCCGCCCACTCCATTGGCACCTGAAAATTGCAAGTTTAGAAAAAAGAAGTTCATGGACCTAAATTAATTCAGCCGCGATCTAAGTCATACCTGACAAGTAATTGGCTCGAATGGCTCCTCCGGCTGCGGCAAGTCAATCACTCTCTGAGCACCCCGAAGGTGCCATCACCTCAATCTCCCACAACAGCTTGGGAAGACCTCCAATCACCTTGGCATCACTTCTGCCACCTCGAGCTCTCTTTATGGCACCACCTTGACCCTTCTTCTTCCCTTCCGCTACCGGTAGCACTGAACCTGACTGTGCCAAAACTCTTCAGGCTTAAGAGGATCAGCTAGATTCCTCTCTCTCCAAGTGGCATAGTCCTTAGTAGGATATAAGTATGGTGAGAGATCAGTCTCTAACACTGTAAACCCTCTCCAACTCCACAACGTTGTACCCTTAAGGCCATGACAAGTAGGGCGGAGGCAGAGCAGGCACCTAGAATGTTGGCGAACAAAGTGACTGCCAAGTCACCCTCTCTCCAAAATAAACATTGCCACCCATAGGGTGACTCCAATAGCATTCACCCTCGCCCTTGAGTGACCTCTCTGCTCCGTGCTAGGTAGGGCTCATCAAGCCCATCTCAGAGGTCCCAGTGCACCTATAACAAGGAAATTGATTACATGTTGGTGATCAAGTTTCAAGTCCCTTTTTAACATTCAATTTCATTCAAATTCAATAAAGCATTTTTTAACTACCAACACTCTCGTCATCCCATCCAAAAAGCTCGGTAGGCATTTAGTTTAGCATCCTTGTACTTCTTTAATTTGTTGGAAGGCAATAGTGCAAGCTCGAGGCATCGGATGTTGGTTGGGTCCCCTAACCTCCGAAGGGTACATTCCCAATACCTCATAAGCCAAAAGCTGCAAAATTTCAATAAAGAATGTCAATACAAAATCAATCAAATGGCGAAACCAAATAAGAATGCTAAGTCAGTATTCCCAACACTCCAATACCCGCCAGTCATGGTGTAGGCGTCTCGGGAAACATGTCCCATAAAGCTATAGCAAGCCAAAAGTGCGCTACCACCCCAGTTAAAGTAGCTAGCAGTCTACAAATACCGCAAGGCCGGCAAAAGGACACGTGTATCTTGCTACATCTGTCTGGAAATAAGGACGCGCCGAAAAGGTACAATAAGTAAGCCTTGGCCATCTGCTCGACTTCCTCATCACTGGGTTGGATCATGGTTCCAACCGCCGTCTCAACTTGTATAGATGATCGAGCCATTCTCCACTTTGGGCACGAAACCTAAGAACCATTGTAGCGTCACATCATCATCAGCAAGGCTCGTGTCAAAAGGGATCGGGTCACCGCACCTACCCTCAAGCTTGTAATAACCGCAAAGTCAAGCGGCGTGACAATCATCTCCCTAGGCAGAAGGTGGAAGGTATTGATGGTATCCCACCACCTCTCCGCTACGATTGTCAGCAACCCATGGTCGTTTCCGAATAGGCGTTGTCAAAATCTGAATGAATGTGCCGAATTTCTGCAGCATCCACCAACCCTTAAACCACGGCAGGGAGCTCATTGTAGAACTCCAAGGACTGAACTGACCCTCCAAAGCTGGACAACGTTACCCTCCTCTGCATTAAAACGAATAATTTATCAATCTCAACTGTTTTTGAGCATGCGAAACTATTGGTCTTACAGGAGGCACAATAAGTGTTATTAAAACTTGGAAGATCATGCAAAGGCAACCCTTTTGAATGATCTTTTCAGGATGATGACGCTTATCGCTCTTCATTAATTTGATTATTTCTTTTTAACAAGCGTATTGTGTGCTTCGATTAATATACAATACTTGATAAATTGTAATTGACAAAGTAAGATCAAAGGAAGTACCTCCAAACAAACCTCCCTCAAGTGAAAGGTTTGGTCCTCATAAGATCAAATTTTCGTCAAAAATCTTCCTAGTCAGCTTGTAAGGATCTAGCAATTGAGGAACAAAAAAGTGTGAAGTGTGCCCTCGGTGCATTCATTGTTGGATTAAAAGCCACCCTCGTGGCCTTCTGTGCCTCTTGCAATCGCCGACACTCTTGGCACAATCTTGGCCCCCGCGGTCCTCCTACTCAAACTCCCTCAACACCCTCATTTCCCATTCGGCTTCGAATGCCGTACCAACTTCTTCCGCTTTGCCTCCTACGCACGAGCCTTAAACACCATCGCTGCAATCCCCGGCTCCTCAAGCTTAGCCTCAAAGATGTCCTTTGTCATCTACAAATTCCTCGTAATCCAAAAGAGTGACCTGCTGAGTTGACTCCGCTCCCGAATCCCTGGTTGGCCTATAGAAAATGGGGATCGGTGTCTCAGCATCCTTCATAGCCATCAGGGCTTTCCCTGTCTCCTTTTTGGTTTGCCCCAACATCCCCGTTGCCTCAACGGCATCAACCTCCATCTTGGCCACGACCTCATTGCCACCTTCGTCGATAACTATCTTCCTCTGTATCACCACCACCACCACAAACACCGCTATCACTATCTCATGTTGCAATTTCATCCAGAATATCCTCAACTGGGATTCTGGAAGAATTGATCATGAGAGGCACGAAGGCCACTTACCGCCAACGGAACTGGAACGAACGGCTGTGCTTGGCTGGGCCTCGCAAACCCTCTGTTGCTGTTGTCGCCATTGGGACCCACGGTTCCACTCCCATTGTCGTCGAAGCAATGGGCTCCTGCCCTATCTCCTCCTCCCATGTCGCTGTTATTGCAATGTTTAGGTCCCTCCAGGCTTCGACACCTCTGAAACCGAAGGGAATGCCACACCAATGCCCACTATCACCATTGGGACCCCACGGTTCCACTCCCGCTGTCGTCGTAGTGACGAGCTCCTGCCCTGTCACCTTTTCCCCTGCCGTTGCACCAACTGGAACCCCCATTGGCTCCGACAACCCTGTAACAACATCGAGATCCATGCCTGAATCACGAAACTCATCTGATTGCTCCATAGTCGAGAAATTAGCGGATGAAAGAGGCTGAGAAAGAACAGAGAGATTGGGAGAGATAAGAGAATGAGAGAGGGTGAATGCCTGTTGAAATTCTAGTGTTTTTCTCAAATGAAAAGAGCCCTAGCGCAAGGGTAAAAGGAAAAGGGAACAAGAAGAAAATAAAACCGTTCATTTGGATCAGGCCCAAAGCAGAAGTCTCCAGCACAAAGGACTTTATGTCCAATGCTGGACACTTTTTGACAAAGGCCACATATTTTTCTCCTCATACCTCAGCACAAGGGTGTTTTGAGTCAACGCAAAGCATTTTTCTGACGACTAGAGGTTTTCTAAACTACAAAAAGCATCCAAGTTATCAAGATTGTTCAATTTTGTTTAAAATCAATCATCCGAGGGTCGATTGAAGCAAAACAACAATTGTGATAATAATAATAGAGGAATTTCATTGAATCATTTCGATTTTCCAAAAATTGGGCACTGTGGCCCTCCTACGTACTGAGGCACGAAGGCCCGGTACAACGAAGCAAAAAGAAAAAGAAAAGAGAAAGCAACAAACGAAAATAAGAGAGGGGGACTGACCCTATTCCCCTCTTCTCCTAATCACTATTGGTATGATTGAAGACGTCAAAGGCAAAGTTGTCAACCTCATTGCCTCCGCCATCCTCACCCCCGTCTCCAGAGTCAACCCTGTCGCTAGCATCATTGGTTGCGTCCAAACGGTCATCCGAAGCATTTGGATTTCTGTCATGTCTTCAGCATTCTATTCAGCCACAATTTTTCCCTGTAGACACCTCCCGAACCGAGTTATCACCATATAGGTTGATCGTTGCTGTTTGTTTGGTTCATAAACTAAGATCATGGATATTCCATGGCTAAGAACATCACCACATGATAGAGGTTATCATCAAAACAGAGTCGCCACCCAATTTATAAAAGCTAGGAAAACGGATAGAGATTCTGGGCACGGGAGCCAAAGGTACAATGAGGGGAGGGTGTTAGGCACCCATCTTTGCCCAATCGTGAGACTGGCCCATAGTTGTTCGACATAAGATTAATACATGTTCTATGTAATTCTAACGGGTAAACTGATAATTAGCCTTTAAATAGTTAATGGTGAGCCAAGACTGTAATTGAAACCATGCATCAAAAAACAGAATGTCCCAGGGAGATGGATCTCGCGGCCGGTGAATGGATGTCACAGTCAAAAGATCCTCCTAGTTTGATATATCGGCCGATGGATTGAAGAACTAGCCGATGTTCTTCCTCACACCAGACTTTACGACTAACAGAAGATCAGAAAGCTACGATTAAGCATAAAAACGGAAAATAATTGAACCAGAGGCCCCTAGGCCTCACCACCTTGATCCCTTAGTGGCTTGATTGCTTCGGATTGAATGGGATTGACTGATTGCTTCTCAAAACCCTAGGATTAGAGTTTGGACTCCGGGGTTTGATCGTCGGATTAATGGCTCCCTTCGGAAGATTGAAGCTTTTGCAGAGGGGATTTGTGAGTGTATGTTGACAGAGTTTCGTGGCTTGAGATGGTGTCTTGGTATATGAATTTGTTGTTATATTTTCGGAACCTAAGGGCTCTTTTATCTAGGCATAGCGATGACCTCAACCAATCAAAATTAATCGATTGAATTGGAGTTATAAGACAACACGAACTCCTCATGGTAATCTCCTTACGTAGCCCGAACGCATCGGGATTTGGCTACTAGAGTTTTGTGATTGGATCAAACGATTGACAGAACGTTCCAGAATCTAAAAAATAGACGATTTGGCGGCCGTAGGAATGATGAAGTGGCCAAAGGATAGACCTGGCAGTTGAAAGATCAATCTCTCAGGGAGATTTTCAAGCAACAAGTTTCACGGGTGAAGCAATGATGTTGAGGCTGTGAGATCGATGTTACGGTCGAGAGAAAGATTCTCCTAGGATACTGTAGTTTTGTCTGAAAGGCTATATGGCTCTGGATTGGGTTCTTTAAGTGGCTCAAAGTACTCACCATAAGTCTATAGGTTTACGAGAAGTCAATCAGCAATCATTGTATCCATATCATCATCGGGATGGTCCCCAAGGTGGGACTTGAAATAATCGTTAGGCCAAGGTGTATCCGAAGGGTTTAGAGTGATGTGAGGAGCGAGGCGATATGGGCATTGATGTGAGCAATCTCCTCTCGGAGGATTTGTACCTCCGTTTCCAAAATCGCCACCAGAGCCCTGACATTCGCCATCGAAAAGCCTGAAGAAATCAAAAAATCCTCTCTTTGGAAAATGTTGGTGAATATTGAAAAAGGAAAGGCTCTCCTTAGCCTTTAAAGGCGTTTTCGGACGTCTAAATGTCATATTGTGATAATTGTGCACAAGAAGCAAAAAGGCACGCTTGAAAAATGGGCAGCTGGGACATTAAAATCAAGAAACTGGAACGACTCCCCAACGCAAAAGACCAAATACCCAGGCTGGGAACATTTTCCAGAAGACAATGGGCCTTTATTTGGGCATTGGACTACTTTATTCCTTTTGGGCCGCCATGGTTTGGAGGCCGGCTCTAAAGGGGTGCCATGTTTTCAATCAATTTTTGGACCAATTTCAAAATTCAAGCTCGATTCTTTTGTTGAGAGGATCCATCCATTTCCTAAAAAAAAAAAAAATTTTCAAGGGTCTGCCCCTTTTTCAACAGAAAAAATTTCAATCAACTTTAAATTCAATATTGCTATAAGGGTCTATCCCTTTCTCAACAAACTTCAAGGGTCCGTCCCATTTCTAATCAAAATTTCAAAGGGCTCATCCCATCTTTGATTCCAAGAATTCCTTAGCATAAAGAATTCTGCCGCGAGGGTTCGCCCCACTTTTAATCTTAACTGCGAATTATTCAAACTCAATTTTTACTGTGAGGGTTCGTCCCACTTTCAAATAAAAGAAAATGTCACAAAAGTTAGGTGCTTAGAATAGATAAGAAGTTCAACGATTTGAGCTTTAGTTGAAGTTGTAGCTCTCACAATGAAGAGTCACAGTGACAAAGGTGATGAGAGATTGAAAAATAGCGAGAGTTTAGAATTCAATCAATCTAATGAGAAAGAGGATTAAGATGAATGATCGTCAATAGCTCTTCTATCCCCCTTAAAAAAATATAACCTCCATCGTAGAAATTGAATCTTTGATTCTCTGATAGCAGTTGATAGCGGTGCAAGGGGTGGTAGCCGTTCCATCCCCAAATTGAAGTCAGACTCTAACATTCCTCTGATCCATATGTCGCGAGTCAAACATAGGCTTGAGATTCTTAACTTTTATGGTTGCCATTGAATCTTATGATAATCTTGTTCCTTGGCTAGCTTCTTTTTTTTTTTGCATTAAATAAACTTAACAAAACAAAAATTATATTTGCAAATAAAAATTGTTACTTAAAAATTCAGACTGTTACAATGGCCAATGCTGAAGGTGTGAAGGAGGCATTGTAGATGAGATGTTTGCTTTGTGAGCTTGGTCTTGCATAGGGTGCGATTTCAGTATTTTGTGATTAGCAGAGTGCTATACTTTTGACTAAAATCTGATATATCATGAGAGGACCAAATATATCAATGTTAGGTATCACTTCGTTTGGGATATCATCTCACAGAAGCAAGTTGAGGTGAAGAAAGTGGGTACGACAGACAACCCAGTAGATATGTTGACTAAATCGGTTCCGGTTGCCAAGTTCAAGCATTGCTTAGGCTTGCTTGATATTTGTAGTTGATCGCCCCTCAGGGCATTTGGCGAGTGAGAGGTTAAAAGGGAAAAAACTATATTTGGTGATTTGGGTTCAGTAGAATTCAAGTCAAGGTGAAGAATTGTTGGGAATGCCTAGAATTCTTTAGTCCCATATTGGTTAATTATGTTGTTCCCATTTTTGCATCCTATTATAAATAGGGGATTTGGGGGACTTCTTGATGAATCCTTTTGTGGCCTTTCTCTCATATTGTGGCCTTTCTAAAGTCATAGATTACAGTAGGCTCTTTGTATCTCTTCTCCACGTTTGTTAGTAATCCTCTCTCTCCTCACTTGTGGATGTCTTCATCTTGAGAAACCACGTATATCTTGTGTCTCTTGTGATTTCTTATTTAGTTTTCTCTTTCTCGTTCTTAGTTCGCGCTCATAACGTTCGTTACAATAGTTTATGTTGTTTACATTATTAGTCGATGTAGTCAATAATACAATGAGTAATTGATTTTTCGTGGTGATAAAATTATGTTAGTATGTGGCTTGAGGCATGATTAGTTTGCTCGCATCTAACTAAGGTCACTCGAAATAATATTGAATAATGAATTCTTCGAGAGGCACGGGCAAGCCCAAATATAGCATGCAAGGGGCATACTCCAAATAGAAAAGAAAAAAAGAAAGAAGGAAAGAAATGAAGATCTGGAATTCTAGGCCAAATGGCTACAAGCGCTACTAGATTCACTACCAATTGTTTCCATCTTATCCAAGAAGAAGGAAGAGAAACAATGGACAAAATAACATTGAGCTACATTGATTGAATGTTGGATATTGCCGAACATCGGAGTACTTTATAATCTGAACATTGGAGTGCCCAATGAAAATGCATGTGGGTTTGAAAGGCATGAACTCTATGACAGACTCCTCACACTAAATTTTTATTACACCACCAAACAATATGTAGTACAATGAAACAAATGGCAAAAACATCCCCTAACACCTCACTACTCCTACTACATAGGAAGGACACAACTGACCCTAAGCAAATTATTAGGTTATAAAGAAAACACAACCATCCACACAAACACCAGCTAGCAAGAAGAAAAAATGCAAGAGAAATATTCCAATTGGAACACAACATCTGGTTTTGGGACTCTTCTTAATCTTTGTAGATCTGAAACACCCAAAAACCACATCTACATTCCTTTAATATTTTAAAAATCCTAGCATTTCTTTCAAGCCATACATGATAGATGGCTGCGGCAAATGCCAACTTGTAAAAATTAGCATTTATCATGTTTGTTGAAATATATCCATATAAATTTTTTTTTCATGTGTTTATATAACAAATTCATAATGTTTGTCCAAATGTTCAGTATATGAATATAACAAATTTATTATATTTTTTGCAAGGTTCTATTTTTTGTTAGGGACACAGTGGAAGACAACAAAGAGCATCCACAATGGGTGTGCTAACTAGTGTTTTAATTGTGTGTTAAGACTTAACAAATAAAAATGTATTTTTTGTGCCACAATGCTTGTGTTAGTTTGTGTGCTAGAGTGTGTTAAATCTTATAGTATGCTAGCATGTGTGCCAAGTTTGACAACTATGCTACCAAACAATAAGTGAGTCCCACCTCTATAATTCAAACTCTTAACCATAAAATATAAATATTCACCACTCCTAATACACACTTGTGGGACCCATTTTTATCCTAACAAATTTTTTACACACAAATTTACCAAACTCATTATGGATGTTCTAACACACTTCTATGTTATCAATGTCTAACACACACTTGTGGAACCCATTTTATCCTAATATATCTTTTAACAAATATTTTAACACACAAATATACCAAACCCAATTGCGGATGCTCTAAGACCATCTTCAGCCTTGACCCAAATTTTTACCCAAATTTGGGTAAAAAATCATTTTGGTAGGCACATCTCCAACCATTAAACCCAAAGTTTACCCATATATATAAATATACACACAGTTCGGTTCAAGTCAGGAATCCCTGATTTTGTTACGGTTTGGATCTCGTGCAGAAGTTCACTTTTTCCGATCAAAGTTCGATGATCCAAACCGTTTAATGTGTTTTTAAGGGTACCAGCGAGAAATCAGCAAAAAATATGACCGGGAAAGGCTTAATCTGAGTAGTTTTTCATAAAAACGTATAAAAATGCATTTTATAAAAAACTGCTCAAATCAAGCCATTCCCGGTCATATTTTTTACCAATTTCTCGCAGTTACCCTTAAAAACACATTTTAAACACATTAAACAGTTCGGATCATTGAAATTCGATAAAAAATGATGAGGTGCGGACCGTAACAAAATTAGGATACATATTTATTTATTTATTTTATTCTTAATGGCATAATGGTAAATAAAGTAGAGCAATCAAACCAAATTCAGTCTCTCTCACCCACGACTACTGCACCACCGCACCCCTCTTTCTCCCTCTGAACCACCACCACCACCAATCTAGTACCACTACACTGCCTCTCCTCTCCACCAGGTAGGGATGAAATCGGTTCGGTTCGGTCATTTTTTTGCCCATTTTTGAACCAAACTGAACCAGTCGGTTTTGGAAAATCACAAACCGAAACCGATTGCTTAACTGAGAAAACCGCTCGGTTCGGTGTTTGCTAACTCGGTTCGGTTCGGTCGGTGTTGTCGGTTTTCCATTCTAGCTTTTATAGACATAAGAAGCAGATTAAACGACGAGACAAGATCAAAAAAGGGGAAAAAAAAAACTGATGACGAGTCTGAACCAGGGATGCACACATACACATCTGGTCGCCTTGTGGTGAGAAATGACAGACGTTGTTAAGCTTTCAAACAGAAGAGTGAGATGAGACTGAGTAGCGAGATGCTCTGATCTGTGCAAAGTTGTCGCCATTCGGGAGAGAGAGAGAGATCGCAGATTGCTGCCATGGATGGCTAGAGAGAGAGGGGGTGAATCGAGGGAGAACAAAGGCAGAAAGCAAGACATAGATCTAGGTTAATGGTGTACAAGATAGTGGGCACATGGATGGCTGAGATAACTTTGCCACTAACTAATGAATGGCTAGGATTAAAATGCAAAATGCCGAATGTAAAGGGTTGGGAAGTGTTGTATCGGTTCGGTTCGATGACATTCGGTCAGTTTTAATTCTAAACCGAAACCGAACCGAATTTATTTTTTTTCAAATGTAAAACCGAACTGAACCGAATTACTCGTAAAACAGACCGAAATTGGAAAAAATTGTTCGGTTCGGTCGATCGATTCGGTTTTTTCGGTTAATATTTTCATCCCTACCACTAGGTATCTCTCACTTTCCTTTGCGGATCTACAGCTATGGCTATGACAAGCCCTCTGTCATCACCTAGGCCCAGTCCGGCACCAACAAGACCTCCGGCAAGGTCGCTGATACCCAGTTCAGAGAGTACGTTCAAACCAGGTCTCTCTCTCTCTCTAACTAGCCATTGGAAAAATAGGTCAAGTCTTTTCTTGTCCAAGATTTGGTTAAAGAAATGTGTGGAACCAAAATATGAAAGGGTTTGGGTAAAGGATTGGAAAGAGATTTTTTGTGATTTTTGCTTAAATTTTAAATTTGGAGAAGAATTTAGGTCAAGATTGGAGATGCTCTAATGCCCCATATTTATGAATAGCACCAAAGACTTTTTTTTTTTTTAGGGGAATAGCACCAAAGACTCGAGATTTTAAAATTGTCATTAATGTTTTGCACAAATACGCACATTGGTTAAGGTATTCTAAGGTTGGTTTCGGTATTATTGGAATGCAAGGATGAAGACTTAAGAATTTAATCTAATTAGGAAGAAAACTTAATTATTACTAGTAGACCTGTCAATGGGCCAGATCTGATCCGAATATGATAAGACCCAAATCTGATCCGAATCCGATAAGACTCGAATCCGATAGTGGTAATCCGGATCCGAAAACTTCAAATTCGAATCAAAAAATCCGAATCTGATCCGAAAACTTTTTTTTCTTCAAAAATTTTAGCAAAAAAAAAAATTTTTCCAAAAAAAATTGAAAAAATTGAAAAAAAAAAAAAAAGTAGAACTTCTTAAACATTTTTTTTTTCAAAATAAAAAATTTACTGTTTTTTATAAAAAAAATATAAAAAATAAAGTTTCGGATTCGGATTGATAACAGATTTAATCCGATCTGAATCCGATCCGTATTTGAATTACTGGATTCGGATTATCGGATATTGGATGGACGCTATCGGATCTGGATCCGGATCGGATTTTTTGGATCAGATCTGGTCCATTGACATGCCTAATTACTAGGATTTTGACCAATAATTAAGTTTACCTGAATTTATAATTCAGAATAAAGTATAAATGCATCTCAAATAAGCCAAAGATTTTAATGTTCTTATTCAGATTTTGGTTTGGTTTCGAGTAACAAAACGAGGTAAGGGTCTGGACTATAAATAAGGTCTATATGTAGGGTTAGATATCCTCTTTTTCGAAAATCTAAGTTCTATTTGAAAATTGTAGAAAGAAAGGGAAGATGATGGAAAATAATTAAGAAGAAAAATGAGAGAAAATGAAAGATAGAATTTTTACTATTTCTATAACTCTTTTTTGCCAATTTTTTCTTCTCTTTCCCTCAAACCAAACAAGGGGAAAGGAATTTTTTTAAATTTTCTTTCCTTTTCCCTTCCTTTTCGCAAGTTCCAAACAGAGTCTTAGTGCATTTGTACTAATAGATTTTTCGGCCATTGGTTTACACAATTTTGTTTATGTTTTAAATTTAGAGTAAATTACACTAAGTCCCCCTCAATTAACTCACATTTTTACTTAACCCCTCAGACTACAAAATTCGACATCGTATACCCTCTAACTATCCAGAGTTGACACTTAACACCCTGCTGTTAGGTCTCCGTCCATATGGCAAATGGAAAAGGCAGTCAGCTTAAATGGGGTGTTTGGATCGAGCACCTATGCACGACGGATGCCGTTGATTCTTGCGCAAGTCCACTCGGTTTTTTTTTTTAAAATTTTTTTTGTCGACTAGGATCGGCTGTCCGGTGGCCGTTGGTGCATTTTCCCTACGGTACCATCTGTACCAATGTGATTTTCGTTAATTTTTGGCTTTAGGGCTCTCGTTAATTAGACCTAAGATATTTGGTTGTACGAGAGCCCTAAAGCCAAAAATTAACAAAAATGATATTGGTACTGATGGTACCATAGGGAAAATGCACCGACGGCCACCGAACCGCCGATCCGAGCCGTCCAAAAATTTAAAAAAAAAATCGAGTGGGCCGACGTGGGAATCAACGGCATCTGACGTGCATAGGTGCTCAATCCAAACACCCCATTTAAGCTGACTGCCTTTTTCCGTTTGCCATATGGATGGAGACCTAACAGAAGGGTGTTAAGTGTCAACTCTGGATAGTTAGAGGGTGAACGATGTCAGATTTTGTAGTACAAGGGAGTCAAGTAATAATACGGGTTAGTTGAGGGGGGCTTATTTTAATTTACTCTTAAATTTAACAGTCGAAAACCCTCATTTTAATTTACTCTTAAATTTAACAGTCGAAAACCCTCCCCACATCGCACAGGTTTTCAGCACAGTGATCCTGCCTCCTATATATCTGTTCCCGGTCGCCCTCCACAGCAGTCCTTGATACCAAGAAAGAACCAGGAGAGAAAAGAGAGAGAAAAATGCGAAGCGCAGCAGCAGCGCAGATACCAACCAGCTTCGGTCATGAGCTTAGGGCATGCCTCCGCTGCAGACTTGTCAAGACCTACGACCAGGTCTCTCTCTCTCTCTCTCTCTCTCTCTCTCTCTATATATATATATATATATGTGTGTGTGTGTGTGTGTGTGTGTGTGTGTACTTTTATATATGCTTCTGTAAATTTCATACTCGATGGATTAGTTTTCTCTGCATCTACTTGTTTCTTTCTTTTAGGCTTGTTTTCTGTTGCTGTTTCTTAATTTCTTCCTAACATTTTCTCTTGGTATTTTTGTTCAGTATTTTCTGAATTTTTTATATTCCCCTTGTATGTTTTAGATCAATCATTGTCTCTCGGCGAACACAGTCACACAGTCTAAAAATTATTTTAAAAAAAACTATGACCAAAAGCAAGAAATAAAAACCTTGTCAAAAGACAGTTATATTTGGGTTTTATTCACGGATTTGGAATTTACGCTTTGAAGACTAATTCAATTGGCTGTGTAATAAACAGTTTAGGGAATCAGGATGCGAGAACTGCCCTTTCTTCAAGATGGATGAAGATCATGAGCGTGTTGTTGATTGCACCACTCCTAATTTTAATGGGTAATAACATCTTTCTACATAATATCACTAGCCCTTGTAATTTCTTGTACTGTCATCGTCTTTAGTTTTTGGGTCTTTCATGATCTCATATATAATTACCTTCTACCTTAGTATAAATGTTTTGGAGAGTTGTTTCTGCAGCATTATCTCAGTCATGGATCCAAGCAGAAGTTGGGCTGCTCGGTGGCTTCGTATTGGTATGTGTAAATTTTTACCTCCTATTTTTGTGTGGTTTTCTTGGAAGCATCTTGGGTTTACCACTTACACTATGATTCATTTATGCTGTATTTGCTGAATGAACGAGCTAGTCTTGTTCATAATTTTCTCCGTTTTGGGCTCTGGTTTACATTATGAACCTCTTGTTTATTTAGCTTTTAATGCAAAAAGTCACTGAATTCAAGGATTGTCTCTTGGTCTTAACTGTAACAGTAATTGAAGTTTAATAAGTTAAATTTATTGCTGTGTGTGGTGGACAAAGCAAGGGCATTGTGTTCAATTGGTTCCTTTCGTTCTTCTTCGTTGAACACACTTTCTTTCCTTTTGCCTTTTTCTTTCCCCAATGAATAGCTAGAAAAGGAACATCATTATATTCAGGGGTTGTATGTTGACAAGAATGTATGTCTCCAAGACCATTTGGAGTGCGGACACGTTCAGGACATTCGTGTGTTGTGGTGCAAATTGATATGCGTGTGGTGGCTAACATTTAGGGTTATATGTTAACATGGGTCCATTGAATTAGGACAAGGTCACAAAGCAGTTGCTAGTTTAGAAACTCTGTTGAAAAGACAAGATGGAACGTACCCCTCCTTAGCGGTGACTAGATACGAGCAATAGAGGTTGTTTGATTTCCACGGAAGATTGAAGCCTAAACTCTGAAAGATCCAATGTGAGGTCTTCTATCTATTGGTCATTAAATGAACGACATTTCATCTGTTCCAGGGATGATACTCAGCATGCCTTGTACTTTGTAGAGACTATATTATTGGTTTGATTTTGAAGTTGAAAGGCAGGTGTTACTGGAAAAGGGCGTTTAGTACGCCTCACTATACTAAGATTTTGGGGATGAAATAATGTTTTCCTATTTTGGACGTTTACCATAGCTCGTATTAAGCAAAAGGACGTACGATACATTTTTAGCCAACTTAACAAAACGAGGACCCATCATATCCCTTAGTAGATGGCTATTCTGAAGAGAAGGGACTTTGTGTGATTGACATTCCTTTTGAAAGAAAGTAGCTTCTTGTTGAGTCAAAATATTGCTATTTGGTTAAGTTCTCCACATGCAAAAGAAACCATAACTGAGCTTAAGCTATTTAGAAGGTGGAGGCAGTCTTGCAAGCGCTGGTTGTTCATTCTCCTGCCCATTCCCTGCGTCCAAGTAACAGGTGGTGTTTGCAAGGAATAAGACTCAATAACCAAATTCTGATAACCCTCTTGGGCAGCCAGTCGTTAAGCATGCTTGGCAGCCCAGACCTCTACCACATTCTTAGTTGTAATATCCGTGGGGCTGGCTTGCAGAAAACTGGTTTGACAGGCTCTGATTGCCACCAATCTTCTATACCTGGATTTTTGTCGGACGACACATCAATGTCGAGATTTACGCTCCCACTTAATTATTGAACAGAGCTTTGAATTTCCACTCTTAGCAGGAGGACAAGTTTTCTTTGTTGATCCAAATCAAGCTGAATATTGGTCTTGGTTTTAGAAGCATGAATTTTTTGTTTTTTAACAAAGCCTCAATCCACATTTACCGAATTTTAGTTACTATTTGACCCTTGACAGAATGGTGAAGAATCTCAAAGAAGATCAAAGCTTCATTTACCGATAAAAAAAAGAAGAAAAAAGAAGCTCAAAGCTAGATATCTGGAAGAGAAAATCATGTAAAGTCTCTTTGTGGTTAGAGCATAGTAAATATTTGGAGTCAGGATTAACTTGTCTCAGATTCAAAAAACAAGCTGTGGACAAACTGTCATGGCCTAGTGGCTGAAGATAAAACTTCATTCTCGGGAGTAGGCACTCGCCAAATATGTTTGCATGATAGTTGAGGATAAAGTAAGCAGATGGATTGATGCGACTGAATATTCTTTGGTAGTGCCAATTGCCAAATAGTGTTTTTTGTGTGTGTGTGTGTGGGGGGGGGGGGGGGGGGGGGGGGGGGGGGGGTAAATCAGCTTGAAAAAAAAAAAAAAACGCTAACTGAATATATAGCCTACTATGGGCATACCCCATGAGGAAAACAAAAGAAATGAAGAAAGAACATACCTCCGCCAAATGGCTACATGAAAGCTAAACATATTGCTACCAGTTGTTTCTAACCCCTCTAAGAAGAGGGATAAGAAACAACTTGAGGCCAAATAGTGTTTGTTTGGCGGCTTTGAATAATTTAGAACACCTTCGACGCCACCAAGGACCAGAACCTCATAATTGGAAATACTGGAGGCTGAATCTATTTTTGGCGGGACAAAAACATGTCCGATTACTCAATACCTATGTTACATGGACTCATCTAAAACTATAAAGTACCCGTGTTGCACACTCGACATGGGTATGGGATCCATGTCTGCTATATTTAGTTGGACACTCACCTAGAAAACAAAGTTTTTAATTTGAACTTCTAATGAACTCTGCATAAAACTTCCATAGCATGCATGAAATGCCCTAACCCACCTGGTAAACACCATTTCCCTTGAAAACAAACGTTTCATATTGAGGAATATGAATTTCCATGTCCCCATCTCTTGGAGATGTGAATTAGACGCGTCTGACGCTTGGAAACATACCCGCACTCGGCACACGTACCCTAGTCCAATGTTTTAAAACTCGCTAGGTGCTAGTCGATGCGATCGGCCACCTCCCACCTTAAAGGCTGAGTGCTCGGTGCCTAGCAATTACTCAGGATTTTTTTTTTTCCCCTAAATGACATCCATAATGAGATTGAGCCATTGATATTTGATACTACTACCTAGCCCTACGTAGTAACACACACACACACACACACACACACAAAAAGGATAGTTAATTGTTAAAAAAATTAAATACTTTATTCAGAATATTGATTAATAGTGGAGACTTCTAATACTGACTTCTAATATTTTTGGCTTTCTGCAATTGCTACCGAAGTGGAGCAACTACAAAATGAAATTCAAGAGCATCGTAGAGTGCTAAACTTCCTTTTGAGAAGTGTTAGAACAATGGATCCTGCAAGGAAAGAAGCGCACATTCGGGCTACTAGAGAGCGCATAGAGGGTTTGGAGGAGAGGCAGCAAACTCTGCGGGTGGAGCGGGACGACCTAATTGTGCGTGCTGTCACCTGCAAACACCGGGGAGACTAGAATAGAAGAGTCCATCGACTCTAATTGTGCCTCACCTTGACTTTTTGCTGGTGAATCCCGAGGATAGAAGAAAATGGACAAAATTTCTTTTAAGTAAAGAATTAATAGGAGAAGGAACCCTCTCCCGAAACAAGCTCGACATGGAAGAAACAAGAAGGAAAAAGGAACCAGCACACTCTAATACAGTAACACTATAGAAGTAAACCCTAACACTCTAACATAGTAACACAGTAATACTGTAGAAGTAAACCCTAACACTCTAATACAGTAACACTATAGAAGTAAACCCTTACACATTATACATCTATAACAGAATATTAACAATAATAATAAACTAAATCCTTTGGTAAGTGGATTTTGTCAACTCTAGCTATAATTTCTCATGGAAATTTGCAAACATCTTGTGTACATCAAAATCTAAACTACACCAATTATCAGTGTTCTAAAAGGCGCTAGGCGCCAGTCGGGCGGCGACCCACTGCCTAGCGCCTAGGCCGCCTTGCAATTATTATTATTATTTTTTTTGCAGTTTTTAGACCCTAGCTCCGGCCGCCTTGGTCCGCCTAGTCCCTAGCCGCCTAGCCCCGCCTAGCGCCTAAACAAACCGCCTAGGGGAAAATCATGGCGGCAACCCGCAGCCTAAGCCGCCTTTTAGAACACTGCCAGCTATTGGGTTCAAAAGATCTTGATATTAATTGTATAACACCAGTAGAGAGTTGACAGAGAGACGAGGAGAGAGAGAAGAGCCAAGAGAGGGAGGGAGAGAGAGAGAGAGACGATCAGAGAGAGAGAGAGAGAGAGACGAGTTTACCCGTCATCGTCGAAGAGGAACAATAGTCGTCGTCGCGTCGAAGAGTAACGTAGAAGAGGAGGAACATATCGATTTAGGGTAAGTATAAAACTAACCCTAAAATTACACTAAAGCCCCCTGAAATTAGCATATGCTATATTCTACCCCAATTTTTTGTTTTTCCCCAATTTTTTTCCGACTTTTTGAGTTGCTGAGTTATCCTGGCTCGCCAATTACTCGCCGACTAATGCTCGATTAATTGTCTGGCCGACTAATGCCCTCTGACTTGCCCGTAGCCACCTCGACTAGGCGCTGAGTAACGAGTACTCGCCAAGGAATTCTGTTATTTAGAACACTACCTGAGTCCATGTAACATAGCCCAATACTATAGCTTAACCTAGGGCGGGGATAAATTTGTTTCTTCACAAGCTTTCCCCAAAAAGTAACCGACCTTATAGTGCCAGCGCTTCACAGAAACACCGTACAACTTCAATGCGTTAAGCATATGACATCGAAGAAGAGAATCACTCCCATTCATCGCAAAAGCAGACTTTCATGCTCAATCAGAAGCAAGTTGACTTCATCCCCGGTGACCGGCCCTCGTAGGGTACCTTTGGGCGGAAATGACTATCAGAAACAAATTGTGCAGTATGGTTGATTCGTAATAATAATAGAACAAGCAGCTGTATTTTACAAAGTAGCATTCTTACTACCGTGGACCGTGGTTGGTTGGTTTCTTTTCTGCCAAAACGATCTTTGCTTATGATTCAATGCATAACCTTTGCTTTCTGAAGTCTAATATCTATTCAACAATTCAATAGTTGTTCACTATGTGCTTGTCCAACTGTGAAGTGTGACAAAGCTTCTCATCATGTGTTAGTTGTGCACATAGTACGTCTCTAATGTCTAGGTATGTTGCTGAGACAACTACAAAACAAACCAATCTTTTGTCTATAAAAATGGAACTAAACCAAAAAAAAAAATGGAAGCTATTTTAAAAGATGACGACTTTGTCTTTGTTTATTTATCTGGACATCCAAATCTTACCCTTCTCATATTTGATAGACATGGGTAAGTTGGATGGAATTGAAGAGTCAACATGTCAAATAATTGATTCAATGGAAGGTTGCACTCCCTCGACTCCCAACTAAACAAAGTAGAAAGAAAAAGAACTCTTTATTTTGAACAAAGGCTTATCGTCCCTGTCAAAATATCTTCAATTACTCTCTAAATTAACCACATGAAGTACAGTGGGATCCAGATCCATAGCTTATGTCTACTTCTACCCACTCTAGCCGACTAGCCCCATGCCATTCTTGAACAATCTCCACCACTGGTGCAGAGAAAACCCACGACATACCCCACGAAGCAAGAACCACATTCCAAAGATCCTGTGCAACTAGACAACAAATGAACAAATGCACCATTGACTCTCCATCTGTCAAACATGTGTTACACTCTTAACACCCTCCCTCACACCCAGCGTACTCAATCGGCAGCACCTGCCTCGTGTAGGCCAGGGACACGCACCCTACCCATCTTTGGCATACCCGGCTCTGATACCATGTTACATGGTCTTGGTAGAACTCACCCCAAAAGCTAGCTAATGAAGTGAGGGTGCCCTCACGCTTATATTATTTATATTTCTTTGGTACCCAAGCGATGTGGGACTTCGCTTAATAGAGCACCCATTCACCGCCTATGTTTTGGAAGATTATCTATAGTGAATATAATGAGGAAATAGGACACATTGGAGGTAGTGGGGGTAGTGCTTGAAAAATTGACCACCTCATCTAGGGGCATACGTGTTGAATTAGGCCGTGAGATGATTAGGCAGGAATCCGGGAACAATTGGCGACTAATTGGCTGGGCGGGATTATGCGGCTAGGCAAGATTAACCTTAGAATTGTAGGTGGACAAAAACTGCCTAGTGCTAGTAGAAGCACGTTGATGGAACGGCTTCACGTGCCTCTTTACCGGAACCCTAGCTTCGCGCCGGAACCCTAATATGCAAAACAGACAAGGGTGAGCCCACCTATGCCTCTCGTCGGCAAAGGCCCTCTGATGGCAAAGTTAGTATCACGTACTAGAGAAATCCTAATTATCAATAGGAAAACTGTATAATTGCAGTCTATTGCTTACCTCTTTCCTCTAGGTTTACCTCGTATTTATAGATATACGTATGCTTGGTGCCCAAGCATCCTTGTTACCCAAGCATCCTTGTTACCCTAGGTTTCTTATCTCGCATAGGAAACTCAGGATACTCTGGATTCTCGTTCTCTTTTCAAATCACTTCTTTAGTCCTTTTAGGACTCCTTTTCATAACGAGCCAAACATCGTACTTTCATTAGGAGATTCATGGAGATCCTTTATTCGCGGGATCCTATTCTCGAATATTTCTACCTCCTTATCACTTAAGGCAGTATTTACACGAGTTCTTCCTCTGTTTGGCCATCTCGTTGCCGAACAGACTAGTTCCTCCAATGACCTATCATGTCATCTGTCCTTATTGCCAACCACCGCTCTCATCGATGGTGTGATCCGTTTTACTTATCGTGTGGTTCCCTGTACCATGTGCTTGGGTACTAATTGTGACTTGTTTGGGAATTCCTCCCTACAAGAATTAGGTGGCTAGGCGGGATTAATTGAGAGAAAAGTATGCAAATTAGCAAATCTAAGGGGTTAAATGTTGTGGTAATATACTATAAATTTTTTAGGGTAGTTTTAATATAATATATACATATGCACTATACAGTGTTAATGATCTAAGGCCCCATTCCGCAAGGTTCTTATTGTTTAAGTACTTATTTCCTGCTTTACGATAAGTACTTGAAAAATAAGTCCTTATTTTAGTTAGTGGAACACACCCAAATCTAAATCTAATTGATCCCCTCGTCTCTTCTGCTGCTGAAATTGACCGATGGTAAGCTCTCATCTCTCTGTGTGGTCTCTTTCTCTGTTGTCTCTCTCTCTCTCCCTCTCTGTGCTGCGCGTCTCTGTTTGCACGCAGGCTCTGTTTTTTTTTTTTTTTTGTCCTTTGTTTGCTGGAAAATAAAGTGAAATTATGTGTACGTTGGCTCTGTTTGTATCTAGGTTCTGTTTGTTGTGAAATAAAGTGAAATAATATTTTGTTCTACTCAATCAAAACATGAGGGGGGAGGAGAATATTTTTGAAAAAATGAAAGAAATGAAAAACCAATTAATCTCTAGGCACCGATTAATCAGCCTAGATGTTAGGCGGTGCCCATGCCCAGCCGGCCGACTAGCCCTAGCAACTTTTAGCACACTGAGTTGGGGTTGAGAGCTGGTTGCGTGTAGCTGGTGGTAGCTAAGTGTCTGCGTGAGGGAGAAAGAGATTGAATGGGCTTGAAGAAGACAATGGTAGGAATTATTGAATACCAAAAAAGTTACTGTAACTGATACTTCCGTTAAAGCATGCACCCGTTTGCAATCTATAGTCAAAGGGGGTTAAAGTCGAGTGTTAAAACATTTAAGAGGCAAAGTCCAAAACAGGTTATAGTTTAAGGGGGTTTACCAATCTACAGTTTTTACCCTTTCTATTATTGCAGGTGCTGCTGTTTATAATCATTCTTATCTTTATGAGTGGGCGAGAGAACGTGGGGAAGGGAGAACTCTTGGAGATGAGATAACCCACTCGAAAAAACTGGAAGTCTAGAAGAATAATGATTCTCTCAAAACCATGCACTTGATAAAAGTGGCCAGTCTCTATTTATTGTATGGAAGACGTGAAGCTATTTCTGATATACTTTAAATGATTAGTATTATATTTTCCAGAGCCCTTAGATTGTTTATTTCTGAGGAAATTTATGGGTTGACTTTGACTTTAGATGAAACCTTTTGCAGGAAGATTTGCCCCTGGTTGTTACACGCTTGCAGTCTCAGAGGCACTCCCAGAGGATCTTCAGGTTTGAATTTTCGCAACTACTGCTATTTAAGAAATTTGTTCATTCAGGTGGCATTATTATGTTGTTCTGTGAATTTTTCATACTTAACCTTCACCGATTACAATTTATGAACTGGAAAATTTTTGATGGCTCATGTAACAATTCAACTTTCAGAGGCTTTGTTTGAAGACATAGATTCATTCTGTTCAGTTTCTGTCCTTTGTTGGTGGCTGTAGAGGGAATGACCCAATTTTTCTTGCTACTGTAACGGATATTTTTTAGGAATATATCCACCTAGAAGTATAAACAAACTGTTTGTGAACGCCAAAGCATATGTTGACAGTGCACAATATTAGTGATGGTTTTCTCCGGGACTCACAACAGGCGACAGCCTGGATTGATCTCAATACTTTTTGGCACATAGCATGAGAGCGCAAGGACAAAGCACTCACAGAACTAAGCTTATCCCTAGCTAATGTGAGATGAAACATGCTTGATTACACAATTTTATTTTAAATTCTGTTATAATTTTTCTTTTGATATTGTTTGATGCAATATGGAAACTGATCTGGGTTGATATCTGCATTATTTTGCAGAATCTTTGTGAAGATGAGCGCGTCCAGTATGTTCCACCAAAACGTGTTTGATGGAATGAATTGTTGAACGGTGCACCTCTTAGCAATTAAGGTTAACCATTTCAGTGTCAGCAAATTCTCACTGGTAGCTTCAAAGGTTGTTTAAATTGGGACCAGTTGAACTTTCCTTGAACCTCAAGTGTGTGCGTGGCTCAACTTTGATGTTATATATATTATGGGATTTTCCTGTGCTCTATATCTCCAGCATTCTCAAAATGGGCATTGATTAGGGCTTCAAATCTGCCAAGCTGCTCGTGGGCTCGTTCATGCTCGTCGGTGTATAAATGAGCAAGCTCGAGCCAGATTTCTCAGCTCGTTTGGAAGACGAGCCAAGCCATGACTACTATATTTAATATGATATGTACAGCTGGCATCAGTTAGATGCTGGTCCAAGCCCAATCAGCGCACAAGAGAGGGCGGTAAGAGCATTTATAGCGAAAGGAGTGCGGGGTGGGTCTTTGGGTTTTTTGGATGTGGGACAAGCGAAAGTAAAGGCAAATGAAAGCTCCTCAGTCGATTGAGTCCCAGATCAAAAGTTTAACCTGGTACATAGAGAATTCTCTATGAGTTCAGCAGCAGGCCAGAACTTCTTAAAGTCGTTTCCCACTTGAACAATAAACCGAGCTCAAGCGAGCAAAGCTCGAGCCGAGGTATAAAGTTTCGAGCTGAGCTCGATCTCTTCTCTTGAGAGCCGAGCTCGAGCAATGTAAAGCTTGGCTTGTTTGTAGCCCTAGCAAGGATTGAAAATTTTCTATGAAGCCCCATAGTGTTTTTGGGGTGTCAATGCCCCAAATCACAACCATTTGATCAAAAAACTTACAAAAGTAGGGTAAATTCGCTAAAAGCAAGATGGTTTTGTGATTTTCTCGCAAAAAAATTGCCAGTTTATTTACAACAAAAACTTGCTTTAGTTACCATCTACTACGGTCACTCTTACCATGATACATGTATGTAATGCTGTGTTTTCTTCCCTTTTTAAAAAGCATTTTTCAAAAAATTTCTCTTAGATTCTCCCTACTATCAACATTTCTCTCTCTATCTCTCTCCATTTATTATCCATACTATTTTTCGAAAAACTTTTCAAATACCAAACCAAACACAGCATTATGGTTTCCGAAATAACACTTTACGTCTACCAGAAAGTGAGGTAGAAGACCAAACAAAATTTTTTAAAATCTTGGGAGTTTCTAAACACACACACCACTTTGAGCAATGTTGACTATTCCAAATTGCTGGTCCTTTATAGAAATTTCAATTTTAAGGAGACATGCAATAAATGCATTCACACTTAAAATAGATACGTTGATTTCCAACAATGCCTTTATATTTCAACTTTTGAATGAAATCATTGTTCTTGTTAAATGGACTATTTTGGAAGATTGAACGCATTTTGTTTTAATTTTTCAAAGAGGACAAATAATTTGGAACATCCCAAAATAGTTTAAGGGACGACCAATTTGGAACGGAGAGTAGAATTTGTCTCTTTTCAGAAGATATTGTGTATTGGAGAACATAAAAATTGGGGTGGGAATATAAATGTAGGAGTAGTTTAAAATTTTGATATCTGAATAACAAAAAAAAATGATTTGGATCATTTTGAAATTTTCATTTTGATTTAGATACCTAACATATAATAGAGTCATTTCATTTGTTCGACCTGAAATAATGTCTAAAAATGACGATTTTTTTTTTAATTTTTATTAATGGTGGTTGATACAGATTAGTAAATCGATTATTGTCAGAGTGACACTACATGAATGATTGATATAATTTATTCTAGTAGATTGATCATCTGATTAAAAATCAATCGATCAATCTGTTTCAATAGATCAAATGACAAATATTCATATAATTTGCAAACGTTATTAACTTATAACTAACAGGGATGCGAGTTGACAGCAGGATCAACATAATTGATTAATGTGGATTGATTGTGTAGTGGGCTGAATGTGACGGTTCGGCCACGGTCACTATGCTTAGCGGAAGGTTGGGTGAGGTCCCTGTAAACACCTCAATCTGGATCCCAGAGGTTCTTTGGATGCCCCGATGATAAAATAAAGTAAACAATACCTTTGAGAGCTTGGATAAAGGACTCCCTCAACCCAAAAGCCCAAGAGCCTAAAAATAAGCCCAAGGGCCCAGGATTGGACTCTTAGTACTGCACGGTACATCTCTACATCGCATGGCATAATGAGTTTCATTACACCGTACACGGTCATGAGATAAACCGCACGGCATTTTGAATAAAGTTCTGAATGACTCAACAAGCTGTTGGCCACGCCCACTTGAGCCACAGCTACAAGTTGACTTAGCTGAAAAAGCACTCCTAGCCTGCCCATGAAATACCTTCTCCATTTGAATTCAAAATCATTGGCTCTTGCCTATAAATACACCCCTCCACTCAAGAGAAAGGGGTCCTGAATTTTTCTTCTCTCTCATCATGCTTTCATACTCATTCCTTACTTCTAAGTCTTGAGAAAGTTGTTCCAAAACATTCTCTAGGCACTTTCTTTCTCAAAATGCGTCATTTTTCTCCTCACCATTGAAGTTAGCCTTTTACTCACTTTGAGATCTTTGTATACACCCCAATCTGGGCTTCCAGATTAGTTTACTTACGGTTTCTGATTCCTCGATGATGAAATAGATCAAGAACACCTCGGGAATGTTGAGTGTTTGAGCTTTGAGTATTTAAAAAACCCTTGAACCTAACCTGATTCTAAGCCACTTCAAAGGCCAAAACCCCTACTGGCACGCATTGGTTGAGAACCAGCGTGCGTGGGTCAAATTGACAGGTGTTGGTCAATAGTCAAAGCTTGGCCTTTGACCAACACGTGTGTTGGTTTGACTCGCGCGCGTTGATCCCAAACCCGCACATGCGGGTCAAGCTGCCAGGTGTGATCAACAGTCAAAGCTTGACCGTTGACCCACTCGCGCCAGGTCGCAACCCGCGCGCGCCAGACTGACTCCAGCGTGTGCCGGACCAAAACTGTCCCCATCACCTTTATTAGCTGGGAAGCTTAGCCACCAAGCAACCCTCAGCCAGCCTCGTGGACTGGCTGAGCTTCTCTCCTTGCACCAACCAGATTCACCTATATCTCCTCCTATATATATATATATATATATATATATATATATATATATATATATATATATATATATATCCCCCTTTGTTTTTCTTTCAAAGGGTTCAAAATTTGTGAAAGGGTTACACCCTAAGCATCCAAGAGCATAGCTTGTTCTTTCTCCTCCATTACTCAAAACAACACAAACAACCTCAGCCCCAACTCAAATCTCAAACACCTTTAAAAAAAAAAACCAAAGTTATAGCACACCTTTGTTCTGTATCCTGTTCTGATCCCTGAGGGAGGCTGGCAGGGCCAAGGCTGGTAATCACTACCAGTCCTGGTCCTAAAGTTGGCAAGGTTTCAAAGCCCATCATGGTAGGAACCAGTGCGCGTCGATCTCATGTACGCGCGCGCAGGACCGAGTGGGTATTGGTGTCCTACTGTTTTATGCTTTACTTTGTATAAATCACTGTTAAAGCATAATAATAACTAGTTTACTGCTTTCCTTTGTTAGAAATGTTAACTGTAGTTCGATATGCATATCTGCTGTTGTGGGGTACCCTTGGGATCATTCTAAACCTGTCCCAGAACCCAGAAATATGTAAACTAAACATTTGTTAAATGGCTTAGACAAGCGCGCCCCAGGGCACGATGCTCGCGCGCCAGAGCGCCACACACGCGCGCCAGTCTATTTCTGACCAGTGAGTAGCCTTGCATGGGTAACTTGGCCTTAGGCCGTTATTTTGTCCACACACTGTTTATGGGGTGTTTTATTAATTTATAGGATTTTTCAGCCTTTAAACAGTATAGTAACTGCTTATGAACTGCTTGGTTTGTCCTGGGTGTGCACTGCTCCTTCCAAAGTCCAGAGGGTTTGAGAATAGGAGCTGTGAGTTTGAGCTCACTAGCGCGTGCGTGTCTTGGAGTCGTGCGCGTAGGTGTGAATAGCATACAATGACTTGTTTAGTGCATGCTGATTTCTTCGTGCGCACGTCACTCTAAAACAGGGGCCTCCCAATTTGTTTAAACTCCCACAGGAGTCTGTTCTCATCCTATACTAACTGCTCATCCTTGCTATCATTCACATTTTGCAAAATGTTACAGCTTTAATCCTCATTAAACTGTTCCCCGCCCTTAAATGGCTAAAGAATTGATTAATCGAATAGAATCGCAAACAAATATTTTGTAAATCCCTAAGTAGAGACCGATCTCCAGATTGAGCGAAAGGGGTGCCTGAAAACCCTTCCCCTCTCGTAACCTGGTTCCCGAACCCAGATATGGTTATGATGGACTAGTGCTCTCACTTTTTCAAATCAAACAGCGCAGCGAGCGTTTAGAATTCGGTTCCTTGGGTGTCGGACCTTCAAACCCAAGTGGCAACTCTTTGAATTTGCGAGCGCTTGCCATCCTGTTCAGCACTCCCTCGAACCGGCATTTTTAGGAAGGGAACGAGATCCTTTCCTAAAAAGGGCACGCTGCCCACAATCTTACTTACCAAAACAACCAACAACCATTCACACCCACACTCATCTTTTCTTAACCGATCTTGGCCCCGCTCATCCACCATCACCCGTCCTCATTCAAGCTCGAGAACCAAAGGTAAAAACCAGATTTCCTTGGGATAGGCCCCGTCCTTACGCCTGAGGGAACTCTTCTGTAGTCAGGTTCGACCCCTTTTGTTTAAATACTGACTTAAAAGTCATTTTCAAAAACAAAAATAGCCACTGTGCTGGACAGACCACGCTGTGCGGCATTATGATGTGTTGCACAGCGTAGTATTTCCAAAAGCACGGTCTTTTACTAATCGTTGTTTATTCAGTTAGGCTATCTGTATCATGGCTGTTCATCATTAGGTTTGCCTATATTGCTAAGGATTTGCTATTTGTATCTTCAGAACAAGACCATATCTATAAGCCATGTTTTATTTCTTAAACAAGGTCTTTTTGCTTTTCCCAAACGATTAAAAACATCAAAACTTGTTTCTTACTCATGGCTTGAAGAAAGGGGTGTTATTCTGAAGAGAGACAGCAGTTGGGTATTTTGGATATCTCTAAAAGTTACGCACGGGATATCTAGAATATCGAGCGCTGCAATGAGTACTAATGAATAGTCCAATAATAGAATAGGTAGGCCGCACGGCATATCATAAGACCGTGTGCGGTATTGTGATGAGCCGTGTGATAATGGCTCTGATCTGGATAGTCTGCTGATTAGCTACTTCATTTCGTAACATCATACTCTTATCATTCCTGTACAGGCAGCACCACGTGCACGTGAATGTGATATATTCTCCCATGTCCCTTCCCCTTTTGCTTGTTTATTAAAGAGTCTCATTTTCCAAAAGATTTATGAAATTTTCCCCTTTTAAGATGTTTAGTAGAGACCGGTCCTTACCGGGCGAGCGGGGTGCTTTTCAACAAAACCTTCCCCGTTCGTAATGTAGCTCCCGAACCCAAAATCGTAACGTTATCGCTAGACCAAAAGCTTTTCTTTTCAAAACAAGCTCACGGTTTCTCGGATTATTCATCTCAAAAATCCGGGTGGCAACTCTTTGGGCCCGCTAGTCGGGGAGCCCACAATCCTTTTATTTTGATTGGCTTGGTCTAGAAAGGGGCCATACTTGTAGGTTCGGCTGAACCTTATTTGGCATCGCGCTCAGATATGCAAATCCATAGGATTCGATCCATACTGGGATTGACGAACTTCCCGTTTGTCGAACGCCGAGGCTCGCCTAAGCAGTTTGGCTAACTGACTCATGCTAGCTCACTCACGTGTGGTTAGCTGCCTTATCTAGATGAGTCAAACATGACGTCTGTAGAGACCCGTAATTCATTTCTTTAATTTGAAATTTTGATATGTGCTTGAGTTCTTTAAATGTGTATATAATGATGTGGACAATGTTTGGCGTTAATGTGTATATAATTGGAGGCAGACCTCATAGTGATATGGCGGTTGGTAGTTTCCGTTGTTTAACAATCGTAGTAACTAGAAATTTCATGCTTTGCGAATATGTGTATTTGTAGAAATTTATGTGATGAGGTGTGCTCTATGAGAAAATTGTGATAATTAGAGGTACAAAAAAGTTGAACCAAAATTACAGGTGCATAGTATTGGTAGTACGGAGAGGAGAGTAGCAATTATTGATGTGAGCGGTGTGATAAAAATTTTAAAATCCATGAATTATGGCTATAGAATGTATGTGGTGGATATATGAAGGGTTAAATGTGCATCTTGGTTTTAAGAGATGTACATGGGGAAATTTAAAGGAAGTATGCATGTTTTACCAATGCACCTGGTAATTAGATATGGTGTTGTCTTTGCATATGTTCTTGCTACTATTCAGCTCTTAACCGAACTACTTGACCTTTTAAAATTATCCGATCTCTATGTGTGTTGTATTATAAAAACATCTGGTGTGGAAATAAGAGAGTAAAGTGTAATGATTGATTTTATTGTGTTATCTTGAATGGTCAATCTTGAACTTATGGTGCATCCAATACGTGAATGCTAAGTGAAATGTTGATTGCTAAACGTGAATGTATATAACAAATGTGAAACTTGCTTTTCTCAGACTTTGAGAGTCTATTTTCGGATATTCAATTTGTAGTGCGAATGGCCACCACAACTTTAAAATTGAACATCGAGAATAGAAGCTCTTTAAACTAGATAAATGGAAAAGATATACTTTTTACTATACTATAGAACCAGATAAAGATATATAGAATGTGAGAGCCCATCCATGGGCATAATCCCACATCGGAAAAGGGATGAAGTAGTATATGGGTTAATAAGCAAAGGCCCGACCAGCTACTGTATCACTTGAGGTTAACTTTTGAGTCAAATGGTTAGCAGGTCAATTGGTGTTGGTCGTTACAATATCAAAGCACAACCTTGGTCTACATGGTGGGGGAATCTCGTATGAGCATACTAATTGTGTTGTACAGAGCTAAGTGCCACAACACTATGGCCATCAGGAGAAGGTTGCTCGGCCAATGCAACAAGGACGTTGCATCATAAAGGTGGGGAGATTGTGAGAGCCCATCCTTTGGCACAATCCCATATCGGAATTGGGATGAAGTAATATATGGTTAATAAGTAAAGGTCGACCAGCTATATCACTTGAGGTTAACCTTTTGAGCCACGTGATTAGGCAAATGGTTAGCAGGTCAGGTGGCTAGCCATGGCCACGGTTGGATGCTCATAAAAATGAAGTATTTTTCGCTCACACCTTCTCATTGCTCCAACTTCTCTCTAGAATTTCTTTCTTCTTTCTTTGTTCTCTTTGTTCTTGTGTTCTTCAAGAAACTCATCCAAGGCCGCCACTAAGCCGCCACTCGACCACCCTTTCGATCCAAAAGTAGAAGTAGTAATAGCCTAGAACAAGTTTCGAGAGAAACCTTCTCTTTCGAAGCTACCGGAAGCATACCGTAGGAAGTTACTCCGCCCGATCGTCAACTTACTTTCCGTAGCCGTTACTACCGCCAAGAAGTAAGGTAGGATCTCCTTATCTTCCATTCCAAGTAGAAAGTAGGTTATCTTTATTTACTTTCCATCTCAAGTATTCGTATTTTGATCTTTAGGATGGTTATAAGCATGTATACATGAATTGCTTGTATTACTTATGGTTGTTGATAAAGCATAAGTGATTTATCACTCCAATGGCGTCCGAACATGTGTCGTTATGCTTTAAGTTATGATTTGAGCATGTTAAATAAGGAGTTGGATGATCTTGTTTGATTACAATGAATGATTCATGCTTACTTTTGTCCTACCACGGAAGTCTATGCATGATAACGAGACACGAGAACCGAGAAAGTAGAAACATGACACCTAGGGTGTGGTTGACAAGGAAAATATGTTTTTCCGGGGGTATTACGTGAGATGTGTGTGTTTGTGCCAATGGGAACCCGGCGCGGCGGAACCATTGTGAGGATACTCGGGAGACTGGCGCGGCGGAACCGAGGCTGGGTGTGTAGCTTGGTTATCCGCGGTATGGAGCCAATACAATTGTGTGAGTTAAACAAATGATTTTGAAAGGTCGATTTGTATGTGAAAAAGGTGACACGGTCTACGACGAGCCGCGTAGGAGAAACACTGAAATCTTGGACACCAACGATAGATGATTAACGAATGTGGATGTGTGATTATTGGTGTTGTTGTGAATGATTTTCTGTTGTAAGGTTGGTGGGTAAGGATTTCCTATTGAGCGTTGTAGCTCACGGTGTTACCTTTTGGTGACCCTGACATATTATATTGGTGGTGACGCCGGTATAATGTGTCAGACCCCATAGATGAACAGGGCGAGATCGTCACCTTGGAGGCCTTCGGAGCCGAGGAGCTTGCCAGAATGGATGAGCAAGCAGAACAGTAGTTAGCAACCCTAGTTGCTCCCTTGTTGAATAAATGTACCCTTTTGATGTATTTATGATGTAATAATGAGCCAAACTCTCTTTATTAATGAGCCAGACTCTCTTTATTTTGTAATAAATGCCTCATTAACGTACCCAAAATTCGGGGTGTTACATCTTGGTATCAGAGCTTAAGGTTCAAAAACTCGGCCATGGGTAGAATGGGTAGAACCATGAGATAAGTTTTGTCTGTTGCACAAACGTGAATTGAGTTTAAGTTTACCATCCCAAATTGGGTGGAATTCTATCAAAACAATCTTCAGATTGAAGCAAGGCGCGAAAACTGGCAGTACCGCCGAGCTGGAAATTCCCAAACAATTGGATGATGACTTAAATCAAGAATCGGAAGTGGAACTTAGATTCAAACCTTCTTAAGTATTACTCTATCGTAGGACGTTACTAATTGAGGTGTTAAACTCTGTCCTTATAGATGCATCCCTTGAGCACCTACCAAATCAACCTACCGGCTGAAGCTCGCCCAGCTTGCTAACACCATAAGAACCATGACACATCAACTAGTGGGAGATCCGTACTTTCCCTACGCTTTCCCCTATACCAATGACTTCTACCAAGAGCATGGCACTTTTGTACTTCCCGAAAATAAGGAAGAGGTAGATGATGCTGAAGAAATACCTGCCTTAGTCCAAGTAGCACCCCCCCAGTGATGAACTCCTAATAGAGGGAGGAGACGCTGAAGCAGCCCTCGCCCAAATTCCAATGATACCGCCCATTAACATGATTGCGGGAGAACCCGAAGAGGAACCTGAGGAGGATCCGGAAGAAGATCCCGAGGAAGCACCTATGGAAGAACCCGAAGAGGACCCCGAGGAGGAAATGGCATTCCTAGGAGTGGAGCCCGAAGTCATGGATATAGTTGCAGACTCCGGAGATGTGCCACCACCACCTTATGAGACCGACATTGGTGCATATCTGGTTGAATTCCCTAATCTCTTCTAGAATGGTTAAGAAAGTTTAAGAAGAAGTTGGATCTTTTGTTGTAAATAGAATGCAGTAGGAAGCTTAGGCTAGTAAGCCATCTACGTTGTATTCGTTTTATTTGGTAATGAGAGACTTATGTTTCTTTTAGTATATGATCACTGTATATGTGTGGACTTGCAATTTTGCCCCTTATGGCATGAAAACCACCCCTTACCCCGTTAGGCTAAATTATAACCTCCCTTATTGTTATAGATGTCAAGCATACCACCAGGAGGACGCCCACCTTTCGCCTAGCGTGTTTTGGCCAATTATCGCTCATTACTAGCACCTGAGTACTTTAGACCAACACCCCCACCAGAGGATGACATGGAGCTCTATGAGGTCCCAATCACTTGGGAGACGCCCCCACCAGTTGCAGCTCCCGAGAACCCTCCGCCTACCCTAGTCCCCGCGCCGCTTGTGCAAAACTTTGAGCAACCCAATGATTATCTCATGTTTGACCCAGAGCTAGAAGCTGCGATACAAAACCTCTCTCAGTACTACCCGGAACCAGTGGAGGAGACAAACATCCCGACTATGGAAGAACTGCTCGCACGAGAACGTGAGCACCTTCTTAGGGAAGAGACCGCAGCTGAAAGGAGCTACAAGATGTGGCTGAGGGAAGTCTTTGGAGTCAACCTACCCTAGGATATTGCACTAGCAGTATTAGAATAAGGATTCTGATAGCTCGAGTTGCCTTTCAAGCACTAGTGCTAAAAGACCGTGTAGAAGAAGCCTGTAGGATTATCTCAAGAATTGTACTAGGAAATCTTGTCTTGCTAATTTCTCGTGGGTACCCTTAAAATCACGTTCTGATCACATTGAGCGGCTCGGATGATCAAAATTTAATCGGGAAAGGGGAGAAATGGGGAGGTCTGACTCCTCTTTCCGATCAAATTTTGATGATTCGAGCCACTCAATGTGTTCAGAACGTGATTTTAAGGGTACTTGATAAAAGTCGGCAAAAAAAAAGACCGGAAAGGACTTGATTTGAGTAATTTTTATTGAACTATTCAATAAAAAACTGTTCGAATGAAGCCCTTCCCAGTCATATTTTTGTCGATTTCTCGCGGGTATCGTTAAAATCACGTTCTAATCACATTGAGCGGCTCAGATAATCGAAATTCGATCGGAAAAAGGAAGAAATGGGGAGGTCCGCAGTTTAACTAAAATGAGGGAATCCTCATTTGAAACAGACTGTATGTGTGTGTGTACATATGTTTTACCCAAAGAATCTAGTGAAGTAAATCACCACACCTACGGTCCAACCAATTGGCAGAGAATTACTAGATTCCGTTTCGGGAGCAATTCATCCTTCCTGAACACCTTCTGTTATGGAGAGATATGTTGGCACATGAAATTTTTCTCTAACTCCCAATATAATCATGGAGTTGGGAAGCAGAAAGAAATTGCTTCCCTTAAGTAGAAGAGAGAGACCATTTTCTTGAAAGTGAAATGCAAGCACAAGTGATAGAAATGATAGTCCATTGGTCAAAGCCCATTTTTTCCTTGCCCTCTCCCCCTACAAAACTTGGGTGCCTCAAGGGACTTGCCCTTTATGTCTAACTTGGGTTATACTTACTTTATTTGTATCTTTGGGCAACATGGGATGGAGGTGAGCCTTCACCTTCTTAACTATATCCCCTTTGAGAGACAATTTCACATTCATCTCTAAATGTAATTTGAAAATTCTTTAAATGGTTTAAACCCCTACTTAGGAGTATTTAAATCCAATTGGACCCACCTTAATAGGTGTTTAGGTCCCACTTCATTTTGGGGTCAAAATCCCAAAAAACTCAAACCAGACCTCCATTTTTCAACAAGCTAGACTAATAGAAAGGCTATTGGTGTATACTTGAACATGGACCAACCAGACTAATTCCAACTACTATAAACAATCATTGCCATAACATCTTTGAATTGGGTACGAAAAATTGTAGTAAGAAAATCCCACATTGTCATTTGTGATAATAATCCATTTGATGAACTCAGTTCCCATCCAGTCTCCATCTCCTCCAGTTTTTTGGTCAAGTGTTGAACCGTTGTGGGCCTACCCGAAACTCACAACAATGATCAGAACCTGGCTCTCACTGACAAAGCTACCCTTCCAAAAATTAGCTTGATCGGATACCAACGGTGGATTGAATAAATGAGCGGCACAATGATGACTTTGAAGCTTAAAACATAGATATATTCTTTCATTCTTTTTGTAGTGGGCCGAATATGTTGGTTCGAACATGGTCACTACATTCAACGAAAGGCTGGTTAAACTCCTCATTCTATTTGATTCGATCGAGGCATTGACCAGGTTGCTAGGTCCGGTCAGGCTCGGTTCGGCACAAACAGTGTTCGGACAAGTAAGTACGAACAATCGGCCTATACTGAGTTGACACTCAAGCTCTCTTTAGGCTCGGACATGGTGGTTCGGCCAACTTGCAATAAAGTCAAGTCAAGTATCAAACTCTTAGGTTCGGATAGACAGGCTCGGCGGCAGCAACATTCAGATATGGAGTATCCAACCGCCAACTCATACTGAGGTCGGTGCTCCTAAGGTTCAGACATTAAGGTTCGGCCAACTCATACTGAGGTCGACACTTCTCACTATGGTTCGAATATTATGGTTTGGTCAATGCTCCTCTATGGTTCGGACACTAGGGTTCGGCCAACTATACTGAGGTCGATGCTCGTCTCTATGGTTTGGACATTATAGTTCGGCAATGATGATGCTCGGGCAGGCAACAGAGGATTGCTAGTCCTTCAGCAATAGACATAGAGTTGCTACGATCAGTCTAGTGCTCGGACACTAGGCACGGCGACAAACATTACTACGATCGATCTAGTGCTTGGACACTAGGTACGGCAGTGAACATTATGCCAGCTCATTCAAATGCATATAACCATCTTATCTGGTATGACGAAGGTGACATCATCCGAGCGGTTGCCAACTCATTCGTAAGGTTGTTGGCAACCTTATCTGTTACATCAGGCGACCTGAGCCAAAGCGTGACTGGAACATGCTAGTACTTGGGGAACAAGTAAGGATGCTCCTTATAAAGGAAGCTAAGCAACCCGAAAGAGGTACATCGTCTCCTACCCTCAAAACCCTAGTGCTTTACCTTCTTGCTCTGCACTATCTCACTCTCACGTCGGAGGACCATTCTGGGGTCCTTAAGGTGTGGTTTGTTAATCGTGCTTGCTTGTGCAGGTCAGGCAAAGGGCTAAGCGAACCTAGTCGTTGACCAGGAGGCTCAGGCGAACCTACTCGCTAAAGTAGGAGGCTTAGGTGAGGTCAATCGATCTTGATCGATAACCCCACAATTGGTCAATCCGACGCGAAAAGAAACCATATCCACGGTGGTTCTAATCAGATCCTTTTGAAACCTCATTTCTTCATTTGGATCGAACTTTTAGTTCGACGAAATGGATGGCGAATAGACTGATGGTGGTGTCTCTGGTCTCAATGGCACCACCAACTCCTCGTCTGTTCGGCGATTTATATCTTTGTCTCCATCCCTACTATCGTGGGGCTCTCCCCCACCTCAGGTGCAAATAACCCAGGCTTAGGTGAGGTGCAATCGATCTTGATCGATAACCCCACAATTGGTCAATCCGACGTGAAAAGAAACCATATCCACGGTGGTTCTAATCAGATCCTTTTGAAACCTCATTTCTTCATTTGGATCGAACTTTTAGTTCGACGAAATGGATGGCGAATAGACTGATGGTGGTGTCTCTGGTCTCAACGGCACCACCAACTCCTCGTCTGGTCAGCGATTTATATCTTTGTCTCCATCCCTACTATCGTGGGGCTCTCCCCCACCTCAGGTGCAAATATGGCTAAATTCCAATTGCTATTCTAGCAACTGGATGAATGTGACCCAAATATAGCCCTCCTCACGGTAGAGATGGCAAGGCTCAAAGAGGCTATCCCCAAAACCTCCTCATCAACTTCAAGATCCGGCGAAGGCAAAAGGCGGCGTGAAAGGCAGCCTCCTCCGATACGCCATCTCCCTGAAGATCATACCTACCGATATTCGGAGAAAGATTGGCTCACCCTTCTAGTTAAAGATGGTTGTTCAGCAATGAGTGTTATTTATAGACAACATACACCTTCTACGTTCGACGAAAGATCGTCTCATTCCTTCGATTGAAGATCGCTGTTCGGGGAAGGTCGTTGTTTACGGACAAAATGCAACTCCTATGTTCGACGAAAGATCGTCTCACTCCTTTGGTTGAAGATCGTCGTTCGGGGAAGGTTATTGGTTATGGACAAAGTGCACCTCCTATTTTTGGCAAAAGATCGGCTCACTCCTTCGGTTGAAAATCGCCGTTCATGGAAGGTCGTTGTTTACAGACAATGTGTTCTATGTTCGACAAAGATTGGCTCGGTCCTTCTGTTGAAGATATTCAGGGAAGGTCATTGTTTATAGACAATGTACACTTTCTATGTTCAGCAAAAGATAGGCAACGTTCACCACGACAATGTAGACCATGAAGTGGTTGAGCACACAACCGAGCCACACGAGGCTTAATGTGAGGTTCACACTAACAATCGGCAAAGGAAGGAACCAAGCTATCGCTATGAAAAATCCAAGGACAAAAGTCATGCTGAGTGTCAGGCAAAAGCTCCTAGCAAAGCCCACTAGAGCATCCACAAAATGGAAGTGAAGTTTGGCAGAGCTACCCCTCTTCGGCGATATGGTCGGACAGCGTTTGGCACTTGCGCCATCAATGCTTTCGTATTTGTTAGCCACACTCCCTCTTCGACAACATGATCGGAGAGTGTTCGGCGCCTGCGCCATAAAGGCTTTCGTATCGGTTAGCAACACTCCCTCTTCGACGATATGGTCGAAAAGCATTCGGTGTTTGCGCCATCAAGGCTTTCGTATAGGTTAGCCATACTCCCTCTTCAGCAATATGGTCGGAGAGCATTCGGTGCTTCTGCCATCAAGGCTTTTGTATCGGTTAGCCACTCTCCCTCTTTCGAGATTGTCACGCCCTCAATTTTCAGCTAAAATAATAATACATTTTCTACAAATAAAAGTCTTTCTCTCAACTATATTTACCCTTAAATGTCATGCCAATCCAAACAAAGTATCAAAGTCTCTTCGTCTTCTTCTTTCTAATTTTTTTTTTTACATAGTCTCCCAAACGTCTTCCATTAAAAGAGATTCACAATAATCAAGGAGATGAGTTTATACATAGCTTTACATATGATCTAATCAAATGTACAACCCTCAATTGCGAGAAAAGTACATAACATGAATTAGACTAAATGATAAACACTTCCTTAACGATACCAATGAAGCTCTCAAGAGACGTCTCAATGTGCAATCCAAGCTAAGTGTCAAGGCGGGTACCTGAAAGGATAGGGTGAGCTACACTAGCTCGTAGAGATATCCATACCTAAATTACATGCAGAAGTGAAGACAAATCCCAAGGAAAAATATTTTCCAAAAGCATATTTGTTTTGTCAAAAAGTGGAACTCAAAATACCATACTCATGTTGGAAAAATATTTAATTTCATTTCTCAAATAGTGACACTCAGTTACACACGCACACGCACACGCACCCACTTCTATCTTAAATAAACTCAGACTGTCATTACCAAACTCAAAACATACTCCTACGTTTTCATTCTGGTGACTTAGAGACAACTCCGAATTCTTTAACCAACCAATTTCTCTTCCTTACCCCACTTCACTGGTCGCACTTGCATCTAAGTCTACCCACTACACACAAAGAAGTGAAATACAATGTGCACAAAGCCCTTAACCCTAACGTGTCATCAAAGAACTTGCACGTCCACCTAGTTCAATATTTTCAAACTTAAGTTAAGTTTTATCTTGTCCTCCCCCGTGTCCCTTTTTATTCTGTCTTTTTGTTTTCCTTTCGTCATCAACAAGTGTGAATTATCCACGTATACGCACGTGCATACCATTCAATCAAATCTCCAGTTTACCATTATAAGTTTAAACTACAATACCAATGTAACTCTTTCACAATAGATACTATCACATCTACGGCATCAAATTAACATGTTTCCATACCAAATAAATTACCACACCAATCCCAATTTATCAAGCCACTATAATTTAAGAAGTCTATAAGAAGGAAGAAAGCAAGCATCAACACTTCAAACCATCCAAGACACCAATCTCACGTTAAAAGTTCATAATTTCTCACATGAGTGTTTCATTTTGTCTAAACTTCACATTCTAAATCAACATATCAATACTCACAACCTTCTGTGTTACCACCCCTTGCGTTACAGTAAACATCACCCAATGATTGGGTTTCAGCTTTTTCCACCCCCTTGCATCACAATATACTCCGCCCCTTGTGAAATTGTGGTTCCACACCTTGTGACACAATATGCTCCACCCTTTGCGATACAATATACTCCACCCCTTGCGAAATTGTGTTTCCACACCTTGCGACACAATATACTCCACCCCTTGCGAAATTGTGTATCCATACTTTGCGACACAATATACTCCACAATCACTGTCACGCCCTCGATTTTAAACATATATATATATATATATATATATATATATATATCTTTTCAATAAAGAATCCACGCATAAATTAGATAATATCCAAAATGAGATTTCCCACCTGCTTAATTACAACAAGGTCCTTAAGTTAAAGAAATTACAGCCTTAGCACTACGGCCCAAATTAACTTAAATACAAGTGCAAAGTATTAAGAATACTACATTCTTTTGTCAAAAGATCAAACTAAGTAAATTAGTTACAATACCATCTCTATCCAAAAGTAGACTAATACAAAGATGAATGAGTAACTAAGTCATGTTAGCTTCCAAAAATCTTCGTTTCCAAATACACCAAGTCATGCAACCTACTGCCCTGCGATCGAACCTGAAAAGAAGGATTTTGTTGAGCTATACAAGCCCAGTAGGAAATTCTTTACAAAGTCTATATGCAATGAGATGATGAGCGTGAATACAGCAAGCCAAATTAGATGCCAAATCCAAACGAATGTACGTCAACACCCTGTACAAGTACCATGACATTCTCATACACATATACACATACGCATAGACATACATTTCTTCCGACAAACCTCCACCCTTTACGAAATTGTGTTCCCACACCTTGCGACACAATTTACTCCGCCCCTCACGTAATTGTGTTTCCACACCTTGCGACACAATGTGCTCCACCCCTCGCGTAATTGTGTTTTCACATCTTGCGACATAATATACTCCACAATCACTTCACATCTATGACCACCATAACATCACAACCAACACCGATACCATAATCTCATTCCACACAAGACCAAACACTACTAAATACGTCACATATAACTCATGAATCATAACACTCAAGTCCACAATACTACATTCAAAGAAAATATGCAATCCTCACGCCATAAAACATTCTATTCGTCCATAAATGTTATATAAACACCTAAATCACACATAGTCAACGCAAAACATGTAGAGGAAGAGAGAAATCTCTACCAAAATGGGTTTCGAGCAAAACCCTAAGGGGGTGTTTGGGAGGCTACTTTTTGGCTTTTTAACTTTTTGGATTGTGGTCAGAATGTATTTTAATTTTAATAGAGTGTTTGGATGATATGTGCAGAATGCATTTTGAAGCATGAGTGGTGTTTGGAAGATATGGAATGAAAATGAATTATGAGTTGGTTTTTTACTATATTGCCCATGGTTATTAATAATGGTGTATAATGTATATAAATAATATTTTAATCAATTTTTTTAAAAAAATTCTTTTGAAATGGTTTATTCTTTATTTACTGAAAGTGCCACACTATTTTTTTAATTATATTTTTATTGTTTCAATTATTCTTTGCTCTTACTATATATATTGCACCCCTATTCAAGCAGATTCTTAACAATTGCCACTTTGAAAATTTGAGGACCGATACAGTTCAAACTACTACAGGCCCTTCTCAAGGCATCCTTGTTAAACACCTAATCAAGCAGAATCTAAGTGTTATACCACTTGCAAAATCAAAAGGCCCTATATGCTAAACCACTAAAAAAGCCCAATCAATCAGAGGATTCCTATTAATCTCACGTTCAACCAGATTCGAACTACCACCACTGGAAAGATCAGAAGCCAACCCAGGTGAAACTACTAAACACAACCCAGAAAACAAAGGTCAGAGGATTTCTGTTCTTCTCGTATTCTCCTGGTAATGTGAAGAACTGTGAGAATGTGAAGGAAGTAGAGAGAGGATAACGTTCAAAAGGGCTTTGTGGAATTATCTCAAAAATGAGATGATAGGGATGTCTTTTTGTCATGGCTAGAGAACAAAATGAGAAAATGAAAATGTGAAAAGCTCCTCAAAGCTCTTTCTGCCTTTTGTCCCCGAAACCTCAAAATGGAAAACCCATTTTTCTGAAAACCCATTTTCCCACTTTCAGCCAAACAGCCAAAACTCAAAAATGAGAAGTGGAAAATGAGAAAAGGGGCCATCCAAACACCCCCTAAGTCTACCAAGAACGATAAGCTCGAATCCTCCAAAGACAAGCTCCACCCAAGCTTGGATACAAGATCTAGAGCAAATAAAGCCCAAAAACATGAATAACAAGCAAAGATCAACGAATAATCAAGGAGAGAGAGAGAGAGAGAGAGAAAAAAAAATGTGTATAAGCATCAAAAAGTGAGAATAAGAACGCAAAACTCACCCTTGGTTCACCAAATGCAAGAATCTGGTGATTTTGAACAAGAAAAACCCTTGGATCTTGGAGAGTTGAGGTTGAAATTAAGAGTTTTGGGTGAGATTGGAGTTGGGTAGGTGAGAGGGGGTGTTTCCAGGTGTGTTTCGTGGGTTTGGGAGTGAGAAATGACAAAAGGGGGTATTTTTAGAAGTCCAAAAAGCGTGCTGAAAAATTGCAGAAAAACGCAGCGGGTATCGGTACGGGGCGACTCCCAGTACCGGTATTGGAGCCTTCAAAAATGTCGATTTGAACAACTTCTGGACAGCGGGTACCGGTATTGGGCAACAGCCAGTACCGGTACTGGCTAGGCAGAAAGATGAAAATTTTCAGCGAACTCCGGAACGAACCCAACTTGATACCAACACCACCAAACAAGATTACAACATTAAAACTCACATTTTACTATTCTCCAAGAGTCCGATACACAACCGTAAATGTATATCCGTACATCCCCACAAACGTACGTACAACCTTAATAATAAAACTATTCTTTTACTCACCAAATGATTTTCGAAATGATACTAATTTTATGGGTCTCTACAATCACTTCACATCAACAACCATCTTATTATCACAACCAACACCCAAGTCCAACTATTTCATGTAGGAAATTCACCACATATCTTCATCAATCAAATAACATTAACATCAAAGCATTCGTTTGCATATCGACACAACAATACACGTGACACTTTAATCACGCCGGGCATCGAGAAGCTCACACACACACACTTATTCACACACCTTTTACTTAGATTCTAGGCTTACAATTGCCAATATCATTTTCTGTTATCACGTTTCTATTTTTAAAGACTTGGATACACCTTAGGTTCTCGAACGACCACTTTCTCTTTACCGATTCATTTACTAAAACATACCCTTTTAACAAAATCAACTTTTCACGTCTCTTAAATTAAAACCACATACCAAAACATGCATACTAAACCAACCCCATGGATACAGCACATAAAGAAGAAAAACTGTTTATTTTTCTCTAAGTATCAAACAACATCAATGTCAATAGACCAACAATGCATATCTCTTATACACCACAAGTTCTCTTTAATCCAACACCTAATCATCTAAATCAATCCATTGTATCCCCATGTCAAATTGGCAAAGTTAATCCTTTACATTAGACTATATCCAACTAAACATTGCGAATTCAAGGACGACAATTAAACCATTTAAAAGTATACTTCTTTTTCTTCGATCCATAGGTCATACATCAAAAACGGAGTTCGGGGTAACCCTATTACGGCCTTACGATTATAGCTCAGCGTAACAGTGAAACTGGTGCAAAGGTAGAATTTGGGTCAACTTTGGATGCAAAACTGTTATCGCTCGGACCTACACATGATGCACGGGATGTATCGTTGGAAATCTCTATGTGTCTAGTTTCTAACAAAACAAACGGTGTGTCGTTTTGAGTCCCGAGCTAGGAGTTATGGCCATTTTACCAAAGTCTGCCGGTGCTGTAAGATTTTACGCGGGAATAAGTATAATTGATTGAAAAATCATAACTCTTTCATCTTAAACCCAAAAATATTGAAATCAAAGCCAAAAGTTGCCCCACTACAAGCCCTACACTCACCAAAAAATTTCGGGTTCAGAAACGAGAGAGGTTAACCCAACAATCAAAAGAAAAACCGATTCGTAACCATTTTCGGACCAGTCAACCAACCCTACTTTAGAAATTCACCAAAAATTGTATACTTAACCAAAGTACTTGATTCCAATGCCAATCTCTTCTTAACTTAAATATGCAGCTCCTGTAAAAGACCCAAAGCCACCCAAAATGTTCATCATGCCCAGAAAGTTAAAAGAAGACAGCCACTCACATATTCGCACATCCAGCAAACAGCCAGTATTCGAAAATTCATAACTAATTGTATGATTATCGGTTTTGCATGATTTTGTTACCGAAATCTTCGTATTGAAACGTACTTTAACAGTTATGAAGACACCAAAAATTGATTCCTAGCAGAAAAGCCCCAAAAAAACAGATTACCATAACCCATGAAATTTTCAGCATTCACTAGATTTGTTCAAGACTCAAAATAGATTATCAAGCATGATTCTTGTATATCAAACCAACACATAAACATATAAAGAAGGCAAGAGATCCCTACCTCGAAGGTTAGAAGCAAGCCCGAACGTGGAGGAAACCTCAAAGTGCTCTGATCATGATTCTTCTTGGATCGATAGGAAGATTTCGTTGCGTAGAACAACTTTAGTACTTGGGATTTTTCCGAAATCTCATTCTAAGGCGATGAAATCGAAGAGAGAAGTTTGGAGGAGAGGTGAGAGGGAGAGAGAGAGTCGGCCGGGAGAGTAGAGAGAGAGAGGGAGAAAGAAAAAAAAAAGATTTTTACTTCTCCACACACCACCCCCACCTATTTATATTAGCACCAACACCAATCACACTCATACCCCTCCACTAACAACCTTACCACATTGACCCCAAATCTCATATTCACATCATATTTCACATTTCATAGTATAATCTCGCATTAAAATTATTAAAATAAATACGGGTCTCTACAGTAATACAGTTAGAAGGGTTCGACGCCAGCACCATCATGGCTTTCGTATCGGTTAGCCACTCTCCCTCTTTAGCGATACGGTCGGAGAGCATTCAGCGCTTGCGCCACCAAGGCTTTAGTATCGGTTAGTCACACTCCCTCTTCAGTGATACGGTCGAAGAGCATGTGGCGCTTGCGACATAATGGTTTTCGCTTTGTTAAGCCGTACTCACTCACGTCAAGGCTTTTTAGAGTCCACATCGCGTTCGCTTGGACAAAGATGGTCCGGGGCTTTCACCCTTTGACAATACGGTTGCATAGCGTGCGGCGCTTGCGCCATCAAGGCTTTCGCTTCGGTTAGCTGCCCTACGCTTCGCACGATACGGTCGGATAGCGTTTGGCACTTGCGCCATTAAGGCTTTCGCTTTGGTTTGCCGCACCGCACTTCTACGATACGGTCGGATGGCATTCGGTTCGGCGCTTGCGCCATCAAGGTTTTCACTTTGGTTTGCCGCACTCTCTCATGCCGTGACTTTTTAAAGTCCACATGGCGTTCGCTGGGACAAAAATGGTCTGGAGCTACCACGATATGACGGTCGCTAAGCGTTTGGCGCTTGCGCCACCAAGACTTTTGTATCGGATAGTTGCACTCTCTCTTCGACGATATGGTCAAATGCTTTTTAGAGCGCACAAGGCGTTTGCTCAAACAAAGTTGGTCCGGGGCTACCGTGCTTCGGCGATACCGTCTGTTGGCGTTTGGCGATTTCGCCATCAAGACTTTCATGTTAATTAGCCACACTCTCTCACAACAAAGCTTTCGGAGAAACCACAAGGCATTTGTCTGAACAAAGAAGGTCTAGGGCTTCGAAGGTACGATCGACAAATGTTCGGTCCGTACCCACGTAACGTTCAAAAAATCACTTCGGTAGAAGCTCGACAAAAGTAAAGGACGAGCCCCTCGATTCCATATCAAAGCATTGACCGGGTTGCTAGGCTCGGTCCAGATCCGTTCGGCATCACTAACATTCAGACAAGCACGTTTAGACAGTCAATCCATGCCAGGGTTTCAAAAATTTTCCTTGGTTCTGACGTGGCGGTTCGGCCACTGATATTCGGCCAAACTCATAATTTACTCCTTTCGTACAATAATGTACTAGAAGAAGTTAAAGGGCTATTGCAGTGGGCTAGATATGCTGGTTCGGCAATGGTCACTACGTTCGGTGAAAGGCTGGGTAAAACTCCTCGATTCTATTTGATTCGATTGAGGCGTTGACCAGGTTGCTAGGTTCGGTTAGGCTCGGTTCGGCACAGATGGCATTCGGACAAGTAAATACAAATGATCGGCCTATGCCGAGGTTGACACTCAAGTTCTCTTTAGGCTCGGACATGGTGGTTCGGCCATGTCACGACCTCAATTTCCAACATAATTAAATAAGCTTTTCAGAAATAAAGCACTTGCATTACTTGTCACGCCCTCGATTTTCAACATAAATAAATAAATCTTTCAAAAGGAGAAACTATCATTTTCTTAGCTTAGTACCCAAAACAGTGCATAGTTCCCATAAGTTCCACATATAAATACAACTTCAAAGTTTAGAGAGATTATATCAGTGGCACTTAGGCCCAAATTTACTTAAGTACAAGTACGAATAAGTTTAGAGGTTACAACTATTTTAGTCAAAAGGAAATTGGTAGAAATGAGTTATAAACGCATCTTTAACCCAAAAGAACGTCATTACAAGATGATTAAGTAACTACACAAGTTAGCTTCCAAAAAGTTTTCTACTTCATCCAAGCACTCAATGCATGCGGGCTATTGACCGGGATTTGTACCTTAAAATGATGAAGGGTTGAGCTACACTAGCCCAGTAGGAAAATCTTCTACCAATTTTATATGCAAATATGAAGACAAGTGCAACGGAATGAAAGGCATGGAGAATACGGTTCAATCGAAAGAGACACAATCAACCCTCAACTCTTTCTACAATAGCATGAATGACATGTTCTATGAAGTCAGGCAATGTCCAAGGTGACCAGTATATAAAGTGTTTAAGATGCAACAAGTAAGTCGACATTCATTTTGATTCATCCATTGTATGTCACAATCTCAAGTAAGCATATAGTTCAAGAAACAACATATACTACTGACGTCAACCACAACACACTTGTAACACCCCGACCTAAAATTCGTCCGTGGTTCGATTTAAAATGAAGGCAATATTGAGACCGGCATGTAAAATTATTTAATTTTAGTCTGGAACAAAAATTAAAAACATTTCTTATATATATAATGTATACACAATAGATAATTCAATTTTATAACTTGGACAAATATGCATATTACGTACAAACTTGAAAAAAGAAAAAAAGAAAGAAAAAGGATTAACGGCATGCTTGCCACAGTAGCCTATAGCTACTAATGTAGCTTTGCCAAATCACCCATTAGCTTAGCTTACCTCAAGGCAAAGGATGACATGTGTTGTCTTAGGTGTCAAAATTAGGTCTAATGTGTAACACTATAAATAGAAGCCCTCTCTAGGTTCATGGCCAAAAATAGCAAACTATTACTACTTACTAAGTACGGAAAAAAAAAAGGGAAGAAAGAAATGAGTACTGAATAGTAGTATATTATTATCAAAAATAATAGTAGTAGATTAGTATTGAATAAAGGAAAAAGAGATACTGGACTCCCATCCAGCCGTGCTTTAGTTTTCTTTCACTGAGCTTCTGCTACGTCGTCCAGAGGTTAACAAGTATACGTAATAAAGAATTTCAAGGTGAGATACTTATACTTTAGTTACATGATTTTATAAAAGTAACATGATTTTATGTTGAGTAAAGATTACAATTTTATTTAAGATATGCCATGGAAAAAGATATGATAAATTTTTCATGTTAAAGATTAGAAGCAGGTCAGACAAAGGTGATGACACTGTAAAGTTTAAGCTTAGAAAATGAAAGCGGTCAGACAAATGAGATGACCTATTGATGCATCCAGACAGTTGTCCTGAGTTTGGGCGACGCTTTAAAAGATACCATAACACAGAATGGAGTTATATGGACGGAAAGAATAGGGCCCTAGTGGCCCTTGACTTGATCATTTCACACAGCAAGAGGGGTCGCTCCCCTACAGAAAGATTAAGCTGTTGGATGAACATCATAAGATTATTTATTTCAGATTGTACAAGCATTTATGTTTCCATGGTATAAAACGTGCAACTTTTGTATTTGTATCTCACACGAGCATTCGGCTTATGAAAATTGATATTTTTTACAGATATTGAAGAATAGAGATGGAGTTGCTGCTACCCTGGGACATGCTTGTTGTACTTTTGTGTAGATAATGTAAAAATGTTATCTTTTCAGAAGACTTGGGTTTTGTAATAAGAGTTTTAGAAATAAAATAGTCATGTTTTTATCTCCAAATTTAATTATGAAAAAGAGGCCTGGATGAGCTTTAGGTCTCATCGGCCGGTCACGATGACTCGACAAATTTCTAGAATCGGGGTCGTGACAACACTCTATCTCACGTCTCATTTGACTGTATTACCACCTATTGCATTACAGCGAAACACTCCTAGTGTTACTGTATTTCCACCCCTTGCGTTACAATGAACTCCATCCACTTGGGTCACTGTATTGCCACCCCTTGAGTTAAGAGACCCACTCGAGTCTTTGTATTACCACCCCTTGCATTATGGGACTCCCCTATTCCAATCCCCAACTCACACACACTATCAATCAATATGTAAGCAAACAACATTCCTACGTTCACATTCTTACACTTTATCATCATACAATACGATACCAACGTTGTAAATTAACATGCCACATTTATCCACCACATACGATCAAGCACATAAGAGACATTTCACTATGGTTTTAATCAAATAACCTTATATTCTTTCTTTAATAATGAGAGTCCAACGAAACAAGAATGACTTAGGTTAACCAACGGAATTCAAATAACCATGCTTGAAATAGGTTAGAAAGTGTCCAAAATGGGTTAGAAGCGATCGGGGCTCAAAACAATCAAGATATCACAAACTAGCTCAAAACTATCCATAGAGGGTGGGGGATTGATCCCCCACCACATAGGGTTGATCCCCAAACAACAACAGAAAAAATCCAGACAACAAAGTGATCGATCCCCCTGTGCAAGGGGATTGATCCTCAGGCACTTCCAGCCACAATTTTTGCAGATTTTGAGAGATTTTTGAGATACAAAGGGTGATGATTCAAGCTTGAATACTACACCAAATCAACATATTCACACATAGAGAAGGAGAAGAAGTCCCTACCTCAAAGCAAGGACCAAAACCTACGCGATTTCAAGCAAGCCCTAGCTCCACGAACTCTGAAATAGCTCCACGAACTCTGAAATCGACCAAGATCCTTCCCCCGAGCATAAACCAACGAAACCCAAGCTCAAGAACGTGATTGCAAGGTGGAATAGAGGTTAATCTTGTGAGTTTTTGAGTGATTGAGTGAGATTTTTGGGTGAGAGATTGAGTGGGGTTTTTGGGTGAGAGATATAGAGAAAGACGATAGAGAGAGAGAGAATCGTGTGTGGTGAGCTGAGATATTATAATCTCTTACACACACAGACACACTTATATACTAGTACACTTTAAACCACACAAACACCCTTTTACTTTCAATTCCATCACTTTAAACCCCAAATCATATAACCACAACCCTTTTCACAGTTTTTCCCAATTTTTGGCATTAATATAACCTTTCAATAATTAAAAAATTTATGAGTCGCTATAGGCCAACTTGCATTAAGGTCGAGTCAAGCATCGAACTCTTAGGTTCGGATAGACAGGCTCGACTGCAGCAACATTCGGATATAAAGTATCCAACCGCCAACTCACACTGAAGTCGGTGCTCCTAAGGTTAGGACATTAAGGTTTGGCCATCTCATACTGAGGTCGATGCTTCTCGCTAAGGTTCGGACATAATGGTTCGACCAATGCTCCTCTCTATGGTTCGAACATTATGGTTCGGCAATGATGATGCTTGGGCAAGCAACTGAGGATTGCTAGTCCTTCAGCAATAGTCATAGAGTCACTACAATCGGTCTAGTGCTCGAACATTAATCACGTTTTAAACACATTGAACAGTTTGGATCATCAAAATTTGATCGAGAAGTGAGAGGTGCGGATGGTGCAGACTGTAAGAGGTGTGGACTTGATCTGAGCAATTTTTCAAAAAAAAAAGCATTTGATAAAAAGGTGCTTAAATCAAGCTCTTTCTGGTCATATTTTTTGCCTATTTGTCGCGGGTCTCCTTAAAAACCAGTTTTAAACACATTAAAAGGTTCAGATCATCGAAATTCAATCAGGAACAATGAGATCTGGATCATAAGACAATTAGGGATCCCAGACTTGAAATTTTGTTGTGTGTGTGTGTGTGTGTGTATATACATATATATACACGGGGCGGTTTCGGGGAAACCTTAAAAAATATCTAAAAAAATACTCCAAATTTCAATCTCATAGTTCCCGATCAAATTTTGATGATCCGAGTTGCTTAATGTATTTAGAACGTGATTTTGAGGGTACCTGCGAGAAATTGGGAAAAAAATGACCGGGAATGGCTTGATTTGAAATATATATACTAGAAATTGCCTGTGCCTGAAGGCATGACTCGAACATGGAATTGATATGATGAAGGATATATGTCCATTAAGGCCTCTAAAGTTCCTACTCGATTTGTGTCTATTAAAGCCTTTAAAGTTTCTACTCGAAATAGCGCATAAATCGGCCGAATCTCCATTAATTCACTGCAATGGAACAAACACAAAATCATCATAGAACACCCATGCCAAACGAAGCCATTTAATTCACACTTGTAAAATAAAATCATGAAGATTTAATTCACACTTGTAGAATAAAATCATGAAGATGTCAAATCTTTATTTCAAATGGAATGAGATAGCATAACAAATGCATCATCATATTTCAGAATGATTGTAGGACCTATCTAAAGGTAAGACGTAACATAATTAATTCGAAATCCAACCTAAATTAATTGTGGGGCCAAAATATTGACCACCCCTCCAACAATTCTAACTCCTCTAAAAATATTATATTTCTTGTTAATAAACTTCAAAGAGGGTCTTTCTAACAAATTTCAATAAATGAAATTTAGAAGGAAAAAACTAACAGTTTACAAATTAAGCGCAACAGTCAAAACAACAAAAAAGGTATAATCAAATGAAATTTCTAATCAAGTCCAATTTTTTTTAGCCTCCAACCTCGCCGACCGGATCAATGCAATCGCCCAACGCCACCAGCATCTGAGCCCTAATCCCCTCCAACTCCTTCCGACCCGTCATAAACCTCCAAATCCCTTCCCCGCCCAAAATTATTTTTGTCTTCAGACCAACACCAACTCCATGTACAATAAAAGGTAGAGAAATTGATGGTGGTCTAACACCGCCGCGCCGTCGATCAGAAATCATTAAAAAGTAGAAAAATCAAATAGCAGACGATGGTGGTTTGCGGTGGTGTACGATGGTACTAGTGGCGATGGTTGTGGTAACTTTCGAAAAATGCTGATCGGTGTTTAGTAGTTATGGTGAGCGAGGGGCGGCATTTGAACTTTGAATGATCTGGTTTGAACCAGAGAAAGACGTGGTGATGAGTATTTGGAAATAGGGAAAATCAATTGGAAAAGGTAACAGGGAGAAACGTTTCATTTAGGAATAATAAATGATGAACGATGAATAGAGGATTTATAGGGACTTGGGACGAAAACTTGTATTTTCATTTCGGTAATATTCCTGATCGAAAAAGTATTTTATAAATCTTCATGCAATTTTTGGAAAAATTTCTATTTCCAAGTTGGTATGCTAATCGAAAATATATACCGTAAATTAATTAGCTCGTGGTTTGGCTTCACAATCCGGGTTGGCTAATTTTATTTTTTTCCCTTTGCTCAATGTATTCACATTTGTCAGTTTTGTGTTAATTTTTGTGAATTATTATTAGTTAGTCTCGAATGAAAGAATCATAAGAGTAAAATTATGATCCATATTTTTTTTTTGAAAAAATACAGAAAATTTTGAGTTTGGATCATAATTTTTTATTTTTTTGTTTTCTCTCATCGAGACGCACCAATAGTCTACAAATTTGACACAAAACTAATAGATACAAAAAAAAATGATGGATGGCAAAATTGATATTATAGAAGGTACATATTTTCTCAATGGCTAAGATCTACACGTAGAAAGGCTAACGACATATTTGGAAAGGATGGTACAAATGCAAAAACCTACTTCTAATTATCCTCTCATTTTTTAACAAAAAAAAAAAAACCTTAAAAAAAAAATACAGAAAAGATAGTGGTGTATTTGAAGACACTTGAAACGTGGGTTTGAATGAAAAAAGGGCAAGGAGGTGCAGTGCAATTAACCCTTTATTCTTTCCTTCGGAGTTAGTATTCGATAAGCGCTTCGGCAGTCGCACGACTCGCACGTTCTCAAGAATAATAAAAAAATGGCTTTGAAGCGGCGGTGAGAAGAAAAGCCAAGTGGTAAACGAGAGGAGAGGAGATATCGAAATCGACACGAATGACGAGAGAAAACAGTCCAAGGAAAGGCGAATTGGAGAGCTCAAACAGCAGCAGCAACAGCAGCAGCAGCAGCAACAACAACAACAACAAGGAGAATCTGAATTTCTTCAAGTCCATCTTGTTCTTTAACAACAACAAAAGCAAGTCCAACGATGGCGATTCAGCCAAGTCCATACCCTTTCTCTCTCCACTCTCCAATTCCGTCGTCTCCCGATGTTCCAGGTATAATCATGACGTACTATTTGATTCGTTTCCCACTGACATGCATACATTCTTTCTTTTGAGTTCGCTGCATTTAGGGCAACTGATAATGCCATTTTTCTTTTTACAGTTTCTGAAATACAGAATCTTTTGCCGTCCCCTATCCCGATCGAATTTTAATGATCCGAGCCTCTCAACGTGTTCGAAACGTGATTTTAAGGGTGCCCGCGAGAAATCAGAAAAAAAAAGACGAGGATGAGCTTCATTCGAGTAGTTTTTATTTGAACCGTCCGATAAAAAAAACAAACAAAAATTGCTCGGATGAAGCCCTTTTCGGTTACTTTTTTGCTGATTTCTTGCAAATACTCTTAAAATCACGTTTTGAAGACATTGAACGGCTCGGATCATCGAAATTCGATCGGAAAATGGGAGGTCGGCACCCTTACCTGAAGTTTTGTGTATATATAAGTGTCCTTATTTTAAATAAAATGCGGACGTCCCATTTTCTCCCTTTTTTCATCAAATTTCGATAATCCGAGCCGCTCAATTTGTTCAGAACATAATTTTAAGGGTACCCGCGAGAAATCAGGAAAAAAATGACCGGAAAGGGCTTGATTTGAGCGGTTTTTATTTGTACTGTTTGATAAAATACAAACAAAAACTGCTCAGATCAAGTTTTTTCCGGGTTTTTTTTAATTTTGCTAATTTCTCGCAGGTACTCTTAAAATCACGTTTTGAACATATTGGGCGGCTCGGATCATTGCAAATTGGTCGGGAAAGAGATGTCCTTAACTTAATGCGGTAAGGGCGCCCTTACTTGAAGTTTTATTTTGATGTGATTAGTTGGGTCATGTGACTTGTGTCGCGAGTTTTTTTTTGGGATTTGTTAGTGAAATAATGGCTTTGTTGTTGTTAGTGAGTTTTTCTTGGTTTACTGAAGTATATTTATATGACATTTTTTTTAAAATGTTATTGAAGTTGTTTCCTTTCACAGTTTTGTGTTGTAGTTGAAATCAGTGGCGACCAATGCCGGCCCCGGCATATGGGTTGCCCACTTCCTATTTTGAATTATATCAAAATCAAAATGCAACCTTGGTTATAGTGATTTATGATTAACACGATCCATTTCAAAGAAAACAACTTCACCTCGCATTTTTTTAAAGCAAATTCTTCAATTAAATCATCGTATTTTAACTTATCCGAATACTCATTTTCAATTGAGCTCATAGCCAATCCACATAATCTCTCCTATGACATGGTAGTCCTAAGGTATATTTTTATGAACTCCAACTTCTAAAAGCTCCCCCTATGTAGCATGGACACTTCAACAGAGGTCACTTACCGGTGTCAGACACCGACACTCTCCGGACACTTGTCCGACACTCATTTCCAAGTGCCCTAGTTTTTTTCATCAATGTTTTCTATTTGGACACTTCGGGGACACTTGGCAAACAAGTCGGGGTTGATAAAAAATAGTAGGATCTAATTAAAATTCAGGGAAGTCATATTTTTGGGGTGACGGATGATGGTTTATTGGTTAAAAAGGCACACAAATGATCAAATGCTCTTAGTCGAAATACTTTTATGAATGCTATGATGATGGTTATAATGTAACGTATATGTGGGGTTGCATATTTACAATTAGAACCTTAATTGTTTTACTTTTTCTTCATGCGATAGTATACATATATGCCTTTCAAAATGTGTCCCCTAACGTGTCGTGTCCTCCATTTTTTTTAAAATTCACGTGTCGGAGTGTCGGTGTCATGTGTCCGTGCTACATAGAGCTCCCCTTTGTCGACCGAAACAATTGTGACTGGTTTAGTCTACAAAATTCGATTATCAACCCATACCATTTGAAAACCAATAAGACCTTATAAAATCAAGGTTGTCCATCGATCTCAGCAATATTGTTTTCAAATGTCCAAGAAACTTTCTAATTTCTTGGGATGGAAACTATACATACTCCTAACTGTTTTCTTTGTTGGATTTATCATTTTTTTAAATTTATGGATTATTTTTGTCTTTTGGTTACCCTTGGCCGGCCCTGGTGGTGACTCTCAAGGAATTTGTATTGGTGGGGTCATTTGCATAAACAAACTTCACTTGTTCTACACCCGAGCACCTAATCAACCATTAAAATGGAATAGTAAACAACTCACAAGGTTCATGTTTTTTTCCAATTTACTTGGTAGCATATAGTTTCCAAATTATGTATTTCACAACTTGGACACCATGAACCCTTGAATTTTAGTGAATGCAATCCTAAAAGAATATTGCCCCAAATCATATTTTTCACAAATTAGAATAATTGACACTTGATTCTTACCAATTGCAATCCTGAAGCAATACCTATTTAAAATTACTTCTTGCCATAGTTGACAGGGAGAGAGGAATATGTGTGGCCAGTTGAGAGAGAGAGAGTGAAATGCATTCCAGAGGAAAAATTATTAGGTGGTGGTGCCTCATGGATTGGGGTCATACATTTTCAAGTATCAACCAATCAGAAAATTCCAGTACTATAGTAATAGTAACTCCTTTCTCCATGGAGTCAGCCAACCCACTCCACATATGGTGTCACCTCCGGTAGAATTGCTTTCTAAACTCATCAAAATTATACTGTCGTACCCAAGCTTTACTGATTGTGTTATCACCTTAGAATGCTGGTGAGGGTCAATCTTTTTCTGATTGTCTGGGAAATTGGAACATTAGTTGCATTGGGACACAATTTGCTCTTAGGGACATGTAGGAAATGAAGTCTATTTGACACGTTGTGTAAAGCCATTCCTTCAAGTCAAGGGGCATATGCACAGTCCACCATGGGCTTTGTATTAAGCTTGTACAGACTGGTCGGCACTTGTAGACTCGCGAACAAAGTTGGAAGACTGGACGTGGAGCGGAATTCTCAAGCGAACGGCGATAATGGAGAGGTATGCGATCTCCGACCGAAGCTCTATTTCTCCTCCCTTTTCTTTTTTGTTTTCGGAAGAGTGTGGCTCTTGTTTGGTGGGTGTTTTGAAGGTGGGCAGAATGGATCAAGTGTTTGAAGCTGTGGATGAGATAGGGACGGGTGAAAAAATCGATGGGGGTGAGGGAGTTTTTGGGCGGTGTGATTTTGAGCGCGCAAGGAGTTTGGGGGAGGTCAGGGAGGGTGCGGGCAAGGGTAGGGAGTTTAGGGGCTGTTTTGAGGGGGTCGGGGGAGGGAGTTTGACTGTGAGGGGGATGGAATTGGTGCCATATTCAGGGGTGGATGAGGTGGAGGTAGGGGTTGGGGGTGGTGTGTTTGAGGAGGATTTGTTTAAACATTTGGGTTGGGTGCAGGAGTTGGTAGACGATAGGTTGGCTTTGAGTACTGCAATGCTTAATCCGTTGGCGATTAGAGAGCCAGTGGTGCCGTGGATTGATGCAGAGGTGCTGAGGGCCGGGATGTCGTAGGAAGAGGTTTCTAATTGGGTGATAAAAAGGATTAATGGTTTTAGTAAATTCTTGGGGGTGTCTTATGATGGTTTTGAAGATACAACGATATAGTTGTTTAAGAATATCGAAGATAGATGGAGGAAAGATTCAGTGATGGAAGCTAAGAAAGGTGGGAGCAATGCTAAAAAATGGGCGAGGGAGTTAAAGAGATTACAGTGCTCGGTTAATTATGAAGGGCGTAAGAAGATGGGGGAGGGGTGTAGTGAGCGAGTGTAAGGTACTAATCTCTTATCGTTCTATGAAGATTAAAATTATTAGTTGGAACGTGAGAGGGTTGAATGCGAAGGAGAAGAGGGTGGTAGTGAAGTCATTATTGAAAAGGTGGAAGGTGGACGTGGTTTGCTTACAAGAAACTAAAATAAATGAAATGTCTTTGACATTTGTGAAGGAGTTATAGGGAAGTCGATGGGTGTACTGGATTCATTTGGATGCTAGTGGGGTGGCAGGGGTGTTGGTGATGTGGAATAGTAGGGTTTTGGAAAAGATCGAAGTTGAGTACGGAATGTTCTCAGTGTCGTGCTTGTTTAAGGATATGACAGATGGCTTTAGGTGGGTGTTTACCGAAGTGTATGGACCAGTTACTAATCGCCATAGGGGGAGTTGTGGGATGAGCTTTCTGCAGTGGTGTTCAGATGGGAGTTTCCTTGGTGTGTAGGGGGGGGGGGGGGGGGGATTTTAATGTGGTTCGATTTCCGCACGAGAGAAGGGGGTGTGTCTCAATTTCTTGTGACAGGAGATTTTCAGATTTTATAGATGATATGGAGCTAGTAGATCCTCCACTTTGTGGAAGCAATTTTACTTGGGTTGGTGCCCAAGAGAATAGATGTATGTCTCGTATTGATCGGTTTTTGTTCTCTAACTCTTGGGAGGAGCATTTTTCAAACGTGGCTCAATTTTCGCTTCCAAGGCCCATTTTGGATCACATTCCTATTTTGTTAGATAGTGGGGGAATTTGCCAATGTAGCACTCCTTTCAGCTTTGAGAATATGTAGTTGTTGTCAGAAGAGTTTGCAGACAAGGTGGTTGGTGAGTGGTGGGTTGTTACTCTATCATGGGAACACCACGTTTTGTATTGACAAAAAAGCTGAAATTGTTGAAAGAGGACTTGTGCAAATGGAATTCCTAGGGCTTTGGGAGGTTGGAGTTTCGAAAAGGCAAGGTTATTGATGATATTCGACATTGGGAAGGGGAGGAATAGTTTCGGGTCTTAACGGAGGAGGAGATGGGCCTAAGAAACGATGCGGAAGAAGAGTTTGGAAAGACTAATTTCTATGAGGGTTTGTTTACAGAGACGGGCGAGTCATCCTCATGTTGATGACTTGAATTTTGATGCTATTTCGGTAGAGGAGGCTTTTTGGTTGGAACGACCGTTTGATGAGGTAGAAGTAGTGGCGGCATTTAAGTCTTTGAATGCAGACAAGGCGCTTGGCCCTGATGGTACGTCGCTGGCCTTTTTTCAACACTGTTGGGGTGTGGTGAGGGGGGAAGTGATGCGGATGTTCTAGCACTTTTGGATGCATGGGGAGTTTGAAAGGAGCTTGAACGCTACCTTTGTGGCTTTGATTTCGAAAAAGGGAGGAGTAGAGGACATTTGAGATTTCAGGCCTATAAGTCTTTTAGCGGGAGCGTACAAGTTGTTGGCCAAAGTGTTGGCAATCCGTTTGAAGATGACGGGGAAAGTCGTTTCAGAGTCACAAAATGCTTTCGTTCAGGGGAGGTAAATTTTGGATGCGGTCTTGATTGCCAATGAATACGAGGATTCGAGGTTGAAAAGTGGAATTCATGGAACAGTGTGTAAGCTGGACATCGAAAAGACATATGATCATGTCAATCCGGACTTTGTGACCTATATTATGGAACGGATGGGCTTTGGGGAGCAGTGGAGGAAATGGATTAAATTTTGTATAGCTTCAGTCAGAATGTCAGTTTTGGTGAACGGGACTCCAGCTGGGTTCTTTCATACTTCTAGAGGCCTACGCCAAGGTGATCCTCTGTCCTCTCTTCTTTTCATTCTAGTCATGGAGGCAGTCGGTTAATTCAGAAAGTTGTGTAAGGAGGTTTTTTACAAGGTTCTGAGGTTGGAAGAGAGGATGATTTGGGTTTGATGGTGTCGCACATTCTATATGCCAATGATACTTTGGTTTTTTGTGATGCGGATCTGACACAGGTGGGTTATCTCAGGTGTGACCTTCTCTGCTTTGAAGTGGTGTCCGGCTTGAAGGTGAATTTGGGAAAGTTGGAGATGATCCCAGTAGGAGCGGTGGAAGATATTGGTGCTCTTGCTTAGATTTTGGGTTGTAGGGTGGCGCAATTATCGGCGTTGTATTTGGGTTTGCCTGGGCTCATCTTTCAAGTCAAAGCAAGCTTGGGATTCAGTTGTGGAAAGATTTCAAAAGAGATTGGCAAGGTGGAAGCGCCAACATATTCCAAAAGGATGTCGATTGATTTTAATCAAAAGTACGCTCTCTTAGTTTACCCACTATTTTATGTCTCTCTTCGTCATCCCAGTTTTGGTTGCTAAGAGACTTGAGAAGATTCAAAGAGACTTTCTTTGGGGAGGAGTCGGGGAAGAGTTTAAGTACCATTTAGTTGACTGGGACACGGTATGTGCTCCCATTAGAAAGTGAGGTTTAGGAGTGAAGAAGCTAAAACTATTCAATCAAGCTTTGTTGGGTAAGTGGTTTTGGAGATTTGCATATGAAAGGGAGAGATGGTGGAGGAAGGTAGTGGTAGCAAAGTATGTATGTGGATGGGGAGAGTGGTTTTCCCTCACTATGAGCTTGCCCTATTGTGTGGCACTTTGGAGGGGTATCATGAATGGGTGGGATGCCTTTGCAAAGAATATTCATATGGCGATTGGCGATGGGAGAAGGGTGAAGTTCTGGGATCATGTGAGGTGTGGGGATGTGAGCCTTTGAGATTCCTTTTCGAGTATTTATAGTTTGGCTTGTGCAGTGTTCTAAATGGTGGCCTCCGAGGCTACCTAGGCTCTTAGAGGTGCCCTGCCACCACGCCAATACCTCTTGGCGTTTGATTTGCCGCTCAGGGAGGTTTGGTGGTGTTTAGCGGCCGCCTAGGCGGCCTTGGCGGTCTTGGCAGGCTTGGTGGTCTTGGCGGCATCGTCGGCGTCTTTGGAGGCCTTTGATGACCTAAAATGTATAAGATAAAACTAAAAGGGCTAGGATAAAAAAAAAAAAAAAAAACTAAAAGGGCTTATTATGTAATTTTTATAAAATCACACACACACACACACATATATATACACATATAATTACATTTACATCCCACACCCATTCTCATTCACTCTAGTCGATCGAGGCGTGAGAAGTGAAGAACGAGCCCTAGCCCAGCAGTGAACGAGGCGTCAAGCATCGTCATCGATCGGCGGTCCCGCCGGTATGTCTCTCTCGGCTCTCTATTCAGTCTCTCTTTCTCACTCTCTCGGCTTTCTTAAGTCTCTCTCTCGCGCTCTCTCTCTCACACTGATCTGCTCACACAGTGATGGTTGTGGTGTTGGGTATTTCGCAGTCCCCACAGATTGTTCCTGAAATAGTAAATCGCCAAAATGTCAGATTGTCAATTCAAAATGAAAAAATAAAAATAAAAAAATCAAGAAACAAGAAAATAAATTTAGAGAGCTTTCAGAAGTACATACCTGAATGGAACAATTTGGTGGATTTGATTATTTGAGTTGGAGGAAGCCAATGGAGGGAGGTGGTGGAGGAACCCCTTTGTGTTTGGACCCAAGAATGGGGTCATTGGACCCAGAAAGGGTTGGACCAGTTTTGAACGAACAAGCCATGTCTTTGAAAAATCAGAGGCTTTGTCGAAGTTGAAGCATCAAACAAGAAGAACCCATAGAAACCCACCTCTGGTTTTGAACTTGCATTATGGATGCATGGAATATTGTTTCATTGGATAATGGTTTGTTAAAAAGAAAAACTGCCGAATTCCTTGGCGCCGCCTAGGCGGCTTGGCGCTTCAAGGTGGGTCTCCGCCCGACTACCGCCAAGCGCCATTTAGAATACTGGGCTTGTGACAAGGAGGCATCTATTTCTAATTATCTTCAAGTTAGTGATGGGGCTATAGTTTGGGACATTCGGCTACGGAGGGACGCTCATGATATGGAGGAGTTGTTATCTTTGATTGCTAGAGTGTATAATACTCGTGGAATAGGAGTTGGGGGGGACGAGATGCGATGGAAGTTGGCTAAATCAGGATCGTTTGTGGTGAAATCCTTTTACCAATCTTTATGTGATTTAGGTATACTTCTCTCCCTTGGAAAGCAATTTGGAAAACTAGGGTGCCTTTGAAAGTGAGTTTTTTTGTGTGGTGTGCAGCCTAAGGCAAGATTCTTACTTTAGACAATTTGATTCGAAGGAGGAGAATCATTGTTAACTGGTGTTGTATGTACAAAAAGGATGCGGAGACGGTCGATCATCTCCTCATTCATTGTGCGGTGGCATGCAAGCTTTGGTGCTTGGTGTTGTCATGGTTTGGGTTGTTATGGGCTATGCCAAGGAATGTAGTGGAACTCTTAATCACGTGGAGGGGTGTCAGAGTTGGGAAGAGTAGACAGCATGTTTGGGCCATGGTTCTTTGCTTGATGTGGATTATATTGCGGAAGAAATTCGAGATGTTTTGAATGAATCAAAAATCCTTTGGTTAGACTTAAAAGTTTTTTGGTGAATAGTGTAGGGGTTTGATTTGATGGGACCTTGACCGTGGTTTGGGTCTGACTGCTTGCGCTGTTCCGTGCTCCGGCTGCCTGACCTGCAACAAGTCACTAGGGCAGTGGTTGCGCAGTGACCCTTCGACGTTCAAGTTAGATGTAGGGAGAAGTGTATGGGTCTACGGTTAGGGTAGCATGGCATACCTCTTTAGGTTAAGAGTCCCTTTGCTTTTATAGACCATGGCTTGCTTGGACTCCAAGCTAGCGCGTGGAGGGTGCACACTTGGGTAACCGCTTCAGGTGACGTCATATGTGAGATAAGGCGGTTATGGAGCACATGGCCAGGTCAGATCCCAATGATGACTCTCGCGGCGTAATCGGATGGGACCCTTTTGGAGTAACTGTTTTCCCTCAAGCGGCCTCGGGAAGTCGGAGTTGGTTATGCTCCGAACCACTAGGCAATAGCAGAGTCCCGACCCGAACCCCCTTTACCGAGCGACACACCGACGGAAACGTCATGATCCTCCTATCAGATCGAGTAGGCATCCTCATAGTGACTCGGTGCAATGTGGCTCGGTGGGGCAATCGAGCCCCGGTTTTGGAACCATTACAATAGCCCCTCAACTCGCCGGAGAGTCCTTGAGCTCGGGGGAGTTAACTATGCTCATGAACTGCCACATTGCTGGAGTCCCTCTTCCGCAGGTAACCGACGCTGAAAGCGGCCTTGGTAATCATCAGACTCCTAGCCCCAGCCTTAGGAGCCACGTCTTGATCATCGCCAAGCTGTTTCGTGCTGGTACGTGTCTGGCACGTGCTGCGTCAGTTGATTGGTATGAAACGTCCCCTCGGGGACACGCGTTAATCTCCAAGTGGCTCGGTGATCGGCGTTCCGATTTCCGCGCAGACTTTTATTACTGACTGTCCTATGACTACCACGTGTCAAAGATCCAACGGCTCGGTACGTGACGCTTCGTTTCCTGCGCACCCTTTCGAATCTCCCCCTATAAAAAGAGAGGGCTGGAGAGAGAATGGTACTTTCCTCTCTTTTAGTCCGTCATTGCTGCCATGGTTCCTCACCTTCGATCGAGTTTTCAAGCAATTTGGTGGCGAATCTTCACACGAATCTTAGGTATGTTGATCTCCCTACGATGTTCTTCAATTTTTGATCATTTTTACCATGTTTTTTGTCGTTTTTTCGCATGCGTTGAGGCAGAGACGCCGTCCGCCGCTGTGAGGAGCATGGCTGTGCACTATTCACGGCACTGTTCATGTTCTTCCCGATGCGCATATTCTTCTTGAGGCGCATCTCCTTCCTGAGACCATCGAGATAGTTCCTGGACCCAGGTGTTCTTCCCGAAGAAGGATATCCTGCTACTGCCCGAGACCTAGCTTCCCAGTACCTCGAATCAAGGACCGAGGCCTTTTGCAAATGCCCCCGAGGAGGTTTGGAGACGCAGGAGGTTGGTGAGACCATGCCCTTATCAGAACCAATTCTCCAGCGGTGCACCGGGCACCTTTGAAGAATTTAGGAGGGTTTACAGTATCCCCCAGATGTCCAGGTTCGGTTGCTGCCAACCACCAACCCCCACCAACTGCCGCACTGCCTGGGAGAGCTGATTTTCCCCCTCATGGCCATGACGGAAGGCGGGGTCAGATTTCGCCCCACCAGTTCGTGCATCGGGCGCTTCGGACCGTGTCACTTACTTCCTCCCAGCTTACGGTTAACTCCTACCGGATCATCACTAGCATCATAGAGCTGAGGAGGCAGTACAACTTGACGTTCGGGCTGGAGGAGCTCTTCGGAGTATACCTGGTCAAGGTCAACCAAGACAACGACCAGTACTATCTTTCTTGCCGGTCGGGATATGATGAGTTCTTGATCGACCATTTGCTAGACTCTGAGGTATGGGTGAGTATATACATCTCGGTATCCGGGAACTTCATGTTTGGGCCCAGTGAGAACATTGACACTTCGACCATGGTTCAATTCGGGACTGGTACACCTGGTTGGTAGATTTCTCTCCTCCAAGCATTGCATGTTTACTTTCTCCTTACTTGCATATGTTGCCTTCCTTTCTTTCTGATGGCATCTTGCAGTTGAGGGGCTCGTTCAGGACTTTCGGGAGAGGGCAAACTAAGCCTTAATCAATGCTGCCTACGCTATCCCCCTCACAAGCCGATTCGCCCCGGACCTGCTTGGTTACACCCAACTTACACGAGCTTTCTGAAGAAGAAACCGTGGCTTCAAGGGGTTCTGAGGGTAGGCCGGGGAAAAGGAAGAGGAAGAGGGAGCCGAAAGCTGCGACGAGCAACTCTCCCCCTCAGGGTGTCATTCATGAGGAGATCGACCGAGAAACTCCTGAACGGACCGGATTAAGTGGTGAGATGGCGGAGCGTGGTGCGAAGGTGATACAAAACCTGGGGTGCAAGGTGAGGGGCTGTGGGGTCGGGTCTCCCCCCGGGGCGCCAAGTGCCGAAGCTCGAGGGTCACTCCAACTTCTCTGGAGGGGCCTGCGGAGAAGAGGGCTTGGTACGAGGCAGGGGACAACAGCCGAGGGAGAGACAAAGAAACGGTTGTCATCCCGGAGGAGGAGGAGCAGGGCAGTGAGTTTGGCGGGGGAGAGACCGAAGCTGAGACCAGGGTTCGGGCAAGCGAGGTCTCGTGGGCCCCTTAGGTTCGTCACTTCAGCGGACGCCTGATCCACCATGCTCACAGCGCGTCTCGGAACATCGCGACGGCTTACAGGGTGCTCCGAGGCTGCATTCTCCAGAGAGATGCCAAAGCCGTCGCCAAGCCCACCAAAGATTTGGTGGGGGAAATAGGGCAATCATTTCTTAATGTAAGCCTCTTTGTCTCCCCCCTTTTTTCCCTTCGACTAAGTACTGAACTTGTTGTAATGTTTTCTTCCGTTCCTACTGGTAGGCTGGCGCTCAGGCTTTGGAGATCCATGAGAGGAGCAAGAGGCAGGAGCAGGAGATAGAGGTGTTGAAGGAGGCCCTTGCGACGAAGGAGGAGGACCTGAAGATGGCTCGGGAAGCTTGCGACTTTTATCTGTCGGATTTCCAAAGGGTTGACAAGGAACGGGTGGTTGCTGAGAACCGAGCTAATAAATCCGAGGAGGATGTGAACACCTTGAGAGCCACTCGAGCCTAGGAGGTTGAAACTGCTAGGGAGAGAGGCTACGATGAGGGATATGATGCGACAGGGATGGAGTACAAGAAACAAGTCTGAGAGATCGAAGCCGAGCTGCACAGAAACCATTCCGAGACAGAATGTGGTACGGTTACGAGTTCTTGTTGAGGAAGCTAGATCTTCCCGAGGACTCAGAGCTTTGAGCCATTCTCGAGCCGCCTCTTGAGGAATCCTGCCCGAGGAAGAAGATGAGGAAGTGCTGAACCCAGAGGTCTAGGCAACTACCACGGACCAAGCCGATCTCGATGCCACTGAGCTGATGCTTAGGATGACTCCCTTCTCTTTTCTGAAACACACTTAGTATTTTGATTTGAACTTTGATTGGACGGCTCCGGACATTTGGAGTTTGCCGTTCCAAGGCTAGTGTAATTGATTTGGGTGTGACTGGCGCCAAACGGTTGGCCTAAGCCTAATCACTTGTAATAGTTGAGTAGGATTTTGACTTGCATCGTACGCTTGTTTTGGAATGGTTTGTGCATAACGCTATTTTTTTCCTTTTCAAACACGTGTGATTTATCCCTGAAATGCTTGCATGTATTTGTGGTTTGTTGCTTAGGGTATGCCTGTGCCCCTACTTTGGTTGAACTTGTGATTCGGGAGAGCAAGTATTAACCAGAGCATTAACCGAAGCATTCTCAGATAAAAGATGTTTGAAAAAGAAAAAATTTAAATTGTCGGTGCCCCCTGCTTCAGACAGGCTTGCTAACCAGACGGGCAAGGCTGAGACCGAAGCAGAGTAGGTAGGAAATGCTCTGAGAGAGTAAGTCTCCAATGCCCCCTTACTCGGGAGGCCGGTACGGAGCCGGGCGGGCTAAACCGAAGCATGTAGATGAAAATTATTTTTCAATTTCCTGAGCTGCTGCTTCGGGTTAGGCTGCCTCGGCTGCGTAGGGGAAATATCCAAAACAAGGGGGTGGACAAGTAATGTCACACACTAGGATAGGCTTGCTAGGGGATATAGGCTAGGGTCCCGTAGAGGGCTGGCATCGGCTAGGGGTTCGGGACACAGCGTATCCGAGCAGTGAGTGGCTTTATGATGGATTGGGGTACGGGGCTTGGGGAAAAGACTGAGTATCTTTATAACGATCCGTCGAAAGACCGTGTTGGCCGGGACGACTTAGTGGGAAATGCGCCGGAAGGGATTTAACTTTTAGGGGGCCAAATCCCTAAAGCAAAAATAAAATGGTTTATGCAAGCTAAACCGAGCGATGGAAAGTAAATAATAGTAAAAAATGAGAACAAGTGCTACGAAAGAGCAGATTGCTTTTCTTTGATACTTGCTCTAATACTGCCATTGCATTGATAAGTCACTTTAAAAACAAAGAAACTTCAGAAAACAAAGAAACGGGGGGGGGGGGGGGGGGGGGGGGGGGTGGGCTGGGCGCCTGGGGGGCCCTTGGCAGTTCTTCGGCTCATTTGCCCCATTGGGATTCGATTCGGCGCTTGAGTACGGAGGATATGGCCTTGTTGGCGGCTTCGGCCTGCCCATGCCTTGGGGGTACGCCGGAGTGGACGTGTCCAACTTGATGCCATAGTCATCGAGGAGGGAACTACTTCCCGTTGTGAGTAATAATGGCAAAGGGTACACCAAAGCGGGAAATGATATGTCGTCAAACGAAACGAATGACAGCGGCTTCCTCGATGGTCTCGGTCTCGACCCATTTGAAAAAGTAATCGATGGCGGTTAGGAGAAACTTGAATCCACCGGGTGCAACTAGGAGTTTGCCCACGATATCCATGCCCCACTGTGAGAATGGCTATGGACTGGTGGGGGGTTGAGGTCTCGGGCCGGTTGGTGGATGATAGGAGAAAACATCTATCACTTTCGGCAGCGCTTAACATACTCCTCGGAATCATGCTTCATTGTTGGCCACCAATAGCCCTGAGTAATGGCTTGGTGAGCAAGAGAACGTCCTCTTGAGTGACAACCATTATCACCAGAGTGGAGCTCTTCAATGATGCCAGGCACCTGGTGTGGGTGTGCTACCAACATGTATGGGCCGGTAAAGGACCGTCGGTAGAGTTTGCCATTGGGATACAACCAGTAAAGAGCAGCCTTGTTACGGAGTCGGTAAGCTTCCTTTTTGTCGGAGGGGAGGACATCTTCCCTAAGATAATTGATAATTTCGTCCATCCAACTCGGTCCGAGCTCGATATTGAGGACTTCATGATCTAGGACCTCAAGCTCAAAACTCGGTTTGTCGATAGTGCCGAAAGAAATAGAGTAGTGTCCTGAGGCCGAACATGTTGAGGCAAGTCCTGCGAGGGTGTCGGCATGTGCGTTTTGCTCCCTAGAGATGTGCTCAATCCGAATGGCCTTGAAGCTTTTGGTAAGTCAGATAGCAGAACTGAGGTAAGTTCGCATGCGCTTGTCCTGAGCTTCATATTCTTCGATGAGTTGATTGACAACCAGCTGAGAGTCACTGTAAACGATGAGCTCTTCAATGCCAAGTGCTTCGGCAGTTTTGAGTCCTGAGATTAAGGCTTCATATTCGGCCTCGTTGTTTATAAGGTTGGGAAGCTGATGGAAAGGGAGCTTTCTTGTAGGACGCTGATGGGGGAGAGAAGTATGATCCCAGCCCCGACGCCTTGGCTGTTGGAGGCTCCATCGACGTACATTTTCCCGACATCGCCATGGAACAACTTCCAGGCAGTGCTGGGGTTAGCCTGAAACGCAGCTTTGGGATTAGAGGTCGGGACCGGGGTGGGGGAATCGCTTGGGGTAAGTTCGGCGAGGAAATCAGCAAGGGCCTGAGCTTTGATGGCCGTGCGGGGCTGGTAGTGGATTTCGTGGTTTGCAAGTTCAACGGCCCATTGGGAAATTCGGTTTGAGAGATCCGCTTTCTAAAGGAGAGATTTGAGAGGGAACTCAGTGAGAACGATGATTCGGTGAGCTTGAAAATAGGGAGCAAGCTTCCGAGAGACCGAGATGAGGGCGAGGACAAGCTTTTCCAGGTAGATGGGCCGGTGGTCTCACCCTTCCTGGCGAACGAGCACTGAGCTTATGGCATGTGGGGAGACGGCTAGGTACAAGAACAAATCCTCCTGGTCCCGAGGTGTGACGAGGAGCGGAAGCTCGGAGAGGTAAGCCTTTAGCTGTTGTAATGCTCGGTCACATTCCTCGGTTCAGTTGAAACAGTGTCAGGCTGCCTTTCACAAGAGCGAAGAATGGTTGGCACTTGTTGAAGGACCGATTGATGAATCTGTTAAGGGTAGCGGCCATGCCGGTGAGACGTTGAACATCCCTCTTGTTGTGCGGAGCTAAGAGCTTTCAATTGCAAGGAGTTGCGCGGGGTCTGCCTCAATGCCGCTTCGGGAGACGAGATAACCGAGGAACTTTTCCAAACTAACACCGAAGGCACACTTTTCCACGTTAAGGCGAAGCTTGTAAGTCTTAAGGATCTTGAAGGCTTCGGCGAGATGGGCCAGGTGGTCATTGGCCAGCATGCTCTTCATAACCATGTCGTCAATGTAAGCCATCATGGTGTCGCCCAATAGATGCTCGAACATTTTAGTTATCATACGCTGAAATGTTGCCCCGGCATTTTAAGGCTGAAATGCATAACGAGATAACCGAAGATACCGTGCGGGGTGATGAAGGCTGTGTTCTCAAACATCGCCTTCGCTCATCGCTATCTGATGATAGCCTCGATAGGCATCTATGAAACTGAGTCGGTCATGACAGGCGGTGGCATCGACTAACTGATCGATCCGCAAAAGGGGAAGAAGTCCTTCGGGCAGGCATCATTAAGATTGGAATAATCGACGCACACACACCACTTGCCGTTCTTTTTCTTAACAACCACGGTGTTAGTTAACCACTTCGGGTATTGAACCTCACGGATGGCCCGGGCATTGAGGTGTCGGCCAACTTCTTCGATGACGGCCTTGGAATGAACCACGGAGGACTGCCTTGACCGCTGCGCAATCGGACGTCGGCTTTTATCGATGTTGAGCTCGTGGCAAATGAACGAAGGATCGATCCCGAGCATCTCGTATGGCGTCCAGGTGAATACCTCGATGTTTCTCTTTAGGAAGTCAACCATTTGGCACCGTTCGGTGTCACTAAGTGAGCCATCCTCGTTGATGGGGACGGTGATGAGGTCTTCGATTGCCTTTTTGTCGGCCCTTCTACCAATGTCTTCAAGAACCAAGCGTCGGGGACCTCGATGAGGTTGACCCGGGACGTCTGTTTGCTGCTTCGAACAACATTGACATAGCATCTTTTAGCATCGGTCTGGTCCCCATAAAGGTCTTCCTGTCGTCCATAAGTGCCAATGAACCAGACCACTTGATGATAAGTGGAAGCAATAGCCTTTATCTTATGGAGCCAAGTGCGCTCGATAATGGCGTTTTAAAGGCTAGGTTTGTCCACCACAACAAATTCCATATCGTGTGTTACCGACTCGGCCCGAACAGGGAGGGTAGTCATGCCAAGAGGCCATACTGAAGCCCCGTTGAAGCCAATTAGGAGGACCTCGGAGGGACGGAGGTCGGTCTCAGAGAGCTTCAACTCTTTGAACAGGGAATAGTACATAACCTCTGTCGAGCTACCCTGATCAATGAGGACGCGCTGAACATTAAATGTCCCAATATGAAGCGTGACCACAAGGGTGCCATTGTGCGGGAGTTGGACACGGTCTAGTTCTTTCTCGGTGAACGAGATATTCTACTTGGAACCGTCGTCGGTACAGGCACGCTTGGGCTCGAGGCCAACTAACATGACCTGCTTGGATGAAGAAGCATCGTTAAGCTCGGCGCGGATGACGTGAGTGGCCTCGGCATTCAGGGGACCGGGGATGACATATTGTTTGAATCTCCTTTTCATTGTGGGTCTCGGCTCGCTATGCCTGAGCCTTGGTTTTTTCGTGGTCGATGAGATTACCGAGGTGGCCACCAGCGACAATCTGCTCCAAGTAAGCCTTGAAGGGCTTGCAAGCGGTGGTGATCCTTGTTTGTTATGGTAGCTGCATCGGACGATCGGATTCTTGATCTTCCCGTTCTCGATCCTTGACCTGATCAATGATGCGGTAGATGGGGACGGTGAAGACGGTCTTTTTGGCGTTAAAACCGCTCAGCTTCGGTCCCCTCTTCGGGGATTGCTTGATATTGTTAACTTGCTTTTTAGGGGTAGGGGGAGGGGGCAGCTGCTGAAACGACAAGGACCTTTAGGCTTGCCGGCTTCTTGATTCCCCTCTCAGCCTTGGACTCGGTTAACTGGCACCATCCTTCAATGCGGGTTATGAACTCCTTCATGGACCCAGGCTTGTGCCAAGCCAAGTCGTTGTATACCTGCTCGTCCTGCAAAGTGAGTCCGAGCTTAAATCCTTGAGCCGAAATAACCCCGTTGCATTCCTCAATTTCGTTGAACAGCTCCGAGTAACGATCGACGTACTGGCAGAGCATCTCGTCACTTCGTTTGCGCAATGCGAGGAGAAAGTGATTTCATTCTCGTACTTGTTGCTGGTGACGAACTGAGCCATAAAGGCATTGTGAAGGGAATCGAATGAGGAGATGGACCGGGTGGGTAGCTGGTTAAACTATGTGAGGCCCAGGTTCCCGAGGCTTGCTGGGAAGACCTTGCATAGAAATGCGTCGTCTGAGGGCTTGTTTCGGAGGAATAGAGACATAACGTGCTTGTACTGCACCAGATGATTGTATGCCTCGGTCTTACCATCATACTTAGCAAACTTGGGCTGGGTGAATCCTTTGGGAGGGGGTGACAGAATCGATCTCTCTTGTGAATGGAGAGATCGTGAGTCTCTCGAGTCGGGCGTCGCGATGAGGTTGGAGCGGTCGGGACCGTCTAGACGCTCAGTCGCAAAACGCTTCTTTGGGGCGAGATGGTCCAACCTTTCGTACTCCTTTCTCTTCGGCGGAACGCTTCCCGTCTTCTGGGGGAGTGTTTGTGCTGGTCCTTTTTGTAGCTATCTTGAGGGTGATGCTCGAGGAGCTCGGTGACCGGGTTCTTGTCACAATCATTTTGGAGTGCATGATCATCAGGCTTTTTCCTCGTCCATTTTTTAGACGCTCGTGGTATCCTTTGGTTTTGTTTCGTCCTCGTTTGCGACTTTTGTAAAACTGGGGGTGGGCTTGGCGCGCCCCTTTCCAATTCTGATAGAATGGGTGGAGGTGGTGGATACAATCCCCGCTCCAATCCTCTCAAAGGCGAATCGCTTCCCATGATGTCCTTTGGGGTTGGGGTTAGGGGAAGGGGGCGCTCCCTGCGTCCCATACCCTTTTCAGTGCAGCCTCCTTCCTTCAGCTATTTTAGACGATCCTTGGCCGAAGGTCGAGGTCGGTGCTCCACCAAGGGGCCTCTTCCACGGCTGCGAGGAGGGCTGTGCTGACTTCTTCGTCCACCACAGCTTTCGGTGGAATGGGATGGGGAGATCTAGAGGAGGTGCTTGATCTCCGCCAACTCGTCCCTGACGTGCCTATCCCGCTCCACGACTGTTGTAAGGTTGTCGATCTTCCGCTCTAGGTGACGGATGTAGGTGTGGAGCTCGGAGGACGTTCCTGCATCTGGCATCGAGGGTACCGGCGCCGACGCCGATGGACATGTGGGTTTTGCCCATGGTGTTGGCTCCGCCGGAGCCCAGGTTAAGGTCTCCAAGGGAGCCAAGCCCGAGGGTCGTATCACTGGGATGTGGATCTTCAACTTCCACCATTCTTGGCGCAGAAACTTTGAACAGAGCTCTGGAAAAAAGAAGGAATGGGATGCTGAGAAGGCGGCTAGGTCCCTAGCAGAGTCGCCAATTGTAGGTGTTCGATTTGATGGAACCTTGATCGTGGTTCGGGTTTCACTCCTTGCGCTGTTCCGTGCTCTGGTCGCCTGACCTGCAACAAGTCTTTAGGGCAGTGGTTGCCCAGTGACCCTCCGACGATCAGTGTATAGGTCTAAGGTTAGGGTAGAATGGCATACCTCTTTAGGTTGGAGTCCCTTTGCTTTTATAGACCTTGGCTTGCTTGGTCTCCAAGCGCGTGGAGGGTACGCTCGGGTAACCGCCTCGGTTGACGTCATATGTGACGTAGGAGATAAGGCGGTTACGGAGCACATGGCCAGGTCAGACCCCAATGATTACTCTTGCGGCGTAACCAGCTGGGACCCTCCTGGAGTAACCGTTTTCCCTTAAGCGGCCTCGGGAAGTTGGGGTCGGGTATGCTCCAAACCACTAGGCAATAGCAGAGCCCCAACCGAACCCCCTTCACTGAGCGACACACTGAGGGAAATGTCATGATCCTCTTGTTAGAGCAGGTAGGCATCCTCATATCAACTCGGTGCAATGTGGCTCGGTGGGGCGACCGAGCCCCAGTTCCGGAGCCACTACAAATAGCTTGTATGGTTGGGAGAAAAGAGAGTGTAATCCTTCTCTTGATCAGTTTTTAGATTGGTTTGTTCTTTTCAATTCACACGGTGGTGTATAGGGCCTTTTTTGTCTTCGGCCTCTTTTTGTACATGGGCGGCATTCCCTTAATGCCTCGTTGCTAATATAATCATTTACTTATAAATAAATAGAAAGTATTTAAGACTCAAGAGGCCTGGCCACCTGCAGAAAACTAAATTTCTTAACATTTTTCTAAAAAAATTGGCTATTCGAAGAAGATACATAAAATTTAATCCGTAGTGGAATAATGACTTTTGTAGGGTCGGTGATTTGCGCATATGATGGTGACACGTGCATTGTACATGGTAATTTGTATCATCAATTTCTTGGGATTTAATCCTTCAATGTGTCAAGGACTCAAGAATGTTCTATCAAAACTGAAAGAACCAAAGGTCCTTACGAAAAAATTATTTCCTAGTTGTAAATCTTGGCTCCGCCCTTGCAGTCCACAGGTTTGGTGCCCAAGCCAACCACTTTTGGGAGTCAGGTTCCGAGTCCCAAGACTTCAGTTAGGGTAATATTGCTAACTCAAATCTTTGTGAAGGCAAGACTAAGATTAGAGGCAGGCTCATGCGTGCAGATGTCTTTGGCACATGCGGCGCGACTCTAAGGATTCTGTGGCTTGAGGTTAGAGATAGAGTTTTCTAATCGTATTAGGCAGAGTTTATACCTGGAGCATTCTTCTAACCATATTGTTGCTTTCGTTTTGGAAGGCATCTTTCTTCATCTTGTCACTGGAACTCTATGTAGCATGGACACGGGACATGGGAAATCTTAAAAAAGGGGACGCGGACATGGGACTTCTTAAAAAGGGAATGCAGAAAATATAAATAAATAATATATATGTGACACCCGCCGTGTCCCTATACGTGTCCCCAGTCCCAGTGTCCCTCCGGTATCCCCCCTTGTTCTGCTAAAAAAATTAATTAAATTTAGTGGACACGCCACGTGGTGTGTCCCATACGTTTTTTGCCATGTACCCATGTCCCGTTAACCTTTACTAAAAAGGAACTCGATGGAATGTAATCACTTTCCCAGATACTTCTCTCCAGTCAACAGGCAATACTTTTTTCCATTTTGTCAACACTAAAGAAGTAGTTCAAGTTTAGGTTACACCGTTAGAAAGTTCTGTGTTACAGAAAGTCATCAATTGTTGATTTTGAATGCCTAAGGCGTATTTGAGGGATTTGTAGGATTCTTCAAATCCCTGCGGAAGAACTACAACATTGGTTTGAGACAGAGGTACCTGATACTGTTAAGCAACCATCAATCTATGCAAGGAATTTTTTAGAGTTCTGTTCATACCAAGCACTCCATCTGGTGACTGCACATCCAGATTACTTGAGTGACAAGGAGTTCCGTCAGTTGACTTATGACATGATGCTTGCTTGGGAGGCCCCTAGTGTTGAGAATGAACCACTAAACACTGTAAGATTGCTATCGTATTTTTGTGTCATCCAATAATTTGCGATCTATTTTTCCAGGTGCTCGATAGGAACTCCATTGTGAGGGACCGAAAAAGTTTAACCACTTCCTGATTGAAATGCACCCTTATTTTTCTTCAATGACAGGAAATTGCGTCTTGCAGTACCCAGGAAATGGAGGGCGAGGATGGTTGGTCACTATTTTATTCGAGTTCCACAAAAACGGCCGTTCAGGTTGTGTTTGTCATTTTCTTTGTTGTTTCTTGGTTCTTTCATAAAATGCTGTCTCTTTTCATTTTATTTTCGTGTTTAATGAGGATGATATGGTGATCATTGTGCTGTATCGGTCTTGTGTGCTCATCCTTCAAGCTGTTTCTCCCCATTCATGTCATTCTGTCCATCAGGTTGATAACAAGAAAACTGTTGGACCAGAGGCTTTTGCACGGATAGCTCCTGCTTGTGCTGTGATTGCAGATATAATCACTGTCCACAATCTTTTTGACGCACTGACTAGTTCTTCTTCTCATCGACTTCATTTTCTCATATACGACAAGTACCTTCGAATGCTTGAAAAGTATGCTCCAGCTCCCTGAGATATTAGGACTTGTATAAAAGCTAGTTCTTTTTTTTGTTTGCCATGGCCTTTACTGACATTTCCCACGTTAACCCCATCCTTTCAGCTGCTTCTTTTGAAAAATGGGTCTTCATTTGTCTATCCAGGATCAACATTTTTATGCATCTGATGTTATCGAATCTCATAATGCACCTTTAAGAACCTTTTCAGTTCGCTTGAGTTGATGAGTTCCCTTGCTTTCATGTTCGGTCACAAACTTTTGGTTCGATCCTCCTGTAACTCTGTTGATACCACGATTTAAGGAATATATAAGCCTGTGAACTTAAGCACTACACTTATTGGTTACATTAGAATGATGAATTATTTTTCAATAACTCCTATGGATCCCAGTATTTCAGGCATATATGGTGTACAGTGTACTAATAACTTAATCTTATGGAAAAGAAGAGATGGGCAAAGTGTTGAATGATGCGAGGGCAAAATCCTCATGATGAACGCTCAGTCAGTTGCACCTACTTCTACTGCAGGGTGATCAAAGCAGTGAAAAATGCAAGAGGAACCCAATCTGCATCCAACCTTCAGCTTGCTGAGGGCGAGTTCATATTAGATGTTGACGGTACAGTTCCCACTCAACCAGTTCTGCAACATATTGGAATATCAGCATGGCCTGGTGAGTCATCAATTTATGATTGAAGTTGATTGTACTGCGGTGAGGTTTATTTTGTTGAACGGGGCAATTTTAATCTAGCTTTTCAAACATGACTAGTGTTATGCCTTTGCTGGTAGTTCAATCAGATTATTGTGTCCGTGAATAGAATAACTAAGATGGTGGTATCATGTTGTTACGATGAGGTTACCTCAACAGTTTTTTGTATTGATACTAGACTCCCTGTTCCATTGTTATGATGGGCTGATCAAATCCTTCTGGCCCGATTTGTGGGAAACAAATCAAATATCGAGTTCTGTCTACCTTAGAATGTTTCTTGAGTTTTTTGTAGTTTTGGTTTTGGATTTGTAGTTTGCGATATATTTGCCGAGACCTATTGTTGAGTCTACGAAATGGTCATTTATTGAATTTGAGTATTGAACTTAGTTGCGACTTGCCAGGCTCTCGCAGTGTGTTTTGATTAACATCCTATAGGATGGTGTTTGGTAAAGTTTATAAAGTTTTATCTCTTTGGCAGGGCGGTTGACACTCACCAATTATGCTCTGTACTTCGAATCTTTGGGAGTTGGTTTGTATGAAAAAGCTGTGAGATATGATTTGGCAATGGATATGAAGCAGGTAATAAGGCCGGATTTAACAGGTCCATTGGGTGCCCGTCTCTTTGACAAAGCTGTGATGTACAAGTCAACATCTATGTATGTGTTTCCATTGTCCATTATCTACTTGAATTTGTAGGTTGGTATGTAACTGTTGAGACCCTGACTAAATTCTTGTGCAGACCAGAGCCTGTTTTTTTGGAATTTCCCGAATTCAAGGGCAATTCGCGGCGGGACTATTGGTTGCATGCCTGTCTTGAAATCTTGCATGTTCACAGGTTCATTAGGAAGTACAATCTCAAAGGGATCCAACAATCCGAAGCACTTGCAAGGGCAATCCTAGGTATTTTCCGTTATCGTGCAGCGAGAGAAGCCTTTCAGATCTTATCATCCCATTACAAAACCTTACTGTGTTTTAACTTGGCTGAAAGTCTTCCTGGAGGAGACATGATCTTGGAAACTTTATCAAGTCGTTTGGTGCTTTTGAATGCCAGCACCGGCCAGCGTGGTTCAGTTGGGCTTTTAAGTGCAAAAGAGGGGATGAAACTCCCAGTTTCAGTTTTGACACTGCACAGCCATGGGATATTAGGAAAGGGGGAAGATGATGATGGGGAAGCAATATATGCAGGCGTGGATGTGTGTGCTGGTGAAATAAGTACGTTAGAAACAGTAGTAAAAAAGTCCCAGCTGAACATGGGAAGGGCAGAAGCTGCACAAGCAACTGTGGACCAAGTAAAAGTGGAAGGGATTGATACCAATCTAGCTGTAATGAAGGTTAATTAACATATTACCTTCTTGTTTGGTATTATAGTGGAAGAAATGAGGATTCAAGATTTTTTATTTGATAGTCAGTGATTAGAGTGTTACTAGATTGTTCCTAGGAATCTTTATCTTCACAGAAGTGATATCTCATGTATGTTTGCGTCTATAGTGGCTGAGGATAAAAGCTCTCAGGTACATGTAATTATTTATCAATCAGCTTTTGGATCAATAGGAGCTTTTACAATTACCGAACAGTCCTACTCCAGTGGATAATGTTCTGGTTATTTTTGAAATAGGCCAATGGATATGATTTGAGGAGAAACTAAGAAACAACTTTTTCAGTTTGATTTCTTTTTTTTTGGGTCAAGTTTTTCAGTTGGATCTTTGCTGTTCAAAAAAAAAAAAAAAACTTTTCCAGTTTGAGATGTATCTATCTTATATTTTAGTTTGAGATAGAGGACTTGCTTCATTTTAATTTGTGTATTCGATTTGAATGGCTGCCATTTTCATAGTTTCTCTCTCTCGCTCATCAAGGTTGACATTACATTAGTCATCAAGGATTTGATTCCTCCATGTTTTGGGTTCATAGAACTTGATTGTGATTTTGCTGTTATTTACTTACAACAAAAATGATCCTTATGATGGGATTATACAGTTTTTATGCTTTATTCCATTACATTTTACCTTTTGCAGGAGTTGCTTTTCCCCCTTCTGGAATCATTTAACCATCTTCAAGTTTTGGCTTCATGGAAAGACCCTTGGAAATCAACAGCCTTTCTGGTTTCCATTGGTTATACGATTTTTAGGTAATTTTCTTTCGATTAGTTTTATGTGTTTCTGCTTGTGGCGAAATTAAGTTGAGGTAAAATAACTAGACTTGCGTGTTTCGACAAGACTTTTTTTTTTTTTGAGCATAAGGTGGTTAAAATAACTCAAGTTGTGGTTTCATCCGCAAGAATCTTCAGGACATGTTACAGTGAAAGTGCTGCCTTAATTTGCTGTCCGACATGTCAAGTATGATCTTATTTTGAGTTTTATTTTCTTTTTAATGAAACACAAAGCGTAAGAGTTGCTCTTGTTAGGATTAATGAAACAGATATCTTGTTTGAGGTTAGGAGCCTTGTTGCTAATTTGGTCTCTACCGCTAAGGTTCTAAGCTTAGGCTGGTGTATTGGAGGCTGAAATCTATGGTGTCGTTTGTTCTTGGTATCCTTGGCCTACCCATGATAAGGCTAGGGGTGATTTTGATCTTGGTTGTGTTGGATTTAGGGGAAGTTATAGTAGTGCATGACTTGCCTTGTTTGTGTGTTCAATGACTAGGAAAGAGAAGGGATCAAAAGGATGGTCTACCACTTTTTTTTTTTTTCCCGCTCTTTGTTCAATTTGACAGTGAGAGCTGGATGAGAAAAGCTGGTGTGTGGATTGTTTGATCGTTCAACTCCCCCCACAAGGGGCCTGGCCTGGCTAGCTAAAGCCTAAAGAGCAAATATACCCTTAGCGTTGAGTACTAAACAGAATACTCCCTCTGTTCCTAATTGAGAGTCCCTTTAGGGAATTCCAACTATTTAAGGGGACATGCAATGATTAAACCTACATTTAAATTTAATGCCTATCATTTCCACCATTACTCCTATATTCTACCTACTTTATAACACTTTTATATTCACTTGTGAGGGACACTTTTAGAAAATTACCAAATTTCTCTTTCCATTTTTGAAAAGGGACAATCATTTTGGAACAACCCAAAATAGAATAATGGACTCTCAATTAGGAACAGAGGGAGTATCAGATTTCTTCTCCCCCAACCACTATAACTTTCTGTAACCCTTTAGTGGGATCAACAGTAAACACTAGGGTCTTGTGCTCAACTCATGTTGGCAACGCCTTGGCTTATAAGATACCCGTGCCTTATGGATATGTTGCAGGTATCTGGGTTTACCGTGGACTTGCAAGGTTGGATCCAAAGTGGCCCTTCCTTTGAGGGCTGCTCGTTACCAAGAAAACAATACATACGGCTACATACATCTGGATATACGGGCATAGTACCTTCCTTTTTCTTATTTTATCATCCAAATAAGAGGAAGGATAGCTTTTACCTCTGTTGTTCTCTTCTCTTTGCCCTCCTTCCAGCACTTCACTTCTCTTCTCTTTTCTATCACGGTTCTTTTTTTTTTTTTTTTTGATAAGTATTAATTTTATTTGAAAGGCATCAAAGGGGATTGGGCTTGCCACCCATGTACAAAGAAAATGAAGAATCAAAAGGCCAAAAAGCCAACACCACCAAAAAAGACCAATAAAAATGAGCTTATACACTGTTCTAAATAATGCCAAGAGTTGCTTTGTGCCAGATTACTCGTCCTTGGACCATGGTTCATTGATACTCATAGAAGAAAGTCTCCTTTTTTGGAGGCAGCAATAGGAAATTGTATAAAATAAAGTGCTGATTGCCGAGGGCACAACTCACCAACAAACGAGAAAAAAGAGGAGACTAGATAGTGATTAAAGGTACAGCCATAAATTATTCAGTACAATCCACTCAAGTCGCGAAAGATCATAAGTCGTATAGAAAGCTTTCTCAAAGTGTCTTGGATTTCCATTAATCGCCGCACACTTTTCCAATCATAACTACTGACTTGAGGTTAGGATGATACTTATTAAATTCCTCCTTGAACTCGTCATGAAGATAAATCTATTCTTCTTGGTGTTCCCTTGCTTTCTTAAAGGTAAGACCGGCCGGCTGGTTTTGTTTTGTTGTATTCACGTTGTGTGTTCATTTGTGAGTTTTTGTAGTTCAGGCTTTTCTGTTTTTGGCTAAGAAATTTGAGTGTTAGCCATCATATGATTAAAACTTGGGGAAAACGATGAACTACTAGTATTGAGGGCCCATTGGCCCAATAACCTGTAAAATTGGCCTACTAAGATGGCCTATTTTGGAAGGAAGTGGTGTTTCGTTATACTTGTAAGTGGTTGATGTGGGATGACTTAGAGATGGCAACGGTGTGGTTTTTGGTAAAACTAAAACAAAAACCCAACCTTGTACCTAAAATTGAAACCATAACCAAAACTAACGGTTTTCTAAATTGTTAGAATATTGTTAGTCTTTGCGTTGTCCCACATTGGTTAGCGAAGCCTTCTAAGGAGTTATCATTTAATATAAATAAAGATATGTGTGTTAAGGTTAATTAACACCCTATAAACTTTCTTTATCTCTAACGACATGGTATCAGAGTGGTTCTGATCTAAACCCTAATAGCCACCATACCCTTACACCTCAGAGACCCTTTAGTGATACTTGTCTGAGTTGAATGACCCCTGTTCGAAACACTCGTGTACCATACCCAACCCTAACCCAGTACTGTTGTACATCCCCAAAAATCCTCAAAATCCGTAAATCAAACATCGACCTTCAATAACTCTTAATCTACATTCGAAATCCTTAATCCTAGTTCGAAAAATCCCCAATTGTGCTCGAAATCACCTGAATCGAGTTCGAAATCACTCAAACCTTGTTCGAAACACTTACCCAAACCTCGCAAACCCTAATCCTGCCCTACCTAGTACTCGAAAACCGGAACCCAGCCCTAACTAGTTGCCGACAACATTCAAAAACCCTAACTCAGCCCACCCAAGCACTCGAAATCCCTACCCAATCCTTTCTAGCCCCTGCAACTGCCTAAATAGTGCTCGAATAGCCAGTGCTTGAAATTAGCATCCAGTGATCGAAATCTCACCTATCACCTCGGAAATCGCAATTTGTTGGTCACCTAGTGCTTGAACATCACGATATGGTCTTCGGTTTCTCTTCTAATCCTTTCATCTGATGTGGTAATACGGTCTTTGATTCCTTGCTTTCTATGTTATGTCGCTGCTCTACTTGTTGGTTGTGTTCATCTTCGGCTGCTGCTATGCTAGTTGGTTGGTGGGGTTCGGGTTCTAGATTACTTTGTATCGCTATTGTTTTTTAGTTTATTGGAGTAGTGATCGGTTGATTCCTGTTTGGTTTGTTGGTTGATTACTGTTTGGCCTATTCTGTTCTTTATCTCGGTCGCTTAGGAGGACTGTTGATTGGTTGTTCATTGTTGGTTGTTGAGATTTTGTGTGATGGGGTCTAAGGATAGGCAATAAGGATAATAAAGTATGCGTACAACTCGTTGAAAACCTCGAACTGATGCCTCACAAACTCATAGCAATTGGCCGCACAAACTCAAAAAAAAGGTATCCACAACCACATATGGTAATTCAGTAAAGTAGTCATACAGTCTTGAACCCGAAGAGAAGCTACCAATTTGATCACAATGCAGCCCATGTTGAATTAAACCTGGGGTTCGATCAATTAAATGTCCACAAACAACCACGAACAGATCCAGGCCTAAACCTGCAAGGTTAGGATAATCCTGAGATGCCACTCGACCAAGGGTAGCAGATGTACCTCGACGTTACTAATCGCGGACGCCACTCGACGCGACCAAGTCACACACTTGATTATGGGAGGAATCCTCAACTCCAAGCAAGAAATACTTGCAAATATTTGGGTAAATTTCAGACACCCCTTGTACTTTAGACTAGTTTGGAACTGTTAACAATTTCGTCAAATATAACGAAAAAACAGTTAAAGGTGTGTTGACGGGAAATTTTCCTCCTAGAATAAATTCGATAAGACCAGTTTGCCCCTGAGCCCATTAGAGCATCTCTAACAGCCTCAACCTCTTTGGTCACAAATTCTGGCGTGGTGGAATATTCAATGGGTTTGTCCATCTTCTTTAGCAGAGTTGGCACTTTGGTGGTTTGAGAGCAGGTTCCGAAACTTGGAGAAAGCTATCTGGGAAGTATGTTTTTTTGCAACGCTTTGGTCCATCTGGTTGACAAGGAATGGGTATATATTCAATGGGGCAACAACTCAAGCTTCGGAAGTGGTGGATTTAATTAAAACGAGAGTAGCTATGTGGATGAAGGTTAAATTTGACATCAAGATCTACACGGTGGAGGATTTCAAAGGTTATTTGGATGGGATTCGAAAAGTGAAGGTGTAGTTTGGTGTTCTATCCAACTTTGGTTGGATATCTTTTATGGTTTTAGTCCTATGTAATATTTACTTTCCCCTCAATGTACCCCTTCGTGTTTAATAAAAGTTCCTTTTGCCGAGCAAAAAAAAAAACAGCCTCAACCTCTTCACCGCCAGTACCATCATGCCATCTTCGGCACTGTCACCCCTCAACCTCCTTAGCAACCACTACCATCCACCATAATTAAAAAAATCCATTAAATAACGACTTTATGTACCGATTCATCTTCATCCCAAAAAACAAAGACCTGTCCATGAGAGGGATAGATAACTTCTCTCTCTCTCTCTCTCTCTCATGGTTTTGGGTTTTCCATTCTATGATCTCTTCAATTCTATTTTTGTCACCAAAATTCGTCGAAACTCCCAATGAATCAATGATACCACATTGATTGTTCTCCTCCAAAGATGAAAAACCAAATGTGATTGGCAATAGCTGCTTGGTTCCATAGTTGCCTGGTTCCATAGTTGCATAGATTTGAAACCAAGTCCACCCTCATGTTTAGGGGAGCAAATATGCTCCCAAAAGACTTTGGATCCAGTTTTCTTAAGAGTTTTCTTGAGGTTAGGTCCAGACGACAGAAATGCTCTAAGTATCGCTTCAACTTCCTTGACTACCTTCTTGGGGATAATAAAGAAGGAAGACCATTAAGTTTGCATTGAGAAAAGGATGGTCTTGATCAACTGAGCTCTCCCAACATATGTGAGATCTCTATTGGTCCAAGACTTGGTTCTAGCAGTGACTTTGTCTTCCATGATCTTGCAATCAATGGCCTTAAGTTTGGTGGACAGCAATGGTAGGGCCGGCCCTGGGGGTAGGCCCACCAAGCGACCGCCTTGGGCCTCCCTTTTTGGGCCCAATAATAGGGCCCCCAAATAGAAGGAACCTAATAAATATTATGTATGTCCAACATTTTCTAAGGAAGCTTGTGTAGTTCAGCGGTAAGGATGATGTGTGTCACAGGGGAAGCCCGAGTTCGAATCCCACCCGCGCCGACATTTTTAATGTGAAAACCTTCGATCCTGTACAAAAATTCCCTTAGAAATGATCTTGCCATGGTTCGACCTCGTGACCAGTGGCTCCAATGGGAAGGTCACGCAAATTGCCATTGGACTACAACCCTTTTATGCTCCTCTACTCCAAATACTAATATATATACAAGCCTTTGATAGGCCCCATTTTAAAATCTCTCCTAGGGCCTCGAAAATCCCAGGGCTGGGCCTGAGCAATGGGACTCCTAGATACCTCACAGGGAGATGGCCTTTCTAAAATCCCAACACCTCTAGTATGCCCTTTTTGGAGTTAGCATGAACTCTAGAGAAGAAGTTGCTCTTGCCAGGACTAGAGGACAACCGAGAAAGGGATTCAAATTCATTGAGTGCATGTTGGAATGAATGGAGCTCACTTCTCCTTTGCAGAACATCATAAGATCATCAGCAAAGCAGAGGTTGATGAAGGGATTTCTCCTTTCCAATGGAAGTGGAAGTCATGGAAAAGGGATTTCTCTTTGAGAAGACAAGTCAGGACTTCCATGACAATGACAAATAAATGAGGACAATGGATCCCCTTGTTGAAGAAGGAGCTTTCTCTCTAAATGGATCTGTCAGCGTATTTCTACCAATATTGCAGTTATGCGTTGCCAACATGAAAACTTGAATGTGGCTGACTTTTTGTCTAGTTTGCCTCAGTCTTTTGATCCTATTTGCTGTCAGCTACTTGGGGGCAGGAGTTGCCTCTTCTGAGTGAAGTGTTTAGTTATTTTCGTCAGTCTTCTATATCTGATACTAGTCCTACTGCTCCACTGCCTCCTTATCGTTCTGCGTTGGCCATATCTGCTTCTAGTGGTTACTATTCCCGTGGTTCTGGTCATGGTGGTCGGGAGTTAGGGGGAGGTGGCCATGACTTTGGCCATGAAGGCCACGGCTTTGGTCATGATTTTGGCCGCGAAGGCCGTGGGCAACCATTTGGCGGTCGTGGCCGAGGTCGAGTTTCTCAGTGTTGTACTCATTGCAATGGGACCAATCACACTGTTGTTGGGTTCTTTATGGTCGTCTGTCTGCGCATCAGGCTACTATCTTTGAGGATGATAAGCATTTATTGACTTAGAGATCTAGCTCCACGCCTCTTATGGTTACTATTCAAGAGGATGAGTACCATCGTCTCACTTCTATGTCATCTTTCTCCACCGTTATGTTCGCTCAGAAAGGTTTATCTTATGCTAGTCTTGCTTCCAATACTCCTTGGGTCATTGATTCTGGTGCTTCGGATCATACTGGCGTTTCCACCATCTTATCTAGTTCTCGTTTTCTTGAGAAATTTTCTTGTGTCACATTAGCTGATGGTTCTACTGCTAATGTTACTGGTTTGGGTTCTGTTACTTTGAGTTCATCGCTTTCATTAGATTTTGTTTTACATGTTCCTTGTTTTTCATACAGTCTTCTCTCTGTCAGTAAGCTTACAAAATTTTTAAATTGTTCTGCAACATTCTTTCCTGGGTCTTGTGTTTTTTAGGATCTTACGACGGGGAAGAAGATTTTATTTATTTATTTATTTTTATTATTATTATTATTATTTTTTTTGGGTGGGGGGGGGGGGGACATGGTAGCCTCTGTTATTTTAGTGATGGCAATCCATCTTCTTCGGTTGCACTTCAGTCCTCTGTTTCACCATATCAGCATCATTGTCGTCTTGGGCATCCGTCTCTTCAGAATCTCAAGCGGATGGTCCCATCTTGTGGTCGTGTCAATGTCTTACTGTGTGAAGTCTTGTGAGTTTAATAAACACCGTCGTGTTTCCTTCCCACCAGGATAGAGAGTCGGGTGTCGAGACGTTTTTATTTAGTTCATTAAGATATTTGGGGTCCTATTCATGTTTCTTCATGTTCTGATTTTCAGTATTTTGTTATTTTTGTGGATGATTATTTCCGGATTCCTTATGTTTATCTTATGAAAGAGCGGTCTGAGTTGTATGCAATTTTTAAGTTATTTTATCTGGAAATACAAACTTAGTTTGATGTCCCTATTCGTATTTTTCGTTCTGATAATGCTTGTGAATATTATCGTATTATCCACCAAACATTTTGTCTCGAACTCCATAACAGAATGGAGTCACCGAACACAAGTTGCGACATATGCTAGAAGTTGCCTGTGCTCTTCCACATTCTATTGGAGTGATGCTGTTCTTACTGCAGCATACCTTATCAATCGTATGTCGTTTATAGTCCTAGGGGGTCAGATTCCACACAGTGTTTTGTTCCCTGGTCGTCCACTACATTCTCTACCCCCCGCGTGTTTGGGTGTACATGTTATGTTCAATCTCTAGATCCAGGAGGGGGTAAATTGGATCCTTGATCTGTCAAATGTGTGTTTCTTGGGTATTCTTGCCCTTAGAAGGGGTATAAGTGTTACTCTCCTTCTCTTCGTCGTGAGTTTGTGTGTGCTGATGTGACCTTCCTTTTTTCCATCCTCTTCTTTGGTGGATCCGTCTCCCTACATTCTCACAGCGATTCCATCTCCGCCTCAAGTGCAATCGTCAAAGCTATATGCTTGTCGGTCTAAAGCCACCCCCACCCCCCAGCCTTCTACAACATCTTCTACTGCGTCACGAGATCTGTTCGTCTTTCCAGGTTCTCTTACCATTGCTCTTCGTAAAGGTACTCGTACTTGTACTTCTCATCTCATTGCTCATTATTTTTCCTATGATCACTTATCTCCATCTCTTCGTGCATTTGCTTGTTTGTATTTGTTCCTAACACTGTCCAGGAAGCCTTGTCTATATCTGAGACAGCGATGGAGGATGAAATGTCATCCCTTCATCATAATGGCACTTAGGAGTTGGTACCTCTTCCGCCTGGAAAGACCATTGTTGGGTGTCATGGGGTGTTTATAGTCAAGTACCATCCTAATGGGTCTGTTGAGCGCTATAAAGTCCGTCTCGTTACTATGGTTATATTCGGACATATGGTGTTGATTATGCCGAGACTCTCTCTCCAGTTGCCAAACTTGGTTCTGTTTGACTTCTTATTTCTCTTGCGGCCAATCTTGGTTGGCCCCTGTTTCAGTTGGATGTTAAAAATGCCTTTATTTATGGGGATCTTCAAGAGGAAGTTTATACGGAAAGGTATTATTGATCGTCTATCTGGATGATATTATCATTACTGGTGATGATCAGAAAAACATTGATAAGTTGAAAGGTTTCTTACAGCGTGAGTTTCATACCAAAAACTTGAGAAAACTGCGATATTTCTTGGGTATTAAGGTGACGCTATTTAAAGATGGTATTAATTTATATCTTAGCGAAAGTATGTTTTGGATATTTTGGAGGAAATTGGTTTGTCTTAAGCCTGTGGAGACCCCTATAGATCCCAACAATCCAACATCAAACTTTGTATTAGTCAGGGGGAGTTATTTTCAAAACCGGAATAGTATTGCTGCTTGGTTGGTGAGCTTAATTATCTAACTAATACATGCCTGGACATCTCGTTTGCCGTTAGTATTGTGAATCAGTTTATGTCCGCTCCTCGTCTTCCACATTGGGAGGATGTTGTTAGAATTGTGAAGTATCTTAAGGCACATCTAGGACTTGGTTTGTTTTACCGGGCTATTGGACACTTGCATGTTGAGGTGTTTACCAATTTTGATTGGGCAGGAGGACCATTAGACAGAAGATCTACTATAGGGTATTGTGTCTTCTTGGGTGGAAATCTTGTCCATTGGACGAGTAAGAAGCCATTGGTCGCACGGTCAAGTGCAGAAGCAGAGTATCGATTAGTGGCCCACATGACATGTGACTTTGTATGGGTGCACTTGTTTCTTGAGGAAATCAAATTTGGGGTGAAACTTCTAGGGGTGAGCATGGGTCGGGCCGGTTCAGTTTTTCCCTCAGCCCGCCACCCTAACCAATGCCCTCAGGTTTACAAAAACATCACCTGTAGCCGACTGGTATATTCGTTGAAACTGCAGATTTCGGGTCGGCCGAATGTCGATCGGTTTCAACGGGTTGAGATCTACCCATCTTCCTGGTTTCTTTCAATGAAATGGAGAAGAGAAGAGAGGCCTTGGACTGCAAAAGAGAAATGGCTTCGTGATTCTCTCATGGAACGGAGATGGAGGGCGTCACAGTGGTTATGGCGGTCACGTGTTATGGATCCATTTTCACATTTGCAAAGGGAATGGAGAAGAAAGAGTGATGAGAGAGAAAGAGTGCTCTGCATGTGGACCTAGTTTCAAATGGTGGAATTGGTTTCAAAATTGCACATAGAGAGAAGTAGTACTGCAGACCATATCCACTTTTTGCGCTGCAAGCATCTGAAAAATAGTGATCTATAAGGTGTATCATCCGTCAGGATTATGCCATGTGTATTGTGTAGCTAGCTTATTTTAATCAGACTGTTCGGGTTCGACGGGTAGGGATTGTCTGCATCTGAAAGCCGAACCAAAAATCGAATATTTTACATTTAGGAAACCGAGGGCTGACCGAATACTTGATCATGCGGCAATTCACATTGCATCAAATCCAGTCTTTCGTGAAAGAACTAAACATATTGAAGTGGATGGTCATCTTGTGTGGAAAAAGTTAACTAGTGGTGTGATAGCTACTCTCTTTGTATCCACCAGCGTCTAGTTGACTGACATGTTTACTAAATCGTTATTCAAACCATGGTTAGAGTTGCTTTGTAACAAACTGGAACTTTTTAATATTAGCTTGAGGGGGAATTTTAGAATATTTTTAGTCTTTGATGTTGTCGCACATTGGTTAGCTAAGCCTTGTCAGATGTTATTGTTTAATATAGATAAACATTATGTGCGTTAGTGTTAATTAACACCCTATACACTTTCTCTTATCTCTGACAACATAAACCATAGTCAAAACAGTCGGTTACCGGTTTAGTTTTTCACCGAAATCAGTGGGCAGCATTTTTAGTAACCTAACCTTAATCAACCACTCCTGGGGAAAAAAAACCTTAATCAACCACATGAAGGGGCAGAAAAAAACGTTGATGACAATGTAAATTATAAGTGTAATTAACATAGTGATTCAATCTCCAAACATGGACAAAAATTCCAGCTTTGTTGAAGTAAAGCTAGAACTCAAAGCTGTATAATAGCTATATATACATGTAAGGGTATTTTTCGTAATTATATTGAGGTTAGATTTTGGTGCGGTTATCATATAAAATCGAAACAAAAACCAAACTGGAAGGTTTTTACAAATTAAAATCCAAAACCATAACCACGGTTAAAAACTGCCCCGGTCGGTTCAATTTGGTTAACCATCGGTTCAGTGTAGATTGCCATCCCTATAGGATGTCACAACCATACCCACTTTAATGTGTGCTGTCCTCATTGCGCCATTGCCCAACAAACTTTCTCTGGGGGCCATGGTGTAGCACTTAATTCTATGCGGCACCATGTTCTGACACAATGGATTCAAGAGGTGGCTGGCATAGATGCTAGACGTGCCCCCACCATGTAGAGCTTGGTTGTGCTATGATATTATTTAAATCAACTCTTCCCGTGCTGGCGTGGCCCAATAACTTGTGAAAGTGGCCTATCAACATGGCCCAAATTCTTGGCCCAATATTTTTTTTTGGTTTGATAGGCTTAGCCCAATTTATTTTGGTACGCGGTGTTGATATACCATGTATACAATTTGTAAGTGGTCGATGTAGGATGTGACATGAACAATCTCCATAGGAGAAATAAAAGTGAGGATTTTCATGTTTCAGGGAAAATTTGTTTGCTATAAAGCTAGGCAATTTAATATGTAGGACTCAGGACTTAGTAGGAGAAGAGAAATGAAAATTAGATTTCAACCAAATTTGGCTAGGAAGGTTAAATTAAATATCACAAATTTTCTTTTCTTTTGTCTCCTGGGATATGCCCCTTGCAAACTTGTACACTCGCTTAACCTTTTTTATATTTCAAGTTGATTTACCCCCAAAAAAAAAAATATCACAAATTTCTTTGTTAAAAATATTCTAAGCATGATATAAGGATGGGCCAAGTGAGCTTAGTTAAATGATTTGGTTTGTATATAGTTGTCAAAATCGCACAATTCAAGATTCACACGAAAATGGTACGAATCTATAGGTGAATCAAGGTTTATATAAAATTAGTGGTGCATCGTACGATTCACGATTCACGCAACAACGATACGAATCTTTAGGTGAATCAAGGTTTATCACAATTGGTGCATTCAACAAATATGAAAAGGATTGTACATGTGTTGGTCTACAAGCTAATTTCGTACGTATTAGGCTACAAACTTTTATTGTGTTGAGGCTAAGTTTTCATTCTATAATGATCGATCTTTTAACATCTATATGCAAATTTATTTTACTATAGTATTTGCTTTCCTATTATGTACAAGTGCCTTTCCTCATAGACTAATAATAGAAAACAAACATCAACATTGACTTAAGCTTAAATTTTACAATTTTACAATGTATCTTTATTATGTAGGTGTATACATATACATGTTCCAATGTAATTTTGAAATTTGGACCGAATCGTCAATTCACGATTCAATTCGATTCACGATTGAGAAAAGGGTCAATCCGACCCTCAATTCGATTCGTGATTTGATAAGCTTTCTCGAGGCCGGTGTCCAATTCATGATGGGAGCTAGGTAGAATCTTTTTGTATGAGCATTTATTCCAAAATTAGAGTGCTTATAATGTTGTAATACACTAGATATGGAAGAGTCCGGAGCTTGTCCTTGGGAGATTGCAAATAAGTATGCTTGGCTGGGAAAGGTTGTGTGGCTGAACTTAAGCACCTGAACCGTTGGTTCATTTGAGTCTACCCATGGATTGAAACTTGTTGAAGCCCCCGCAACACGACGACCTTGTGCATTTTCCAAGAATCCAAGTTCCAAATCCTAATTGCTTTTTCTGAGTGGACCCTAAGAAACCATGGTTTTTTGATCCAGCTGCGCTAATAAATCTGTGACCCTGATCCTTAATGGACCCTGCATATTGGAATCTGAAATTATTCTTCGTGGCTGAGTTTTGGAGTGGAACTTATACTAACCTGCCACAGACCATCTCGCATGTAGAGAAACAACAGTGTCACCTTTCTATATGCGATAAAGATGGGAACACGTGACTCATATATAGTTAACTGAAATGCCCAACAGAGGACACTGTGGGTGTTACAGTGAAGACTTTTGGCATTGGATTCATTGTAATTTTATAGTAAATGCTTGAACAAAGAAGTTTTCCTGCCTTGCCCCTTATAATCGTGGTTATAATCGTGGAAATGACATAATAATCTTCCTCATTTGTGTTTCGAAATGGGTTGTGGTTTGGGTTTGTTCAAACTGTTTCTTGAAGGAAGAAATCTATTGAAATGGCTCGTTTTCATTTGCAGGGGGTGGATTAGGTTTGTACTACCGTCCATTTTTGTAATTCTTGCGGTTCTCATGATCTGGCGTAAGCATGCAAACAAAGGGAGGCCATTGGAAGCATATAAAATCACAGTTCCCCCAACTAAAAATGCAGTAGAACAGCTGCTAAGCTTACAAGAAGCCATCACTCAAGTTGAATCTCTAATTCAGGCTGGAAATATAGTTCTATTGAAAGTTAGAGCTCTCTTAATTGCTGCACTTCCACAGGTATTTGTCTTAGTCAGCTAAGCCATTCTATTTTTATATTCTCTTCTTTCTTAATTGCTGCACTTCCACAGGTATTTGCCGTAGTCGGCTAAGCCATTCTATTTTTATATTCTCTTCTTTAAAGCAGTTCAAGAATGCACAAAAATTTATTAGTTGTATTCTTGAAGGAAATTCAGATGATTTGGAGGTAAGATTTTCAATCAATGATGCGTGCACACACACACGGAGTCACACATACATGGAGATTTGTATCTATGTCCCAGCTGAATATATTTGTGTACCACTGCCCAACTCATACATCTTTTAACTTATCAAAAAAAAAACTCACACATCTTTTTTCTTTGTTACTGGCTCCTTTGGGGTTGACTTCCTACCATTTAAGTGAGACACGTTGGCAAGTCATATTGGGGCATTGTGAGCTTGATCATTGTGAGTTTAAAGTGCCAAATATTTCCCAACTCCAGTTTGGAACGCATATATTCGTCCAATAGCTGAATTCAACTCGTGAACTCTAATACTGAATCCAAGATAAAAATGGGGGTTGTGATGCTATTTTTCTTTCATTACTGGTACAATATTTCATAATGATGCAAGTTATACTAGTATGATTCTTTCTTTTGAAGCATATTCATCAAACAGAACCCATTTTTTGATTGCTGTTTCTTTGTTTCGATTTTCAGGCCACCGAAAGGGTTGCTATGTTGTTATTTTCCGCGGCCTTGTTTTTGGCACTCATACCTCTTAGACTCTTGATCTTGTTGGTTTTCATCGAGTCTTTCACAAGGGAGATGCCACTGAGGAAAGCCAGGAGCGATAGATGGCTTAGGCGGGTGAGAGAATGGTGGTTCAGTATTCCAGCAGCTCCTGTTCATCTGATCAAAGCTGACGACAAGAAAAGGAAATAAATGATTTGTAAGCGAGAAAACAATTGCATTCGAAAGTCACATAGCAGATTAATTGTGATTTCTACCAGTCATCCTCTCTAATGTGCTTTGTGTATATACCAGGGTGATTTCGGTTTTCTGCAAGCAAGCATTTCATGCAGAAAGACCTATGTTGTGTGCATCTGCCCTTTTTTTTTTCCGTTCTGTTTCTTAAATTTATATACTTACTTTGACCACAAAAACAATAACCTTTCAGCCGATTTTCATCCTCACTTGACGAGTGAGTCTTGCAATCAAACTCCATTTTGCATTCTATAAATCAAGGCTAGAACGAATCTTTGGGTAAATTAGCTTGAAATATAAAAGAAGGCTAAGCAAATATACAACCTAAAGGGGGCATATCCCAAGAGGAAAAAAAGCAAAAGAAAACAAAATGACAAGAAAACGGAAAAATTAGGCCAAATGGCTACATTGAAGATGTCTAGGAAGAGAATGAGGAAAATGGCACCAAAAGAGGGATTTTAATCCCTTTGAGGGAACTTAAGTAAAGAATAAACCGTGCTCCCACCTCTATCTAAACACATGCTCCCTCTCCTTTCTATGTACCCAAACTTATGGTACCGCTCTTGCTCTCTATACCTCAAGCGAGCTTTGTTTCCTACTCTGGCGTTCGTTTCTCATGCGTTCAAGACCTCTTTCTCTGGCGATGTGCTCCGGCGACTTTGTGTTTCGCTGCCAATCACGCATGCAATCTGTTTTCCCCTTCTTTTACCAGTCGCTCGGCCCCCCGTTCCGTTTACCCCTTCTCCGTCCGAGTGACAGCTCTCCCTCTCTCTCTCCCCCACAACTAATCCCTCCCTCTCGTCCTCCCCTTCTCGTTCGATCGGTATGTTCTTTTCTCCAATTGGATCAGGTTTTTCACCCCTTTATACCCTTTCTTGTCCAATCCAATCGTGTGGCGTGCTTGCATGTGGTTTGATTGGGTTCGACAGGTGCTGTTGAAGGGAGCCTGGATATGTTGGAGTCCTTGTGGTCTGTTTTGTTGCGACACTGTTGATGCGAGGGCGTTGATGATGGGGTCTTCGGCTCACAAATCTATGCCGACCGCCGTTATGAATGGTCATGATCCAGCTAGCGGCTTGGTCTTCCTTGGCTAGAGTGTTAAAGTGGTTTGCTGTGGCAGTGGTGCACGGTTGCTGTTCTAGTTTTTTGGGTTGCCTCATTTTGGGCACCAATAATGCCACGACAACTTTGTTTTTTTTTTTTGAACCGGACAACTTTGTTTAGTGCCACGATGTTTTGAGGAGTCATACAATTCTACCCTTTGACCATTCTCCTTGTCTCTCATCATTTACACCTTTGTTTACATGCTCACCAACGACCTACTTCTACCACTGCCGACTGCTCCAGTTTCGTTTCACCCTTTTGATTCACATCTTACTTTGCATGCATTCTTCTAGGGGGGCGGTCGTCAGAGATCACCACTTACAATGGCGAGAGTTTGAGGTCTCCGATTAGACAACTTCTTCGTCCGGGGTATGACTAGATTATTGGACTTATCCCTCATAATCGTCGAATTGACTGAATTTCCCATGCCTAAAACTAAAATTCTCTCCGTTGATCTATATTTGTAGATGCAAAATAAAAAATTTAACCCACCCAAAAAAACACGAACACACACATGTGCGCAAAATTGAAAGATTTGGAACAGAGAAAATAGTGGAAATAGATTGCAAGATCTTTAGAAAGAGGGGGGCATGGGGTTTCAATGTCGTTCAATGGTGGTTGATTTCAACTTTCAAATTACAGAGGCTAGAGGAGAACAGGAGAAAAGTGGGTCCCGTGGTGCATGGTAATGAATTGAGGAAATGGATTTGGGAGGTTCGGATTCGCAATATGCAACTGCTGGAAAAGGAGGAGAAGGGGAGGGGGAGGAAAGGAAGGGAAGCTGGAACTAGGAGAAATATGGTGTGTGTGTGTGTGTGTGAGAGAGAGAGAGAGAGAGAGACTGTTCTAATCCTATTTGACTGAAGAGGTTATAATGGTCAGTGCACACCAAGCAGTCATGGCACTAAAAGGTTTTGTCGTGGCATTAGCAATGCCCCCTGATTTTTTTTTATTTTGTGTTGTTTTTGCATGTTTGTGCTCACGCATTCACTGTGTTTTGTTCCTTAGGCTTCAAGGCCTTCGCATGTTGTCGGTGCTCTTTATCTTAGGCGATAGCTCATTTGTATTTTTGTATTATGAGGTGGTCCACATTTTAGTTAAAATGCGGACCTCCCCATTTCTCTCATTTCCTGATCGAATTTCAATAATCCGAGCCGCTCAGTGTGATCAGAATGAGATTTTAAGGGTATCAACGAGAAATTAGCAAAAAAAATAACCGGAAAGGGCTTCATCCGAATAGTTTTTTAATGAACTGTTCAAAAAAAATTACTCAAATCAAGCCCTTCTTGGTCATTCTTTTTGCCTATTTCTCGCGGGTACACTTAAAATCACGTTCTAAACACATTGACCAGCTCGGATCATCAAAATTTGATCGAAAAAGAGGGGTCCCCATTTTAAGAAGTCTGCATGGTATATATATACATATACAGGAGGGATCTAGGGACAAAGAATTTGCCAAAATAATAGACACTAAATCCTAGCCATTAAAATGGATGGTTGAGATTAAAAAATAGAAAACACATTCTCTCTCTTCCCCATCAACTCGCTCTCTCTCTCTCTCTCTCTCTCTCTCTCTCTCTCTCTCTCTCTTAAATCTTAAAATGTACATAACTTTTGTTTTACAAATTCAATTTTATAAATTTTATATTTCTAAAATCTACTTTAAAAAAACTCTACAAAATGAGATCCAATGAATGTAAAATTATGTAAAATCAATTTTTTAATTTTTCCATGTGGCAATAATTTTTTGGATTCATGTAGAGGAATTTGTTGGAAAAATTATTTTTAATATCTTCTCAATATACCTAATTTTTTCCCATAAGAATAAATGAAAAAGTAACAGTAAAAGAGAGAACTATATAAGGTTCTATTTTCACATAAACAAACCAAGAAAAAAAAATCCTCAAGAAGTGAAAATTACTTCAAATTCTGAGGGATTTGGAGATCGCAAAAAAATTAATAGAACACATTTTTAGTTCTTGAGGATATTTTGCCAAAAATTCATTTATCATTCACAATCCCTTGGGATTTGAAGTAATTTTCACTTCTTGAGGATATTTTTTCTTGGTTTGTTTATGTGAAAATAGAACCTTATAGAGTTCTCTTTTACTATTACTTTTTCATTTATTCTTATGGGAAAAAAATTAGGAATATTGAGAAGATATTAAAAATAGTTTTTTCAACAAATTTCTCTACATGATCCCAAAAAAATTATTGCCACATGGAAAAATTAAAAAATTAATTTTACATAATTTTACATTCATTATGGATCTCATTTTGTAGAGTTTTTTAAGTAGATTTTAGAAATATAAAATTTATAAAAATTGAATTTGTAAAACAAAAGTTATGTACATTTTAAGATTTAAAATTGAGAGAGAGAGAGAGAGAGAGAGAGAGAGAACAGTGACAGAACGTGAGAGAGAGAGAGAGAGAGAGAGAGAGAGAGAACAAGTGAGTTGATGGGGAAGAGAGAGAATGTGTCTTCTATTTTTTAATCTCAGCCATCCATTTTAATGGCTAGGATTTAGTGTCTATTGTTTGGCAAATTCTTTGTCCCTAGATCCCTCCCCATATGTACATATATATATATACATACATACACTCCGGATCCCTTGAGGGATCCCGGATGAAGCTGTGGTGCGGGATCAAGCTGTGAGCCGTTGGATTTAATCCAACGGCCAAGAAAGAGATGCCAATAAAGTCTCGGAAAATTACACTTTACCCCCTCACACTTACACTTTCCCCCTTCGGATTTTCATTCCACGCAAACAGACGAAGAGAGAAAAGCAGAGCAGAAAACCCATGCGATGAACGACGACGAATGAAGAGGAGAAAACCCAACACGACGAACAAAGACAAACGAAAACCCAACGGTTGAAGGTCTCTCTCTCTGGTTCGATTATCTAATCTCTCTCTCTCTCTCTCTCTCTCTCTCTCTCGATCTCGATTTGTTCCCATTTGATTTAGGGTTTCATTTCTCTCAAAAAATTGGGGAAACTACAGATTTTTTTTTTTAGGGTTTCGATTCTCTAATCTCTCTCTCTCTCTCTGGATCGTTCTCTATCTAAGAAATCAGGTTTTTTTTTTTTGTTGTTAGGGTTTCGATTTCGAATAACGAACGAAGAACGAAGAAGAATGACAAAAATTGAAGCCAGCATTCACCGAGGTATCTCTCTCGGGAAAAAAAATCTGGTTAGTAGATGTGATTTTGCAAACCTAACAGTTTATCCATCCTTTACCAATGCTTATTTGAGCCTTTTGTGCTATCTATCAGTTATTGTTTGATTTCTCATTCCTTGTGAAATCAGCTTCTTTTCGCTGTGTGAAAGAAAGGCAACATGATAGGGTTTTTTTTTTTTTTTTTTCAAGTGCTGTGTTTTGATTGTAAAGGCAACAGGATTGGTTTTCCTCATTATCTTTGTAAGAATGAAACTTGACGGGTTGAATCTAATATGATGATTAGATAATCAAAATATGAATTTGCTTGAATAGGGGCCTAAATTTGACAACACTACTTGGAGTCAGACTGAGTACCGGATGGATAGTTGATGCAAAACCGAGCCAATCTAGAATCGCGGCCTTCAGCTCTTCTAATTTGTAATTTGCCTGTATTCCTGCTTTGGGTCACAAATAAATGCTTCCTGGTCATAGATACAACTTATAAAGGCTGAACTTGAGTATTTCTTGCTTGCTGACTCTTGTCATCTAGCAAAGACCAGATTTTCTACCTTAGACCAGATTTTCTACCTTATTGATGTCCCTATATACATGATTCTTCTTAATCAGCTTTTATGTGGCAGACTAGACATGTTATGCAGTTCTTGTTAGTTTTGAGGATTATAACTACTTTTCGCTTTTCGAAGGGGGCTAGAATGAAAGATGAGCAATGGTCCCGTGGTGCTTTACATCTATGAAGTTGGACTGCAGAATCTTATGATTTACTTAGCAAGGTTTTTGTGGGCAGCGTGCCCTTTTCAGGAAAGGATTCCATTCCCTTCTTAGAAATGTCGGTTGGAGGGAGCGTTTAAGCTGGATGACAAGTGCTCGCAAAATACAGAGTCGCCTCAGGTTTGAAGGTCCGACACCCAATGAACTGTATTTCAAAACACTTGCCGCGCTGTTTGATTTGAAAAAGCGAAGGAACCAGTCCGTCATAACCATATCTAGGTTCGGGAGCCAAGTTACGAGAGTGGAAGGGTTTTATGGCACCCCTCTCGCCCAATCCGGAGATCGGTCTCTACTTAGGCATTTACGAAAATGTTTGCGATTCTGTTTGATTAATCAATTTTTTAGCCATTTAGGGCGGAGGAACAGTTAATCGAGGATTGAAACTGTAACAGTTTGCAGGATGTGATAAACAATAGCATGGATGGATGAAATATTGAAAAATAAATGAGATAAAATTCAAAACTGAGATTGGATATCAAAGCAGTGCACTTTGTATGAGTTTGGCACAAACAATGGCCAGCTTGCATGCATGGATTTTCATGCATGCAAGTCCACCATCCTCACAACAGACCCATACAATCGCGCGAGAGTTGATATCCTCCAACAGGCTGAATTTTATCCCCTTCTGGGCTCTGGAATGACCAGTGCTCACCCAGGGGGCAAACCAAGCAGTCTACAGCAGCATAATAAAATACAGTTTAAAGGCTAAAAAGCCCTACAAATTAATAAAACACCCCATAAACAGTGTGGGGACAAAATAATAGCCTAGGGTCGAGCTACCCGTGCAAGGCCACTCACTGGTCAGAGGTAGTCCGATGCGCCAGGGTGCGCTCCGGCGCTCGATGGAGTCAGTCTGGCGCGCGATGGTTGCTCCCTGGCGCACGATGGTATGAACCATTTGACCAATGTTTGGTTTACAGATTTCTGGGTTCTGGGACATGTCCAGAATGATCCCAGTGGTACTCCAAAACAACAGAAACACAAACTAACTACAAACTAGCAGTTTCTAACAAAGGAAAGCAGTAAACTGGTTTTTAACATACTTAACAGTGATCTATATGTAAACACACAAAAAAAAAAAAACAGCAAGACACCAATCCCCACGCGGTCCATCGCGCGATGAAGTGAGAGTGACGCGCACGTATATGGGACCGTCGCGCGCTGGTTCTTGCCTGTACAGTTTTTGAAACCTTGCCAGCTTTAGGACCAGGACTGGTATTGATTACCAGCCTTGGCCCTGCCAACCCCCCTCAGGGATCAGAACAGAAAGACAATAGGTAAGCTATACCTAAAATGAGTTTGAAAGAGTGCTTGAGTTTTGAGGTTTGAAGTTGAATGAGGTGTTTGAAGATTGAAGTGTGAGAAAATGGTGAAGAACAAGCTATGTTCTTGGATACTTGTTGCTTGGCTTTGGAACCCAAGGTGTATAGATTTCTTGACCTTCCAAATTTTGTACCATTTGAATGAAAGAACCATGGGGGTATTTATGGGGAGATGGAGGTGAATCTGGTTGGTGCTAGGAGAGGAGCTCAACCAGTCCACGAGGCTGGCTGAGGTTGCATTGGTGGCCAACTGTCCTCCTTAAGAAAGGTTGGTAGGAGATTTGGTCTGTCGTGCGACGGAGTCAGTCTATCGCACGATGGTGCGCCCTGGTGCGCGAGGGTCAACGGTCAAACTTTGACTGTTGACCACCACCTGGCAGGTTGACCATCGCGTGATGGAGTCAGTCAGTTGCGCGATGGTGCGCCCTGGCGCGCGATGGTTAACTGTCAAGCTTTGACTGTTGACCACCACCTGGCAGTTTGACCATCGAGCGATGGGCTGGGAGCAGCGTGTGATAGTAGGGTTTTTGGCCTTTTGAAGTGGCTTAGGATTAGGTTAGGTTCAAGGGTTTTTCAAACACTCAAAGCTCAAGCACTTATCATTCCTAGGATGTTCTTGATCCGTTTCATCATCGGGGAATAAAAACTGTAAGTAAACTAATCTAGAAGCCCAGATTTGGGTGTCTACAGTAGCCCCTCTTTGGCAGCACTTGAAGCACCATTGACTTGGTACAAGTAATGTCAAAGATTTCTAGACACCCCTCAAGGCAATCCAGAGCAGAACATACTAAAAAAGTAGACAAGTAAACTTCAGGAACCTGATTAGTGGAATGGACAAGCAGTCCATTGCCGGGGATGGAAGTTGAAGTGGACGAGTGGATCGCCACTTGTTGATCAAATTTGGACAGGACAGGCTGTCGTTGCAAATTTGATGATTGGACGGATGGATCGTCATTGTTGGGGATCAAGCTATCCTCGGCACGAAGCATTTCAACAAACACGAGTAGGTCTTGTCAGGCAGGTTGAATTCCATCTGTTGGGAATCAGAACCAATCTCCTTATCAAAGACCATCCGAGGCAGAGCAATAAGGCTGCTGGAAGATGTGCATGAAGCTAGACTGATGTAAAGGTAGTCGTTCAAGGTAGGCTGAGGCGAACTCTCCTGGGGAACAACTAGTTATGGATTGGTGGACCATCGAATGATATTCTGATCGTCGATGGATGGATAGAACGATATGGCTGATTGTCATCGCTGAATGGATTGAGACAGACGATGGTTGATTGTTATTTGCTGAATGGACTAAGACAGATGATGTGACTGATTATTATCACTGAATGGACTGAGACAGGCGATGATTGATTGTTATCGCTGAATGTGCTGAGACAGGCGATGTGGCTGATTGTTATCGCTGAATGGACTAAGACAGGCGATGTGGCTGATTGTTATCGCTGAATGTGCTGAGACAGACGATGTGGCTAACTGTCATTGATGATATGGCTAACCATCGTTGAATAACTGAGATGAACGATATGACTGATCCTTGTCGATCGATTGAAACAGATGATATGGCTGACCGTCGTTGAATAACAGACGATATGGGCGGATCATGCTTCAAGATGACCATGCTGTTGCGAATTGGACAGGACCGGCTATTGTTGATTTAGATGGGCGGATCATCAGTCTAAATGATCGAGCCGTTGCAGATTGGACAGGACCGGCTGTCGTTGAATTGGATGGGTGGATCATCAGTCTAAATGATCAAGCCGTTGCAGATTGGACAGGACCAACTGTCATTTATTTGGAGACGGGAAGATCAGTGTGCAGAATGATCAAGCCATTGCAGATTGGACAGGACCGGCTGTCGTTGGTTCGGAACAGGCAGATCATTCTTCAGGATGAACGTGCCGTTGTGGATTGGGTTGAATTTTTGATCCCCCAAAGTGCATTCTAAATGCCAGTAGAGTAGGACAGCGAGGCTGTGCTTGATGGTTACCATTCGGGCATAAACACCCATAAAATGGCTACCTTCCTGTTTTCAACAATTGATATACACAATATGCAAAGATGTATACAATATGAATGCACAAACTAAAAATGCAGACCCTAGCTAAGGGCGGATCCTAAGAGGACAACGATGCTTAAGGACTATCTCTGAGCCCCAGTACTTTACTGTCTTTGCTTTTGAGATGCACACCCAGATAGAGAGACATTGAGTGGACTGGCGTGCCCAGTTGACATGTAATAGCATTAAGCCTGCGTGCACCTTCTTCGATGCTTAGGCGGACGAGCCCATAGATACGCTTTGCTTGGCCTTGGGCTGACGTGCCCTTGCTGTTAACGAGACTCTGCTGCTTGTAGATTACAGAAGCTAGGGTAGCAATATAAAAATTACATTTTTCCAGATTATTGACATATAAGCCATGTGCTAATATCTAATTTGCATTAACAAGCAAACTAAGTCGACACACAAACATGCACACATGCACGAACTTGCCTGGCTTGAACGAAAAGGGAGAAAAAGCCCCAGGATGCGATGCGGATCCTTAAACACATGGAAAATAATGAAATTTTGGGCATTAACGTGCCAAAACTCAAACATCCCCTAAACAGGTGAAATTGATGCTTGCAAGGCCAATATAGGCACAAAGACCTGCATAAACTGACAAAACTGGGAAAAACATCCCGAAATGACAATGGATTGAAAACTGGAAAAATGTCGCAAAGATGGATATAAGACACAAACAAAGACACATACAGGCCCGGACTGAAACCGACACCCCCATGCAGTCACATCAGATCCAACATGACCTGCACGGCATGACAAGACTTGGCAAAAGTCCCTTCAATGATATTCAAAAGCAGTAGCTGACTACTTTTGACTGTTGCTCGAATTGAATAAGCGCGTGCACGGTTGAGCCTAACACACATAACTATAAACAAACGCTCGCGAACCTCAAACTAGAGTGCGTGACTACAAATCTGTTGCAGCTGCTCACACTAGACTTTACTGAATTTAGAATAAACTGTGAGCCGTTAGGCCTCGCCAGCATTTCGTTCTGTTTTTTATCTTTAAGATCTTTTAAGGCTTTTGCTCAGCTTTGAAATTGAAGTAGTAGTTTGCAATAAAATTGAAAGACAAAAGGTTTTCTCCCTTCTGGTGCTCCTCCCATGCAGCTTGATCTTCGATCTTCTTCGACCTTTGATGTGTACCAAACATCAACCATGGATCCAATTGATAGATTGTGACCGAGTCTCAAAGCGAGACTGCCTACATATCCCAAGCTAGAGAATCAGGTCAAAATGTAGTTCAGGCCAAGGTTCACTCGAGTATTTTACCTCACCTTTTACGCTCTAACTTTTGCCTAGAACCGCCCATTCAGATTTTCGGTCTAGCGAGCTTTCAAGTATTGCCTTTACTTTTGCCTAGACTTCCTTCATAGGTTTTTGGTCTAGCAAGCTGCTCTAACTTTTGCTTGGAACTGCCCACCCTAGGGGTTTTTAGCCCAACGAGCTTCTCTCAGGGAAAAGGCTTTTGAATTGATCCATGTTGACCAAGGTATTGAATTTGTTGCCATCAAGGTCGATAATCTTTGGCCGCAGCCCCAGATAAAGTGGCTTTGATAACACAGGGTCCAGAGTGCTTCAGCTGACATGCCTCGCTCCAGGCTAATTTTGAACTTTCTAACTTGTGCATGGCGGAACGCTGTTCCTATAAACTTGAACATGGTTCGAGGCACTGGACCTTCTGAGCTTTGCTTTACATAGTTTGGCACCCAGTAACAAAGGGATTTGATGTTTCTTTATCTCAGGATCAACGTCGGGCGTGTCTTTTGAGACCATGCCAAGATGTCGATGAACTCTTCGAGCCTGTCTGACCAGGCGCAGTGCTCCTCTGGGGACAGTGTTGAACCAATTTTGAACCATTCGGGGGTCTACCTCATCTTTCAAGTTTATTTGAAAACTACTATTTCAATTAATAGGCTGAGCATGAGCCTTTCGTCTTCTCTTTTGGTGAGGGAACACATTTCCTTGGGGATGATCCCATCGAAATCTATCCCTTTGTCGTCTGGGTCGACACAGTTTATTCAAAAGCCAGCAAAGTACTTAGAAGCAAGATAATGCATATCATAAAATGAACCCTTGGTGTTGCCAAGTACAACAAAAGACTCGAATAGAAGCTACGACATGGAGAGCCAAGATGCACAAATTCCGACTCAGAGGTAGACTTAGACGATTCAAAAGACTTTGTGTCAAACTTAGACAAAACGCCAATGCAAACTAGACGCGGTTTGAAAATGCAATTTTAACAGCTACCCTTAGCTTCCACAAAAAGAGGAAGGATCCAACGGGTGTCAGGCCCAAGCAACAGCATTTCAGCTTCCTCAGCTTCTTCGACCAAACCTACTCGGTGCTCCTTTGATCAATGTACCTCAGCAGGTCAGTTTTCCCCTTTGTAAGCCCCTTATCACTGCCAATCCAGATGTTGGCAGAGAAAGTCTCAATTGCATAGACAATGGCCAGGAGGCTGTCCTCGTGCTCGGACGGGATGGGTACAGTCGGCTTAGGTTGATTCTCTAGGATGATATAGTGGCTAGGGTTGAATATGGTGGAGCTGGGGTTGATTTGAGTGGAGATGATAGATATCTGACCACCCAGAGGGTCAGAGTTGTGTTAAGGCAAGGAGTTGGAAATAACGTTGGGCTTTGGTGGAACTTGAACCGTGCCATTGTCGATGAGATCTTGAATCTCATGTCGAAGACGATAGCATGCATCAGTGGGATGGCCAGGCATTTGGTGGAAGGCACAGAAGAGGTGAGGCTTGTAACCAGAAGGTAAGACTTTTGGTGGGGAAGTTGGGGTCAAGGGTTTGAGATGCCTAGACTTGACGAGTTTTTCCATCACTGCGGATAGAAGTGCCTCGAAAACAGAGAAACTCCGAGGTTGGGTTCTGGCTCGATAGCTTTGGGCGTTTTGAACCTAATTGACGCCAGCTGTATGGTAAGGGGAAGCAGCAGCGCTGTCCCCATTTGTAGTTGAATTGGCGTAATTGCTTCCACCAAACAGTGTGTTACTGTTTCCAGAGTAAGCCCCCGGCTTAGCTTTCTATGAGGAAAACTCTCCCATAGGCAGAATTCCACTCTGCAGAGCATCCTCAATGGCTAGGTCAGACTCAAAGAAAGTCTCAAAGTTGGTAGATACTTGAACCAGCACGAGGTGCTTAGCGAAGTCAGGCTGAAGATTACAGGAGATAATGCGAAGTTGATCCCTCTCACTCAGGCGATCAGTCATCAATGTAGCTTTGGCTCTCCACTTCTTAACAAAATTCGCAAAGGACTCCTTTGCTTTCATTTTGGTGGATTCTAACTCCCGAGTAGTCATCTTGAGCAGAGAGTTGTAGTTGTACTGCGCAACAAAGGCACCCCCAATATCCTCCCAAGTTCTTCTTTTGGAGATGTAGAGTGACAGAAACCAATGGAAGGTAGGCCCAGAGAGAGTTTGAGGGAAAAGCTGAGACATGGCCTCACTTTCCACTCCTTGCAGTTTCATGGCAACATGATAGCCCAGTAGATGAGTCTTCGGATCACCACTCCCATCGAATTTGACGAAGTCTGGCATTTTAAACTGCTCGGGGAGCCTTAAATTAGGATACAAACAGAGTTGGTCCAAGTCTATTTCGCCTGCACTGATCTTTTTGGAGACAGCCTCCTCCAGCTTAGCCATCTTGGCCATGAGAGCAGTTATGTCAGGGTTTTGAACAGGCCTAACAATAGCGAGGTTTGGATTTGGTGTAGGCACACAAGCCTCTCTAGGAATGGGCTGAACAATGAGTCGGCCCTCATGGTTTGGATCCTCAACAAAGACGGGGGTGGCATGAACATCCTCATCATCCTCGCCTTCCTCTTCAGTTGCTGGTGGAAGACGAGTGTTGATAAGGTCATTCAGGCAAATGATGGAGGCATCGATCTGAGTGGCCCTCTGTTTCATAGTAGTGATACTTATTTGGAGGTTCATGAGCATGGTTTCCAGAGTGAGCGGTTGCAGTTGATCTGCCATGACAGGTTTTTCAATGGAGCTTAATGAAGAAGCTGAAGATGGGGAAGCCAGCGGCGTGGCTTTTTGCAAAATTGATGGCGAACCCGACTATAGGGCAGCCAACAGTGAACCTGGAGAAGCATCCGTTACAACTGACTGGTAGGGAATCTAGCCTGACAAGCCTTTAAACCAGATTCTGAAGACGTTCCCAAGTAGGTTTGGCTCTTCTTTTCGGTACTCTCTTGTTCGGTGCAATGGTTCCAAACTAGACAGTAAAGTAATTGAAAGCTTTGTAACGTTCCGGCAGCAGTTTAGAATGCAATAAACACATCATCGTCACCGGTGTCCTCTTAGACTCTACAACTATAGACGAGTCTGTCTCATGATGTTCGGACGCTGCTAGAATTCTAGGAATTCTTTTCTAGGGTGTTTCCTTTGTTAGAATCAACTAACACTAAGAGATGTCAAAACAGTCTAAGCCTTTGACTATTCCATTCTTGAGGTTTCAACTTTGGAGTCAGAACAACTCGGTGTAGATGATGTGATACCAGAACTGGGGCTGCGTAAGCGACACAGCGCCATAGCCTAAACGGTTTACGTGCTGCGCACGATAACTAAGGTGGTATAAGCATCACGGTATTCTCTCCATAGTTCCTTATTTTCTGTGTGACACCTAGACCGGGCATTAGACAAGGACTTAAAAAGTCTTGATTTCCCAAAGTCTCATTGATCTAAGTACTTTGAAAATTGATGACATGCACCATCGAGATTCATGACTCTTCATCGGGTCATGGCAGCGTCCTACTAAGCATAAGAGAGACTCAAAAGAGAGACAACCTAGAAGCCTCCCTAAACATGCTCCTACGCAAAACGATATGTATGTACAGTGCATGCGATAGGGAAAGCAGTAACACATAGACTGTATATGGGGTTAAATGCAAGTAGATCTTACCCTGCGGGTACCTGTCCTAATTTGGAAAGTTCTAATGCTTTGTATATGCAAAGGCCGAATTTGGTTTGAGGGGGTTCCTCGGACTAAAGCCAAGATATACCTCCCGCTGCCCGCGAAACCGCAGAGCAACAGTCAAACGGTGAATGATACATCATCGTCGAAGGTTGTCGGGCATTCGGGGTCCCCGGACTCCGGTAAACCGTGCCGGCTTGCCAAAATGCTCCAACGCGGCTATCCAACATCGATGCAAATGAAGATGCTAAAAAAGTTGATTAATAGAACAGAATCGCAAATTCGCAAATGCCTTTTCAAATTTGGCTCTGTTTATTTAATCAATACTTAGAAGAAACTACACAAGAGAACAATCGGAAAAACCCCAGTCAGGATGGCCGGACATGAGGTCCTGTTAAATCACCAAACCTTTCTCTAGCAGCGCGAAGGTCACTATTTTGACAAGCTTTTGTGGGATTGTTCTCAAGCGCATTAAATTCTAAGTATAGACCAATATTGGTTTGATCCCCAACAGAGTCGCCACTGTGGATAGCGTGCCCTTTTCAGGAAAGGATTCTGTTCCCTTCCTAGAAATGCCCGTTCGAGGGAGCGCTTAAGTTGGATGGCAAACACTCGCAAAATACAGAGTCGCCACTCGGGTTTGAAGGTCCGACACCCAAGGAACCGTATTTCAAAGCACTTACCGCGCTGTTTGATTTGAAAAGGCGAAGGAGCCAGTTCGTCATAACCATATCTAGGTTCGGGAGCCAGGTTACGAGATGGGAAGGGTTTTATGGCACCCCTCTCGCCCAATCCGGAGATCGGTCTCTACTTAGGCATTTGCAAAAATGTTTGCGATTCTATTTGATTAATCAATTTTTTAGCCAATTAGGGTGGGGGAACAGTTAATCGGGGATTAAAACTGTAACAGTTTGCGGGATGTGATAAACAATAGCATAGATGGATGAAATATTGAAAAATAAATGAGATAAAATTCAAAACTGAGATTGGATATTAAAGTAGTACACTTTGTATGAGTTTGGCACAAACAATGGCCAGCTTGCATGCAAGTCCACCATCGCACAACAGACCCATACAATCGCGCGAGAGTTGATATCCTCCAGCAGGTTGAATTTTATCCCCTTCTGGGCTCTGGAATGACCAGTGCTCACCCAGGGGGCAAACCAAGGTCTATAGTAGTAGGGGTGAGCAAAAAATCCGTCAAACCGCGAATGCAGTCCAAACCAATCCAAACCGAAAGATTTGGTTCGGTTTTTTAGTAGTATGGTTTGGTCATGGTTTAAAAAAATTAGAAACCGCATTATATGGTTTGGTTTGTGGATTCATGTTTGCGGTTACGGTTCCAAACCGATCCGACCGTATATTATATATCTATAATATTTATAGTTATATATATTTTAATTATGATTCACAAAATAAATATAGGAGCCTACTTTCCTAATTTATTGGTCCTATTAAATCCACCAATTTTTAGTTTTTCAATTCCTATTCCTATAATTTCTCTACTACCATTACCAATACTAATTACCCTAACTTTCTATATAAGAGAAAACCTATCCCTATATACTATATAAACCTAACATATATACTACCGTAGCATCCATTCTTATTTCTTACCCAGCCTCCATCCATAATTCTCCCTGTAATTTGCATGGCTTCCGTGAATGTAAGGGAAAATAATTCTTGTTCTTGCTTTGATTTTTTGTGTTGCTATTTTTTTTCAAGATCAACAATATTTTATTTGATCCTAACTTTTTTCTTCTGTCTTTTCTTGTTAGATGTCAACTGCGGTCAATGAAGGGGCTCCTCAATCTCAGCAGCAAGTTCCCTCAACTCCATCGGAGTCTGATGAGCGCCCAATATTGCAGATATTTGGTGCGACTAGTCCCGTTTTATGTTGTTTCGTCTTACGTTTATTTAACTTCTATAGCGATATTGCACGTAAGGTATTGTTTAGTAGTTTCAGGTAAAACGTGCAAATAAGGCGCGTTTGAAGGCCAAGGAATGCTCCGGAAGCTTCCAAGTACCCGAAGACCCTGTCGGCCCCCTAAATTCTGTCTAAGTATGGAAAAATGACTTTCTGAAAAAGTTTCGATTTTCGAGATGAAAAATGGCGGTAGTTGATCCTTGAATTTTTCTAAGAGTAACTACAAAGTTGCAAGGTTTTATTTGAAGAGCAAGGTCATGTTTTGAGCCATTTTCTCTTGAGAAAAATGTGCAGTTTTCCGTTTTGTACTAAAAGTGGGGGGTTGACATTTTGATTTAAATGGAATCTTGAAATTCTGGTAATGCCATTGTTTCCAAATGGGGGGTACTTTCTTATTTTCATTAAATAAATTAAAGTAAAGGAAAGGTAAAAGAAATGTTTAAAATGTAACCTTTACTTAACTTTAGAGAATGAAAATAAGTGCTGAGAAGCTGAATAGTTGCTGGAAGCTGAAGCCTGAGCCTGAAACCTGCAGTTTTGAAGAATGTTATCGATAACATTCCATTTGTTATCGATAACATTGGTCCCATTTTGGTCCAGAAGTTGTCCAGAAGCAAGGGTATCGATAACGTTTGTTTGGAGTTATCGATAACTCTTTTCTCCGGGGGATCATTTTGAAGGATGTTATCGATACCTTTGCAAGGGAATCGATAACTTTTGTCTTCTGCAGATATTTTTACTGCTTTTTGGACTTTCCATTTATGGAATACTTGCCACTTTTGGCAAGTTCAGGGATATTTTGTGGAGAGGAAAGGCTGAGTTGTATAAATACTCCCCTCTCTCTCTCTTAGAGCAAATCTACTTTATGTCCTAACTTTAGTTCTCTCTCTAGGAGAGATTTCCATTGTTGTTCTTAGATTCAAGCTTCAATACTTGTAAGTTTAATTCCTAGTTTGTTGTTTTCTTGTTTGTTAATGTTGTAGCTACGCTTTAGATTCTTCTTAATATCAAGTTTATTTTCATTTCTATCGGTTAATCATGTTTTCTTCCTTAAGCAAGCTTTCTAGTATTTTCATTATGTGTGAGTAGTCTTTTAGGCTCGGCCATGAGGTAAATAACACCTTGTGACTTATGTTAATCTTGCCTTTCTCAGCATAAGACTTGAGCTATGGTTTGGAAATGTGCGTGGTTCGCCTTTTATGTAACAAAACTTGTCGATGTTAACCTCCGGTGATCATATGCTCGCTCATATAGTTCTGTGAGCTATGTCTCGCCTCGTGTTTGCCAAAAGAACCAAAGAACTTGCTCGCTTTCCAAACTATACTTCTAGTTCTTGACCTTGATATTTGGTTTGAATTCAAGTCTTGGCGTTGTTAATCTCCGGTGATCATGTGCTTGCTCACATGGTTTCGAGAGCGATGTCACGCCTTGTGTTTAGCTTGTTATTCAAACTCTATATCAAGTCTAACCATTTTCCCCGCCAAATCTTCCGGTTGATAGCCTAAGCCGTGCAATTCAATCGTGTTTTCGTTGAGAAAAGTTGATTGGCTTAAGTTACGGGTGTTATGAACTTTTGTGCCTTGCCGCCTTTAATTCTTATTTAAAACTCATTTCTAATCTTTTCTATAAGAGTGTTTCTCCACCTTTCAAAGGAAAACTAAAAGTTGGCAGCCTAAACGCCGCAAATCCTTACTTCTACAATCCAAACAAGCTATATTCGAGCTCCCTGTGGATCGACTCGGACTTTCTCGCTATACTATGCAAATCTTTAGTTGTAGTCCGGTAAATAAATAATTGAATTTGACGGCCGTTTGGTAAACTTCAACGACTACCGAATTGGGACGCAATCAGAGTCTCAACAGCCTTGCCCTGCGACCATGAAGGTAATATCTCCTCGTAAATCAAAGGCTAGACGAAACTCTGATGTTTGGGTTCATTGTAGTAAGTTGTCTAAGGAAGGGAGTAAAAAACCTACTGGTGCTAAATGTAATTACTGTGGAGCCACCTATGCATGGACTAGTTCTAATGGGACTAGTACCTTGAGAAATCATCTTCAAAAATGCACCCAGAACCCATTCAAGAAAGACAAAAAGAAGCAAAAGACTTTGCAATTTCAAACTAAGGTTGAAGGTGAAAAGGGTGAAAGCAGTCTTGGATTGTGGAAATTCGATCAAGTTGCTTGCAGGAATGCACTTGCTAAAATCATAATCATAGATGAGTTACCTTTTAAGTTTGTGGATCATGAAGGTTTTCGTGAATTTTGCACGGTCATGCAACCATACTTTAATGTGATTTCACGCTTTACGGTGGCACGAGATTGTGTGGCCTTGTATACGGGTGAAAAAGAGAAACTGAGAAATTTGCTAACCAAATCTGGTCAAAGGATTTGCCTCACCACAGATTCATGGACCTCAATACAAAATGTTTCTTACATGTGTCTCACGGCTCATTTCATTGATAAGGATTGGAAACTCCACAAAAGGATTTTCAACTTTTGTGTAGTTACTAGTCACAAAGGTGAGGCAATTGGTCGGGCAGTAGAGACATGTTTGGTTGAATGGGGTATAGAAAAATTGTGCACTCTCACAGTGGACAATGCAACTACAAATGACGTTGCTATCGAATACTTAAAGAAAAGGCTTTCCAGAAAAAGTGGCACTTTTTTTCTAGGTGGAGAGTTCTTTCAAGTTAGGTGTTCTGCCCATATTCTAAACTTGATTGTGAAAGACGGGTTAACTGAATTGAAGGATTCATTAACTAGAATTCGTGATGCTGTCAAGTATGTTAGGAGTTCTCCACAAAGGGAACAACGTTTCAAGGCATGCGTAGAAAAGGAGAGGATAACATTTAAGAATTCTCTTATTCTAGATGTTCCAACTAGGTGGAACTCCACATATCTCATGCTAGCTGTCGCAATAAAGTTTCAAGCTGCATTTGAGCGACTGAAAGATGAAGATCCACACTTCATCTTAGAACTTAATGATAACGTTCCTCAAAATGTAGATTGGGATGATGCTCGGGTTTTTACCCAATTTCTAGAGAAATTTTATGATGCTACTGTTCTATTGTCTGGTTCTTCATATTGCACTTCTCCATTGTTCTTTACTGAGGTGTGTGCCATTGAAAGTTCCTTGTCAGAATGGTCACAAAGTATGGATTATTGTTTGAGTGCCATGGCTATTAAAATGAAGAAAAAATTTGACAAGTACTGGGGGAAATTTGAAAAGGTCAATTTGTTGCTATTGCTTGCTGTTGTGTTGGATCCACGTTGTAAAATAAGGTACTTGAGGTTTGGTTATTCTGAGATTCATGAAGCTACCAAGGTTAATCAACAAACTCAAAAGGTAATAGACACCTTAAATAGTATTTGTGGTGAGTATGCGAAATTTGAATCATCTAAACCATCTTCACATCAAGTTGTGCATGGGGCGGAACTTGAGCAACCGAATATTGGGGCCGGTTTAAGTCAGAAAGCATTTTCTTTGAAATCGAAGTTTCAAAAGCTTTTGGCACAAGAAGGTAATTGTGTTGGCAAATCTGAAGTAGACAGATATTTGGAGGAAACTTGTGAAAATGATGTTCCAAATTTTGATCTTCTTAATTGGTGGAAGGTGAATTCTCCAAGGTACGCAATTCTTTCTCAGGTTGCCCGAGATCTATTAGCTATTCCTGTCTCTAGTGTTGCTTCTGAGTCAACCTTTAGTACGGGAGGTCGAGTCCTAGATCGATTTCGTAGTTCTCTTACTCCCAAGCTTGTGGAATGCCTGATTTGTGGTCAAGATTGGTTCCGTGCTTCACCAATCCCACTTCAAGTGGAAGAAAATACAGTCGACATGGAAGATATAGAAAAAGGTAATATTTATTATATTATGTGCTTTACTTATTGCCTTTGGTTTACTCCACTATTTTAATTCGTTATTATCTGTTTTTTCAACTCTCAATGATATGAATCTTGCTATGGAGTGATCATCGCAAGTTGGCTGCTACCATGCTACTGCTGCCTTGCTGCCTCATTTCAATTCTATAGTTTTAGGAATTATCTTTGGCCTTTTATTTGTTAAACTATCTTAAGATGTTTAATAAGTGATATTCTTAGTTGGTTCATTTTCGTAACTTACCAATATTTCGTTTTATTAGTTTGCGGCAATTGTTAGTATTCTACTCTTAAATTAGTTGGTTGATGTTAGTTTGTTTTGGTAATTTGAATGAAATTGATTTTAGTATAAGTTTTTTTTTAATTTATCTTCTTAATTTTAAGTACTTCAAATATTTTTTGGAGATGATAGCTTAGTTCAAAGCAAACCGTGGTTAAAACCGAACCGTAGTCTAATGGATTGGATTGGATTGGTTTTATGCCTTTTGTGGATTGGTTTGGTTCTCTAAATTTATAATCCGTAGGTATTGGTTTGGTTCTTGGTTTACTATAAAACCGAACCAATCCGGACCATGCTCACCCCTATATAGTAGCATAATATACAGTTTAAAGGCTGAAAAGCCCTACAAATTAATAAAACACCCCATAAACAGTGTGGGGACAAAATAATGGCCTAAGGCCGAGCTACCCGTGCAAGGCCACTCACTAGTCAGAGGCAGTTCGGCGCGCGAGGGTGCGCTCTGGCGCCCGATGGTTGCGCCCTGGAGCGCGATGGTATGAACCATTTGACCAGTGTTTGGTTTACACATTTCTGGGTTCTAAGACAGGTCCAGAATGATCCCAGGGGTACTCCAAAACAACAGAAACACAAACTAACCACAAACTAGCAGTTTCTAACAAAGGAAAGCGTAAACTGGTTTTTAACATGCTTAACAGTGATCTATATGTAAATAAATACACAAGAAAACAGCAAGAAACCAATCCCCACGTGGTCCATCGCGTGATGAAGTGAAGGTGTCTTGCGCGTATATGGGACCGTCGCGCGCTGGTTCTTGCCTCTATAGTTTTTGAAACCTTGCCAGCTTTAGGACCAGGACTGGTATTGATTACCAGCCTTGGCCCTGCCAGCCCCCCTCAGGGATCAGAACAGAAAGACAGTAGGTAAGCTATACCTAAAATGAGTTTGAAAGAGTGCTTGAGCTTTGAGGTTTGAAGTTGAATGAGGTGTTTGAGGATTGAAGTGTGAGAAAATGGGGAAGAACAAGCTATGTTCTTGGATACTTGTTTCTTGGCTTTGGAACCCAAGGTGTATGGATTTCTTAACCTTTCAAAAATTTTGTAACCATTTGAATGAAAGAACCATGGGGGTATTTATAGGGAGATGGAGGTGAATCTAGTTGGTGCTAGGAGAGGAGCTCAACCAGTCCACGAGGCTGGCTGAGGTTGCATTGGTGGCCAACTGTCCTCCTTAAAAAAGGTTGGTGGGAGATTTGGTCCGTCGCGCGACGGAGTCAGTCTATCGCACGATAGTGCGCCTGGCGCGCGAGGGTCAACGGTCAAACTTTGACTATTGACCACCACCTGGCAGGTTGACCATCGCGCGATGGAGTCAGTCAGTCGCGCGATGGTGCGCCCTGTCGTTCGATGGTTGCGCCCTGGCGCGCAATGGTCAATGGTCAAGCTTTGACTGTTGACCACCACCTGGCAGTTTGACCATCGCATGAGGGACTTGGTGCAGCGCGCGACAGTAGGGTTTTTGGCCTTTTGAAGTGGCTTAGGATTAGATTAGGTTTAAGGGTTTTTCAAACACTCAAAACTCAAGCACTTATCATTCCTGGGATGTTCTTGATCCGTTTCATCATCGGGGAATCAAAAACCATAAGTAAACTAATCTGGAAGCCCAGATTGGAGTGTCTACAGTTTTTTGTTTTGATGATCAGCAATGGTCTCTAACAGAAGCTTCATTTGCTCGGTCAATATCAACATCTAATAAGATTCTGATAGCATTGATATTCACCAAATAGTTAAGCTGTTATAAACTTATAAAGAGGAGAAACTAAATTTATATCAACACGCATGGGAAGGCTCTTCACTATTAGCGGACAAGTACGTGCAAGTACTGTAATTTGGTTAGGTAGCGACGCTCAAAATTGGATTTTTTTTCCTTTTTTTTTATCCTGCTTTTATACCATGTTGATATCCATTACTTTTGCGTTGTTTAAGAATTGCATATCCATGCCTTTTTTTTTGGTCTAATGTGGTATTGTTTGCAAGCTGAGGCTATCATGGAAGCACTTGATGGTGGCCACATTTCGGAAAGGGAAGTGTGCGTTCAATGGTGGAAGCTAGGCAGGTGGTTTTATGGCTTCCGTTTGAGAGACGAGTCTCGTTCTCGTACATTCTCCTTGTTAGATATTGCCATGGACAAAGAAGAGGAAGTTCTAGGGGTGCTTCGGCGAGGTGCCATTCACGAGGTGATTCGTGTGCAGATTTCTGTTGCAAAACCTGTATCTACTCTTTGGTTTGTCCAATCCCCACCAACTCAGAATTAAGGAGGGTGTTCATAACATTCTTCACACAATGTTTGCGCACACACGCGTGCATGTGCTTGTAAATATATAGACTGATAATTTGGGGGTGTCCAAAAGTGAGAATTGAGCACTGACCTTCTCTGGAAATACAAATACTGTAGAACTGTGATAGTGTGGGTTTGGATAATGTATATATACGCAAATAAATATTGAATATTTAAATGTGTACATAGTGCAGTTGTGCCCACTCAATTTGATTTATGTTCTTAGTTCAAAAAAGATTTGATTGATGTTCTCTTTATCGTTGGAAGTGTTAGTTCTTTGGTTATTTGAGTAAAATGCCGTACAAATTAGTAAATATTACAGAATCAAAAATCCCGCAGGGCACATCCAAGTCGTCCAGGAGTGTTTTCAACGGTCCTGATTTAAAAATTAACTCTAAAAAGTAACTAGCATCCTTGTTCGCATTCCAAAGCTTATTCCCAACACAACACCAAATAACAGTTAAAAAGTAACTAGCATCATATATACAACCATATTCAAAACAAGAGCCATTGTCATTATAAGGAACAACAAAAAGTGCAAATCTTCTATATTCCAACGATGAACCATGTATCACTAATTAAGACAACGCGGTTTACAATCACACAGTGCATAAGTGCGTCTTTCTTAGGCACAAATTTACATCATAAACCTCAGTTGACGTTTTTCGCTAATTCTACCTCTTTCCACTGCAACTGTGCTCATGTTTCCAACAAAAAAACCAACAACTAGAAATCTAAGGTAAGCAACTTCATCTTCCATCATGTGCTCGTTAACTCTCCTTACTCTTCCACCTCTCTCACAAATCCGAGAAAGTTAGCAAAGCTAGGGTATTTTGGCTCCCATCCTATTTCCTCCCAAGTTTTCACGTTGTTTAGTTTCTTTCCCAAAGGATCAGTAATGCCTACCAAGGAAAAACAAGGAGTTATAGCGATGCATGTTTCTCATGGACTATTGCAAGGTAAAAGCTTCGCCGTGAACTAGAGAACAAAGGAAGTTGGTACTTGAAACATAGAACTACAAGGTCGGTATAATAAACAGATCCACAAAGATAAATACACACCTCATAGTGTATAAGATTGAGGATGTAATCTGGACGAAATTTGACAGTACCTTTCTCCAACCAATAAACATGTGCACCTCTATCTTCTTTGTATTAAGAGTTAAGGTGGGCGCATGCGATGTTGGAATGCACTTACATGACTGATTAGTAACAAGAATCCAGAAGTTTCACCAACAAATATAAGTAAATTTCATGACTCGCATTTGATAAAGGATATGTAAAGTCTTGCCAATCTGACAACACAACTACCAGAATCCAGCATTACTTTTTCTGCTTTCAAAAGGACGTCAGTCCTAGCGCTCCTCCCAATTGGAACTACTGGACTGTCTTGCAAAGCCACGCAAGAATGTAAGTCAAAATATAGTGATGCCTCACAAAAGTTTGTAATAAGATGACAGACACCTATTTCGCACGAACTAGACATAAGATGAACAACGTACTTTGAAATTAACAAGATGTAAAAGACTAAACAAATTGTTTTGAAAGTTATGTTTCCTTGATAACCGTTATGACAATATTCCATGTTTTAACTTAACAATGATAAGATACTTAAACCCCATGAATTTACTCATCAATCTTGTCGCAAACTTATTCTATACAGAGTCGTCCAATTTAAAAACACGTCAAGCATACGATGACATAAGGTGTTATGATTAGATGGAACACCTCGTAACATTGTCCATTGTCATTGCAATCATATGGGGCAGAGCTTGAAGTAAATAGGAAAGAACCTTCCCCATTCCAGCTTAATGCAACTTCCCTAATTGTTAAGACATTCCAAACTGATACTGTAAGTTCCAGAATCAACAGCATTCTTTATTAGATTAAAAGGATAGAAACAATCGCGCAGGCTCAAAAACAAGTTGCTCAAAATAAACATGTAAACATAGAAGATATAACTGGACACTTCAACTTGTACGCGAAGGTGTACTGGAAGGACGCCAAGAAGATATACTTGATTCACAAGAACATGGTATATACTTGATTCCCACCTTCAGTAGTTGTTACTTGACAAATTTCTCAATCAAGTTGTGGTTTCATTATGTAACTCTAACATATGCCTATATTTGTGGCAAACAAGAAAGCTAGCTTTGTTCAGAAAGAGGTGATGCCACGAATACCTTTTTTCCTTGAAAAACCACCGATATGACCCACCTACAACAGAGATTAAAGAACAGCGCCAGCACTAGCAACAACAACACTAGTATGGAAAAAGGATAGGAAAATACGAAAATTAAGATATGCTTAACATGAGGATTCACAAGAAATCAAGAAATAGACATGGCAAAAATACTTTATTCATACACATCAGTATGCAGGAAAGTGAGAAAAAGTCCACTTTTTGGTTCAAGTTCCAAAAACCCTAAACCCGTTCTGGTTTTTGTTGTTGATGCAGAGATCGATCTCCAGAGAGAGAGAGAGAGAGAGAGAGAGAGAGAGAGAGAGCTAGGTTTGAATCCCAAAAAAAAAAAGCCTTAATTTTTTGCCGATTTCGAATGGGCAAAAAAGCCCTAACCAGAATTTTTTTTTCGCGAGAGAGATACCTTGGTGGATGCTGGCTTCAATCTTCTTCGTTCTTCTTCTCCTCTTCATTCTTTGTTCGACTTTGTTCGTCCCTCTCTCTCTGTCTCTCTTTGTGGTCTGCGTGGAATGAAAGAGAAGGGGGGAAGTGTAAGTGTGAGGGGGTAAAGTGTAATTTCTTGAGAGTTTTTTGCCTTCTCTTTTTCTGGCTGTTGGATTAAATCCAACGGCTCACAGCTAGATCCCGCACCACAGCTTCATCCGGGATCCCTCAAGGGATCCGGAGTGTGTATGTATATGTGTGTGTGTGTGTGTGTGTATATATATATATATATATACACACACACAGAGTCAGTCTCAAATGAGGTGGTTCGCATTTTAACTAAAATGCGGACCTTCTCATTTCTCCCATTTTTTTATCAAATTTCGATGATCCGAGCCGTTCAATGTGTTCAGAACGTGATTTTAAGGGTATCCGTGAGAAATCGGCAAAAAAAATGACTGGGAGGGCTTCATCTGAACAGTTTTTTTTGAACCGTTTGATAAAAAATAAACAAAAACTGCTCAGATGAAGCCCTTTTCGGTCTTTTTTTTTTCTGCTGATTTCTTACGTGTACCCTTAAAATCACGTTTTTAACTCATTGAGCGGTTTGGATCATCGAAATTCAATCAGGAAAGGGAGGTCCGCATTTTATTAAAATGAGATGGTCCTTACAGGAGACGAACTCTGTGTGTGTGTGTGTGTGTGTATATATATGTGTGTGTGTGTGTGTGTGTGTGTGTGTGTAGTTGGTTTCAAGTCAGGACTCCCGGATGGGAGCTTTGGTCCGGACCTCGCATGTAAGCAATTGGATCTAATCCAATGGCTGAAAATAAAACTCCATCTCGCAAGTAAAACAAGGGAACGGGTCGGGTATTTGGAATTACCCACGCTCATATCCACCCCCTTCCCCATTTCACTTAGAGAGAAAGACGCGTAGAGAGAGAAAGAGAGAATAGGCGATTTCTAGAACGGTGATGAAGAGGCAATTGAAGAACGACGACCACTCGAGGTACCCCCTCTCTCTCTCGAACTTGATGTGGATCCGAGCGTGGGTAATCCAAAATACCCAACCCGTCCCCTTGTTTTACCCGCGAGATGGAGTTTTATTTCCCATCCAACGGCTTACATGCGAGGTCCGGGCCAAAGCTCCCATCCGGGAGTCCTAACTTGAAACCAACTGTGTGTGTGTGTGTGTATGTGTGTGTGTATATATAGAACTTCACACCAACTCCCATAAACACCAAGTCATTTCACTTTAACCGCGGCACACTTTCTCATCATTATTCACATTTAATTAACCCACACACATATTGATCAACAAAATTAAAGAAATTAATTATGGGTCTCTACAGAGAGACTTTCTAAAGCCCATATTTAATGATCTAGTTTTCTTATCTTAAAATACAAATAAGTGCGACAATGATGACTCCTAATGGAAGTTCCAATTGGGCTGCAGATTTTGTCTCAAGTAGTTAGGTTCCAATCGCGTGTAATCTTTTGTCATCTATTTTCTCTCCCTCAATGGATAGGAAACACATTTTACATTTCCTAATAATTCTATGCAGTTGCTTGGCATAAACCTATGAAGCACCGACACCTCTAGAAGTCAAAGAATGGCAGTGTCAGGACACGGGGACACTGCGGAGATACGTCTGGGACACGCCACGTGGCGTGTCCCATATTTTAATATTAAATTTTGAGGGGGACACCGCTGGGGACACGGCGGGACACTGCTGGGGACACCGATGGGGACACCGCAGGGGCCAAACCGTAATTTTTTTAAAATTTTGGGGGCCAAACTGTAATTTTTGAAAAAATTGGGGTCAAACTGTAATTTTTTTAAAAATTTGGTGCCAAATTATAATTTTTTTAAATTTCTGGGTGTTAAACTATAATTATTTGGCGTGTCCCCCGCCGTCACCGTGTCCCCATTTTTTTAAAATTCCCGTGTTCCGGTGTCGGTTTCGGTGCCCGTGTCAGTGTCCGTGCATCATATGCATAAACAATTCCAATTTTCTTTCATTTTTCTCTTTTCCTCCTGGGGTATGTCCCTTGTAGATTATATATTCGATTAGCCTTCTTTTTTATATCATGCTAATTTACCCAAATAAAAAATTGATGACTCCTGTTAGAAAAGATGAAATTCCATAAATCTAGAGGAAAGAACCTACATCACAGATGTGCAGATATGAAATTCCATAAATCTATACAGCAGATTGTGCGGATGTGAGATGGTCTCTAGCTGTGCAGTTTGCATATACTATCACAGATGTATTCCCAATTTCAAGGAGATGGCAGCTGGACCTCATCGGATTCAGATTCAATTGCAGGAAACAAGAATGTAGAGCAGTTCTACCTAACTTGCTTTGCATGATGGTTGTTGTCTACGTATTCAAGGTAGATATTTTACTCCATGCCAATGCCATCAGTTGGAATGATTTTGTTCAGCCCGTATAGTTTCCTAGATTTGTGAATGACCTTCTAAATTGTGTGCTTCCCAGTGAGTTGCGTGTTTGAGCCCAATTTGTTTTTGGAGAGGAGATAATAACTAGCGGGGTACAATATGTGAGGTATAGTGGAGGGAGTTGGTGGAGTCTTTTCCTCATTTCAAGTTCGTGTGAAAATAGTAGAGTGGGAGGCAGCTTTCGAGGGAGTTTTAGGGTGGTGAGAACTACATATATAACTTGGTTTGTTGTAAATATCCTTGGTTGCCCTCCCTCTTAAATTTTTGTATGATCTTTGTGCTGCGAATGGCGGCTTGCACCTACTTATTTTTAACCAAAACCAACTTATTTTTAACCAAATGTATGTGGCTAAGTTGTGCTGTATGGTTAGGAATGGGAGCAATGCTTTTGCAATGTACAATGGTGTGATTTCCCAGAAAGAGTTCAATGGTTGAGAGGAGAAGGCTGATCTCCTAGTTCTGATAGATGCTAATATTTCTATCTAGCAGGTATATATACCTTAATCTTTGGTGGCTGAAATATGAGATACATACGAGAAGTGTGCACCTACTATATTGTGTGATTTTCTATTGAGATGTGTGCTATGGCCTCAACCGTTTTTGGGAGAGGAGGTAATAAATAGCGGGGGAATCATGTGACGATAAGCGGTGGGAGTTGGTGGAACCTGGTCCTTAGCATTCGAGTGGAAAAAGAAGAGTGGAAGATGTAAGTCTTTTAAGGGTGCTGTGATGTGAGCAACAAAAATGCAAAGGGCCTCATTATCTTTATCATTATTCTACTAGTGTGGAACATTTCCACAGGTTGCTATTGCTACTATTGGTTGTAACTTTACCCACTGGAGTTCAACACTTTTTTTTTTTTTTTGATCGGCAAAAGTGAAATTTATTAAAAAGGGGGGAAGGGGGAAAGGGAATCCAACCAAAAGTTGAAAATACATCTCAAGGGCATAACCCAAACCATCCAAGGGTCAATAAGGGACCACAATATAGAAGACCAAACAACTCATCCCAAAACCCATAATAGACAGATCAAAGCCCAAGCATCTATACCCGGCCCAAACCTAGGCCTGCCCACCCAAGCCAAACCTCTAAACCCTAACCACACCGGCAGCCACCGACGTACAAACCACCGGAGCCCAGCCTCGCCGTTAAGCTGAGCCGGCCTCTCCCAAATGTAGAAACCGGCGGCGGAAACCAGCCCACGACAATGGAAGCCGAAATAATCAGGGTAAGAGTGCAAAAACCACCACCTTCACCTGCAAAACACCCAACCTTACCCCAGCACCTTCAATCTTCAAACAGTAGAGAGCACCATCCCATAGCAACGCAATGCCGGCTCCACGCCCGATTGAGAGCACGAACGGCCGCCGACCGGACTTCAGCACACAAAGCGACCAGAGCAAACAATCATGGGAGCCGCCTCCACCACACCGCCACCGGAGAGGATCAACACCGAACAAAGATTGCCACATCCACCGATCATTTTCGGAAATAAGGAAAACGTGCAAAAACAGAAATTAGCAAGAACTAGCTAGCTACACCTCCAGCACCACCACACCACCGCCCTCCACCTACACACCACCGCCCAGATCAACACCACCAGCCACCCCTCCAACGCCCACAACACCCAACCGCCGCCAAAAGCTACAAGCAACGGCCAAACCCAAAACACGACCGTCGAAACCCCCAACCCCAGGATCCACCATGCCGTTAAACAAACTAGTTCCACCAGGTGTAAGAACCAGCGGTAGATCAGGAGCAGAGTGGGAAGGGAAGATCGGAATCGGAACGGCAGAAGAAAAAGCGAACGGCGGCCAAGAATCGCAGAACAAGAGGAGAAGAGGGGATCGAAACTGGAAAGGAATTGGGAAGGAGAGAGAGATCGCGGGAGGAGATCCGGAAGAGGAAAGAGCCCGGGGGGAGGAGAACGGGGGCGCCTCCCCCCAGGCCGCGGCGGCTGAAAAAGGGACCCTAGGAAGATATAGACAGAGAGAGAAAAGGGGACGTTCTGGAGTTCAACACTTGATGCATATAGATGTGGAGTTATGTTCACCGGTTGCTCGATCATCTTAAACCACATGTTTAGGTATAATTGATGTAATTGTACCCTCTTATTATTTTCTTTATTGCTTATCCTTGGGGGCAGAGACTGAACTAGGATGGGCATATGGGGGCCACAGCTCCCGCGCAGTTTTGAGTTTTTTTTTTTTTTTTTTTTTGAATTTTAGTATTAATATTAGTTGTTTTTTTGTTTATTAAGAGCACCTAAATATTTGTGTTTTGCATGGGTGTTATTTAAATGCTTTAAGAATTTGTTCGTTTTGGATCCCAAAACTCAAGTCACCTCTTTGAGCATGGTTTCCCAAAAGTTTTCCGTTCAATTATTGATTTTATTTCTTTTTTCAATTTGATCTCCGCTCATTACCCAAAAAAACCTACTACCTCAAAACCCAAACCAAACAAACTAATAAAGATTTTGGAACCTTGAAATTTCAAAATATTGTTTATAGTTGGGCCCCCGCATTTATAAAGTCTTGACTCCATCCCTGTTTGGGGGATGTCCCTAGGAATCCATTCTATCACTTTTACATAATATTAGCACTATTAGTATGGTGTATCACTAGCTTGTGTTGAGTCAAAGGGTCATTGTGAAGCTGTGATGCGATCTATATATGTCCAGATTGTGCACCGTCATTATTGGCATAGTATATATCTCCAAGTAATATGAAGGCTGCTGGTTTGGTTCAGGATATGGTGTCAACAAGGTTACTGGGGTTTTGGCATTGCTGCCCCTTAGAATAAGACGATACTCCGTGCACTGAGTTTTTATGCTACCTCTTTCAGATGGGCAATTAGTCTTAAGTAGTCGAATTATTCATGCTCTCCAGATAGTCAAACGCTGATTGTGAGGATTCCGTGATCATCAATCGTTGCTAAGGTTGCATGGTCTTCAGCTGGCTGACATCTTCAACTCTTAGTGATCTTTTCTTTCAAGTGTTATTCAGTTATAACTAATTTTGTTTCGGTTGTTTCCTTCTCCTTTTTCTAGATGGGTTTTAAACATTCGTTTATATGTCCCATTAGCTATACGGTAATGATTCTCACACAGATAATTTTGCACATATCTTGCACATACATTTTTGTGGAGCCCATATCAGAGTCCCACAAAATGATCCGAACCGCTCATCTTTTTTAAAATATTTTTTGGAGGGTTTCTATAAAAAATCAGCTCCAACGGATATCGGTAAGGGCTTTCTCAGAAATCGTAAGGCGAATCATTCTATTTTGCCCTACGAATTCTGAGAAAGGCCTTATTGATATCCGTTGAAGCTGATTTTTTTCAAGAACCCTCCAAAAAATATTTTAAAAAAGATGAGCGGTTCGGATCATTTTGTGGGACCCCAATATAGGCCTCACAAAAATGTATGTGCACGTAGCACGGTTGTTAGCTATACGTAGCCGTTTGGCCTAGGTTTGGTCATTTTCTTTTCTTTGTTTTGTTTTCTTTTTCTCTTGAACTATGCCCCTTGTACGAATTCTGAAAAAGGCCTAACCGATATCCGTTGGAGTTGATTTTTTTCAGGAACTCTCTAAAAAATATTTTAAAAAAGATGAGTGGTCCAGATCATTTTGTAGGACCCCGATATAAACCCCACAAAAATATGTGCAAAATATGTGCAAGTAGCACGGTTGTTAGTAGCCGTTTGGCCTAGGTTTGGTCATTTTCTTTTCTTCGTTTTCTTTTCTTTTCCCCTAGGGTATGCCCCTTGTAAGCTATATATTCGGTTAACTTCTTTTTATTTCAAGCCGATTTCAAACCACCACCCCGCGCCCCCCCCCAAACCCCCCCCCCCCCCCCCCCCCCCCCCCAAAATAAATAAATAAATAAGAACCTTCATCTTGATACTACAACCGTTTACTTGTCAAAAAGAAAGAGGAAAGATCCTCATTTGACCCTTCGCATTCTTCTACTTTCCTTATAATCAAAAAGATCGGGACGCAATTTGAATGAACTTGACTTTTTTCAATTCAAAGGCCCTTCTATTAAATCAAGACACGTTAGTACTTCGCTTTTACATAAACGATGATGATAAAATTCATACACTTCTTCACACAAGCATCTAAAACTTACAACAAACTTTCCAGATATTGGGTTAGAAAATGGTGTTAAGGTGGGAATTGATCCTTCTCAACCAGAAAAATGATGAGCCGGATGGAGTCGTCAAAACTGTGTAGCAGCAACAAACACCAGAGTCAAAGAGCTGCCATTCCCTTCTTCCTGTTCCAGTTTCGAGACACAGCCGGATCTCAGTAGTTAAATTGTTCTGCTTGGCTTGAATGTACATGGAAAGGATCACAGGTATTCACTTCCACTTCTCAATGATTCAGGTCTTTTTTTTGACAAGGGATACTCCCACAAAATAACATTCCAAACTAAAATAGAGAAAATAAATTCCTGTATGGTCAAGAATTCTTCACTCGTGTTGTTAAATCAACTATGCCCTTGAAACTTCTTGAAGTGCAAGATTCAGCTCTTGCGCACACTTAGCAATTGATCCCCCTCTTCTATTTCAACAATGGGACAAATAAAAAAAACCAGAATAATTAATAATTTGGGGAAGCAAGTTGACAACTATGTCAAATAAGCAAACCCAGCCAACTAAAGACAGACACACCTTGTAAGTACAGGAAGACGGTGTTTAACCTTTTCAAGCTCGATAAAGCAGAGATTACAACGTTCGAGCCTTCAACACCCACCAATCAGTTTACGCTCTTCAAGCTAGAATTTTAAATAGCAAAAGACAAAATAAAGAGGTTGATGATAAAGCTGGGAAAGATCCAATCATACCTTTGCTCTGCCTCAATATCCACACCAACAGATGACGACGCTGACAAACTTGAATAGATCACTGAACCAAATACCCTGACAAGCTTAAGAAGAATTTCCAGCGAAAGATCTTGATGCCTATATTTCAACAGATTATTAATACAGCATCCAAGTCCACTTGCAACATTTAACATGGCTATAGATAGATAGGATATAGACAAAAGGTAATCACAATACAGGAATATAATTTTATGTTGTCATAGACTCGTAATCATTGTCTCATTCAACCTGTATGTAACATATTCTGCACTCTCACTCCTTTATTCTGGTTGAACCTTCTTCGAAACTAGCCAGCCCCACAAGGCACATATTGCCCGACAATTAAAAACAGCAAGTGTCTAATCTCCTTGAACCCATGAGGCCTCATATGCAAATGTAACCCCAAGAACAAGGGCTACGGGAACAAAAAATCACAATAAATCAAAACTGAAGTTACGGACAAAATCTCTCGAATGTGCTGGTGCGTCTGAGAGCAATGATGGTCCTTAGCAGGTAGCCAAACTTCTATTTAAAAACACCAGTCCCCGCAATATCCAGCCTTGCTTTGGACACAATAACAGAAACTCCCACAATTAAAATAAAAATAGCGGGCATTCCTTATTGCTGGTCCCCAATAATCAGGTTGCTGAGAGAGGTAGGTTTGGTTACTCGTTATAGGATATAAACCTTTGGCATAAGTTGCTAAAAGCCACTAAGCAGTTACCCCTAGCATTCTCCCATGTGGCAGTCCAAGTTCTTGGTACCACACCAAGCAATGGCCCCTAAACAATAGTAATTCGAGCAGGATAATCATCAATGTCATCATGGTCATTATCATAGCACTTGTTATGTTGCTACAACTAGTCTCGCAATCTTTTGCATGAGTACCGCATGATTCATCATGAATTAACGGTGGAAATACAAATCCCAACTCTGAACAACCACTAATCTCAAAGAATCTGCTATAAGAACAATCTATCAGCCGCAATCTACAAGTACAAGAAACTGAAAACCGTTATGTGGCATCCACCACACCACACCTCATGCAGACACCCAATAAACTAAACCTGACATTACTCCCAACCTGAAATGAATATGATTAAAAAATGTTTTCCATCGCTTGTAAGGGCTTCACACAAGTAAACCCTGTAAGACAAACATTGGGCAGCCCACTCACCTCAACCACATCCATACTTGGGAACCACCTCCACCATGTTCTCCAATGCCTTTCCTTACAAGCAAATCTCCGAAGCCTCGTATTGGAAAAAATATCATCAAACAAATCAACGTTCCCAACACCCAGCCTTCTACAACGGATTATATTAGCTCTATGATATACGCTAAAGGCAAACAAGGGGAAAATTTGAATTTCAATATTACCATAGCGCACGGAGCAAAGAACCAATTTCACATAGCAAGTACATATTGCTGCACCCGGAACAAGTACCCACATGCAACCATAATTGGAGTCTATAGCTGTAAGCTTGTATGTGTTCTGTACATTATAGTAGGAAAGTCTACGTAGGGAAAATGGTTAGTAATTGATAGTCAGTAAAGTCCTTGTAGTAATAAATGCTAAGGCAGAAGTAGTTATAAGGTTTGTACGTAGTAAAGACTTCTATAAGTAATAGAAGTCATGCAAGCAACAGTAATATCTAATAAGTGTGGCATGTAAATGATGTAAGCACTGATGCTGGGTAACCCTTCCTTACGCCTATAAAAGGAGGGTTTCTCCCATTGTAAAAAAGGCAGACCTTAAGCAATAAACTCAGTATCTTTCTAATAAGCATGTGTCTTATATTCTCTCTCTTTACGATCCTACCTACTTAGTGTTTGTACCCACAGATTAAGAGTTCGAACTTCAAGTACAATTTCAATGGCAGTAAATTAGAGGAGTAACAAACTTTAGTACTAGAGTGTGAACTTCTCATGTGTTAAATGGTCAGATTTCAATTCGCTCAAATATTGGAATCATTGTGTCTTCAATATTTGGATAGGTATAGGATTATTAAGATTGGTAGCTGATCCATTATACCAACGAGCCTACACATCAGTTGGCTGTACTATTTATCAAAATACCCAGTTTTTTCCTTCTTTTGAAATGGGAACCTATGATTCGCAACGCCTGGTAAGGAGTGCCTCGACCACTTGACCAACCTATGGTCATGCACAAAAAGTTCAGAATGCATTGTTCTCACCAACCAGTAGGCTTTGTGGCCAAGAACCCACTGGCTGTTACTTAAGTGCCCCACAGAATTTTATTTTTTAATAAACCAAAAAAAACAAATATTAGGTCATAACCTCCAAATGATAAAGTACTGACCACGTCTAAGTTTCAGCTTTTATCATTGTCTTTAGAAGTGAATGAAAGGCCAGACAGAAACTATTACCTATCCATGCTGCTTTCAAGAAGGCCTGTGAGGAGCGGAAGTAGACAAGTGCAGGTATCCAATGTGATAATGTCAGGTTTTTCTGTCAAAAAGCTTATCACATCAGCAAGAACCTACAAGTGGCAGCACATGAAAAGAGGTAAATTCAGATAGTTTGATAACAACCCAAAAAAATAAAAAACAAAAACAGTTTAAAGTGGTGTTCTGAAATGAAGTTGATCTTACAGCATGATCAGCCATCTTCTCCATCGCACCAATGGCCCCTCTAACATCATGCCTTTCCCAGTATCGGTGGACTATCTGCAAATACGACAGAATGTTCAGCAACCTTTTAAAATCAGCAGAAATGTAAAAATATGTACGAGAAGATCTTCAGTCATTCTATGGCCCACTATTTCTGATGAATGAATATCTACTTTCAAACAAAACTGATCAAAGAGCAGTAATGGGTCCTCATTTAATTTTTCCCCTTTCTATAAGAATCAGGAAGAAACTGCAATAAAATGAGAATGAAAGGAAATAGGTACAAAAATGATAAACCCACGATGAATAGCCAACCCAAGTATTTCGTTATGATCACGAGCTCAAGTAAGGTTCTCACCTGGGCGTTCACTAAAGCAGAATTTTCTAGATTTGGGTCTGACCAATTGATTCGGGTTGTAACCAGGAAGGACACAATTGGGAGCTAGGAAAGTCAGCAAATATCTTATTATTAAGCATTGGAAACCCTAGCATGGCTCCCAATCCATCTGAGGTCTATGAATACTCTCATAAACCCTACCATAGGAAAGGGACGCCACATTGAAACCCTAGTCATCCCCTCTCTTTATACATTTCTTCATCATATTCTCTCAACCTAGTACATTCTTCCATCGTCTATAGTCTGTTATATAAATAAGCCTTTAGGATAGTTGATGGCGGGTTCAGTGAATGAGTGCAATTGACAAGTGTCAAGCCTTCCCAATGTTGCCCTTAAGGACTAAAATGAACAAATGCTTGGAGTGATCCTTTTCAAAACCAAAAATTAGAATTCAACCATTATCATTAGTGACTTAATCCCCTTAACCCCAAATTATATTACAAACGATTATAGGGGTGAAGATTACTTATATATCTTCTAGGGTCCACGAAAGATGCACTTCAGAATTGGAAGCTCTTTGTACTCTTTATCCTCGGCCGCTTATGAAACTGTGTGGATGTTTTTTGTTGTGCTATTGCTTATATAACTGCCACGTGCATTCAAGGCTGAATGAACTTAGGGGGTGCCTAACGCCTTCTCACTCGATACCTAGAATCCCATAACAAATTCTTTGGTGACGACAGAACTAAGACTATCCATGGAGTTATTCTTGGACCTATAACCAAGTGGCGAGTAAGTATTTCACTATACGGAGAAGGCCATATAATTTGGTATAGACTTGACAATACACACTTTTACTCCATCATGCTATAGAATGTATTACTTCACAGAGGCAGAGTAGTGGGAATTCTGGGCAAGCTTGTCCGCGTAATATATTACCATGTGCAAGCAACAATGGCCCCAAGGACCAAGTTTCAACACTGCGCAGCCAGTCTTGAAAAGAAATGAAGCAACTTTACAGTTTTAGAGAAGTTTGATGACTTGGGGTGGGGCTTCCTAGTGAATGCCCGTGCCTAAAGGTACTTTACGAAAATGATTTTTACAAATTAGCTCAATCATGTTGCATGCTAATATCCCTATAAATCTAAAGCTACACAACCAGCTTTTCCCAAATTCATAAAAAGACATTGTTAGAGAAGTTTCATCATGGCGCAGCCAATCTTGAAAAGAAATAAAGCAACTTTGCAGTTTTAGAGAAGTTTGATGACTTGGGGTGGGGCTTCCTAGCGAATGCCCGTGCCTAAAGACACTTTATGAAAATGATTTTCACAAATTAGCTCAATCATGTTAGCATGCTATTATCCCTATAAATCTAAAGCTACACAACCAGCTTTTCCCAAATTCATAAAAAGACATTGTTAGAAAACAAAAACTTATATACATTTTACTGTGAGAATCGTAAAGAGGTAGCTATGATAGAGAAAACAGTGATTATGTTTCCTATTTCGAATCTTTTTCGGTCACACGGCTATAACCAGATATAAAAAGTGATTGGACAGCTGCAGAGGTTGATCTGGAAACCCATTAAGCCCTTAAGCAAGCCCATAACTCCATACTCTATTTCCTGTCCTTGCTCACGCATGCCCTCGGCATGTTTTCTCTTATACCTATTGGGACTTCTATTGATTATTGATTCGTTGATGGCGAATCTTGATTTACTAACACTGAGAACCGCGTAGTAGAGGAAAGTGAAGTTGACTCTTGGTCTCTAAGCCTTTAGACCTCTTGCCCCGCCATTCCATGGGATCAAGAAACTCGCAAAAAATAAAATAAATAAATATGCTCGGCTGGCTCATAATAAAGACCGCTCCGTTTTATTATATAGAGATAATTCATCCTATGGGTCTAACAAAAACGAACATACAACACTTACCGGTAGCACACGAACAAAAAGAATAACACCGAGAAGGAAAATAGGAGGGAGAAAAAAAAAAGAACAATGAATAGAGCAACGAACTCCACATGTGCCATACTTAGAGTCTTATCTTTCTTTTATCCCAAGCCCAGATACTGGAGGACGGTTGTGAGTTAGGTAGTTAACAGCCAGCACGTAAAAGCCCCATTAGATTTTTATGACATGAATCCTAATATGAATGAGCAAGGGGCGCCACATCAGCGCCCAGGTGATGTGGCGCCCAAGTGTGCTGATAAGTGAGCAAGGGTTCCCGCATTTACCTGGACGAGCACGGGTAAAAAAGTTAGCCTAGGACTACAAGGTTAGGAGGTTAGTAGCATCTTGGAATATAAGTATATTATCGGGTAAGACTGTGGAACTAGTTGACACTATTAGGAGAAAGATTAGTATAGCTTGCTTACAGGAGACCAAGTCACTGGGTAGGAGAGAAATTTAGAGAGAGAGAGAGTACACCAGTATACCGGAAAGATTCCTAATGAGTGGAGGAGGAGCACCTTAGTACCTATATCTAAAATAAAGGGGATATTCAAAGTTGCAACAACTATAGAGGCATTAAGTTGATGAGCCATACAAGGAAGTTGTGGGAAAGTTATTGAGCATGACTTGAGAATGGTGACAACAATGTTAGATAGAGAAGCAATTTGGATTTATGCCGGGGAGATCAACAATGGAAGCAATTTATGTATTATGGAGATTGGTTGATAAGTATAAGAAAAATAAAAGGGCTTTTTTATAGACTTAGAAAAAGCCCATGATAAGGTGCTCAAGAGTATCATATGGTTGGTTTTGGAGCGAAAGGGAGAGACAAAAGGATATATCAATGTGGTCAGAGACATGTATGAAGGTGTCGTCACTAGATCACCAGTAGGGGAAACAATTGAATTCCCAATTACAATAGGGCAACACCAAGGGTCAGCTTTGAGCCCTTACCTTTTCGTCTTAGTTATCGATGAGTTGACTTTTGAGAAATGACAACCCAGGATGTGTTCTGATAATTAATACCCGCCAAGAACATGCTAAGAACATTTATTAATGCTGAAAATGTCCTTGACGGATATTAATTATCAAAACACGTCCTTGGCAGTTTTCCCTTGACTTTTCAGGGTGATGTTTCATGGTGTAATTTCCAATTACAGTAGGGCAACACCAAGGGTCAGCTTTGAGCTCTTACCTTTTTGCCTTAGTTATGGATGAGTTGACTAGACATATTTCAGGATGATATTTCATGGTGTATGTTATTTGCAGATGATATTATCTTAGCGGATTAATGGATTAAATTAAAAATTTGGAGAGAAGTACTAGAGTGCAGAGGATTTAGGATAAGTAGGAGCAAAATTAAGTATATGCCTATGTTAACTAGAATGCAAAACTAAAAATAAAAATAACAAACACCTGTAATTTGCCTAAGCGAGACTGCATTGAGCCAACAAAGTGAGCATGTTCATCCATTATATCCGTAACTGCATCCTTGTCGCTAGCAGACACTGCTTCTTTTCCAGGAGAGAGGTGTCGTCTCTGTTTATAATTAAGAACAACAAGACAAATAAACCTCCCTTCATGAGAAAGAAAAAGAAGGTAAGAATTACATTGACACACCTATATGTACAATACACAGACAACGGACACTAGGAAAAGGAAAAGAAGAGCGGGTTACACATGTAAACTGATTGATCAAGTGGTCGAATTAATTTTCCCTTCCACAAATATCATACCTTCTCATTTTTATAAATCTGATACAACCATATAGTAACCCTATTTATTGTAAAATTAGAGGAACCAAAATTATATTTGCAGTCTTGCTACAACATCATGTAATGATGCAACTCCTTCTAATGGGAGAGTTTGGAAACTTTAACAGGCAAACAAGGAAAGATTGAACAGATTCCGGTGAGGAAGGAGGAAATTGTGCTCAAATTTTCTTTCATGTTGCAATGCCACCCTCTTCCTCTTTGCATGGGATTTGGTGAATGAACGCCACTGAAAAAAATATTAGTGAACGCAAATCTGTTGAAGGGAGGAGGTACCTTTTTCTCATTAGGTATGTTAATGCAGGTTACACTAGTAGTAAGCTTCTGAACATACAAGTGAATTAGCTGCTCACAAGTGTTCCCCTATCTCTTTGCAGAATAGTTAACTGGGACATGTTTTATGTAGTATAGTTTCTTTTCATTCATTCTGTGGACTGAGTTGTATTTAAGGTGTTGACCTTGCTTCATCTCTATACTCGAAAAAAGTGCAAGTACAGTCAGTGAGCATGAGTGCACTATTGTATACTCCATGTGTGCATGGGTCACAACCCCACGAAGCCTTCTCGTCAATCTTCCGCAAAAGGGAAAAAGTACCAAAAAATAGTCTCTACACACTTGTGCCAAGCTATCTGCAAGGTGTAAAAAGAAAAATCATACCACATTCCGCTGGCGCATGCTAACAACTGGTACTTTCCCAGATGAATTGCTTGAAGCAGGAGCCTCGTAGTACTGGTACCTCTCACTCTTCTCCCAGCTCGCAACAAGAGAACGTGTCCATTCTATAATGTGGGTCACTTTAATGAGTAACTTGATTAGATTATCACGTGTATAACCTGTGATTTAGTGTGGACATACCTCCTTTTTGTCCTTCGGTGGAAGACACATCTCTGTTCCCTTTATGCACACGAGTTTCATCTTCAGGGAAGACAATAAGCTAATGTCAACAATAAATCAATATATCCAAGCAATAAATACATAAGCACAACTGATTAATATTAGATGCAACTAAAACTAGCGATTATAGGAGATAACATCGATAAAATTTCACGAACAGAATATATTTTGCATTCAATTAGCAAGTACTTCTGAAGTATAGTTTTGAAACCATGAAAACTTGATGTGCAAATAAAGCATACATCTCTTGTATTTCTGTGCCACCAAAGTAATTTGGGGAGGATCTTATAACTCAAGCAAATCGGATTTTGGTTGGGAATATAAGGGTCTGGGACTCTGAGGTTAGCTAGGATTGCTTAAATATGCTAGATTGTGTTTGTTTTTGGGCTGGGGTGTGGGTCAAAGGCTATATGAGTTGCATGGATTTGGGTCAATCAACCACGAGGTTTGATGGATGTCATTGGGTTGGCCTTAGGGTTAGGATACAAATTGAGAATTGCGCCAAAAGATAAGCACAATTATTCAAGAACAAGAAAGAGAAGGAGCTTGCACCACATTTGTCAATGATAACCTCCAAAACTACTAAACTAGTACATGAGCTTAGATGGCCTCTCCACTCATTATCGATTGGTTTTGAGTTGGATGCTTTTATACTCAGAAGTCTGAATACACATAACACGTAACTAAACCCAAATTAAACGGTTCCCAAAAAATCCAAAATGTAAATTAAAAAATCTATCCAATTCCTTTTCTTTCAGCATCATTCGTATTCTATATTTCTACTTAGAACTGTGTAACATGGCATATATCAAATTCAGAGTACCCAAGGGAAGGAGCATGTTAGGTTGCTCAATGTACATTATTTGGCCCATCCCCAACCCCTAATTGCTTAAGCTTTTGAGACAATTGGTAATTTAACACAAGGCTCCTAATTAAGGGCATGACCACCGACTGATGGGTCAAAAATAAGATCAAACAATCCCTGTTAGGAGTTTGAGATTATTATTATTGAGTGACAGCAGTTTAGACTTTCATATCTTGTAACTCTCTCAGACCGTCTCAGTACATTACCTTTATGTGTGTTAGGGTTAATTAACACCCTTAACACTCTTTCCTCCATCTCAAACATCATGCTATCAGAGCCCAACCCTAATGCATCTTAGATGCACCTAAACCCACCACCACCACTGCCGTCGATGTCACCAACCTGCAGTCATCAACCCTAACGTGAAACCCTAACCCAACGTGGAACTCCTAAACCAAAATCTTCAAGAGCAAACCATAACGACACACATGACACGGCAAAAACATAAACATACCACACTACACACATGTAATGGAATAGTTAATTAGTTATAACCTGATACAGTCCGACATGAAACATATTAGTAAGCACAAGAGTGGTGGTTAAAATCCTACAATATGGGATCTTCTTCCAAAAATGATACGTATCGCACCCCGTATCCTTTTTGTGTAGAAATCGGCAGCGTATCCTACGATGTAATAGCGTATCCCGATTCCCAGCGTATCCTATGATTACTTACGGAAAACAAATCATACCATATTTAAAGAAGTGGAACCTCAAACGCATTCTGATCTTTTCATCTAATTATGGTCATATCCAAATCATTTACAGAAAACCCAAACTCAAAGCTCGAATAAAAGAAAGAACGTATTTCGATCATGTTTTGTGTGAATCAAATAAGGGTCCTTTTTCTATTCCCTTAACTCAGGCATCAAAAAGCCTCAATGTGATAGATCCTACTTGAGAGACTTGGATTTTTTTCATCCTGAAAGCATTTTTTTCATCCTGAAAGCATTTTTTTCATATATAAAACCCTTAGTTTTCAAATGTACACCAGATTTTTAGATTATAATTAAGTATAACTATTATTTTATTGTATATTAGCTTTTGTTAACGTATCTTGCGATATGTATCCCGATACAATTCATAAAAAGAAATAACCAATACACGATATGTATCCCGATTTGAAAACTTAAGAAACATACAAATCTATATTTTCAAAGTAAAACTCAGACAATAATTACGAGAATATATTTGATAGGGATATGACAACAAAAAAAATGACTGTATCTTTACTACCAGCTCTGGCCGATCTACATGGAGTACAGGGGGTCACGTGCCCCCCTAATTTTTTGACGCTTTCACTTGAGCCCGTAGATTTTTTTCATTTACTCCCCAAACAATTGCACTAGCGCCCCTCAATATTTGGATATCATCAAGCTAATAACTCTTACAATGTCTCAAAAGTAGCAACTAAATCAATATGGTCCACTACTTTCTCTTTCAAAAATGCATGAAAACATTTTGTGTTCAATCGTAGAAAACTATTTTTAGGTTAAAACTATTAAGTGCTCCCTCTAAGGTCAAATTTCTCGATCAGCCAGTGACTACCAGCCTAAAACACACAACTTTCTGACTACTGAATCAACAGAAAAAAAGTTTCCAAATGCAAGTGCATAATATTAGCTGAAACAATAGACTAACGAATTGCAATCAAACAAGCTGAAAACTGCGCTACAGAGAATTGCACACATACAACCGTCATGCTGATAACCACCAAGTGGCTCCATCTTTAGATTCGTTCCAAGTCTCCCAGAAACAATACACTTGCCATCCTTTCGATTCATATCAGCTTCAGGATTTCCTGCAGCTGAGCTTTCTACTGCAGGAAAGACATTTCTACTTGCCACTCCACTCAATTCAGTGACCTTAAAACCCTCAGCTTCAGGATGAACAGGAGGAATTGGCCTCTCCAAGTCATCTCTTACGTTCGAAAACTTACGGATCTCAGATGTTTTTGTCTGCAAAGGCAATGGCATCATTTTTCCAACTCCTCCTTCTTTCCTTAATTCAGCTGCCTGCTCCAACCTCCCATTACTTCGGGGGACGACAACCGTTATCGCGTCGGATGCATTGAAAAACGAGGCATTAGCTGTCGAATGCAGCTTTGCCATGTTCCTCTTCAGAGTCGTTGCACCAGAAACTGAGACTGAACTAATGGGAGTCGTCTTTGGACCACTGTTTGAATTGACCCTTTGAGGAGTACCAGGTGCACTGCCCGTGGCTTAATCAACAAAAAGATTAACACGTATCAGAATCTGAGCTTAACAAAAAGATGACAAAAACGAAATACGACCCAAGAATTAAAAATGCCCCCACCAAGAAGTAAAACAACACTTGCCATACGAAAAGGAAAGGAAAACAAAAACCAGAAACACAAAATCAACAAATCACAGGCAAAGGAAGCGATGGTAGCATGTGCATTAACCTTAATAGTGGCCCCAAAAAATTTAAAATGAAACTCTAGTAGGCTAACAAATCCAAATAGTGCCTCATCCCTTCAGCCAAGGATTTGTCAACTTTAGTTGAGTCCAGCACAACTCAGACAAGGAAGAAACAACTGAGTGGAAACAAAACATACATGGAAATGATTTTGACTCCTTCGTAACAGGATCTGAGTTTTGCGATGCTGAAAGCCTTCCCAAAGATTTTGCGTCCTTGGATATAGGATCTGAATCTTGCGAAATAGATAGCCTCCCCAAACTAATCTTTGAACTGTTCTCAGCTAACTTTGGCAAAATCCCACTTGAATTCAATTTCAGTTCTGGACTACTATTTAATAGAGTTCTATTACCAACTGTGTATGGCTCAATACGCTGTGAAGGACAAAACGTGATAAAACATATATCAGCTGAATATGAGGAAACAACCGTGCGGAATTTGGAATGCATCCAAATTGAGCCATACCGAGATGTCCACCACCCATACTCCAACACAACTTTGATTATACGAACAACCAAGAAGCTTCCCCTCGTAAATATTAAGATCTGACAATCTAGACCATCCCACATCCACAGCATCGTGACATCTTATTGGTTCCCAAGAGACAACCTATCGAATATTTCAAGGAGTTCAAGTAAAAAGTCAAATAGGAAGAGGAGATTCATCAGAATAATTAACATCTCTGTGACCAGTTAAATACAAGAACAAGCTACCTTCAGACTTTCATGCAAGCCGCAGAGTAGGGTTTTCCCATCAGGATTAAAGGAAATACAGCGTACACCCGTGGTCTGACGTACAAAACAAAGAGCTTAGAATGAAAATAAGGTCCAAAAAGAGTTTCAGAAATAATTGATTGACCATTCCACTCAAACATATGTGAAGCCAGCAGAATTACACCATCAGACAATCATTCACCTCAGGACCGGTGGACCCAATAAGTTCAAAAGTTTCCAGGTCCCAGAATTTAACAGTTCTATCAGCCGAACCTGTGAATAAGCAAGAATACAAGTTCAACAATATTTCAACCATAATTATAACAATCGTAACAATATGGGCAGTAATATAATAATAGCAATGTAACAAACAGCGACTGATGATGCAAAGGGCCAATTTAACGGCAAGCAATTCCCAAGTCATTGAAAGTGTAATTCACAGGAAGCCGATACCCGATAGTGCACTTCATCATTTAAGAACCTATCGACTGGCATTAAATCCCCGTGGTTACTGGCCTAGTAGGGGGACTTCAGTGTGATTGTGGATTGATTCTTCAGCATCTCTTTTCTGGGCCCTATTGGAGATTCAGAAGGCAAGATAGGTTAATAATTCTGTACATAAATTGGTCCATTCTCACCATTGACCATTTGGGGAAGCGGTGAGAGTTCTTGTTGTATTGGTGCTTTTATGCGTGTAAGAGTTCAGATTTGCTGCTTAATATTTTTGCCATTGCTCGGGTCATGCTTACCTTGGTGAAGGCTATTTTACTTGTTGGCACAGAGGATGCCCGAGGAGAGGTGACTGTCAATTTTAGGATGTGATGCCTCATTACGGTTTATGGCCATCTGCATTTGGAAAGAGCAGAACAGTGGATCTGTTGGTGCTCTACTCTGGCCTTGAAAAGGATGCTACTCTCTACACTGTTTCTGGTGTTTAGACAACATTTTCCTTTCTTCAGTCTAGAAGTTGAGCACACGCGATGCATGTGCCATTTTTATGCAATTTTTATTCAAGAAACACAATAATAAAATTATCTCAATCTCTTGTGCATGCAAGTGGTACAAATATACTATGTAAAATATTTCTTCATGCCAGTGTTCTTAAAATCAGCCTAGGCGGCAACTAGGCACTAGCAGTGCCCGGCCGTCTGGACTAGGGGCCTAGGTATTGAATAAGGCGCCAAGACGATTAGTCAGCCCTAGGCGGGATTAGTTGGCAACTACTCAGCTAGGCGGGATTAAGCGGCTACGCGGTATTAGTTGGCGACTTATCGGCTAGGCAGTGACGAATTGGCCAGGGGGGATTAAATGGAGAATTAGGCGGCCAAGAGGGATTAATCGAAGTTACATATGTAATTTTCCAAATTTAAGGGGGTTAGTGGTTGTGGTAATATACTACATGGGTTTTGGAGGGATATGGAGAAGAAGAGGAGTAATTGACTTGTAATTTCGTCATTGACTACTTATTTGGCACTACGTGGTTTCATTTGGTTTGAACAATGAACTTTGCATTATGGATTAGTACTTAGTTTCCCTGTCTCTACATAGCACATGTTAAAAAGATTGATTTTGATGGATGGATAGATGGATGAATGTTATGTAATGTGTCGTTTTACTTATGTTGTTCTACTTATTCAAAACTTGGGGACGGGGTGGAGAATTTTTGAAAAAAACAACCGACTAATCTCATGGCTCCATTTAATCCCCGATTAATCGGCCTAGGCATTAAGCGGTGCCCGGCCACCCAACTGGTGCCTAGCCACTTTTAGAACACTACTTCATGCTCAAAAAAAGTTAACATAACTGCTTAAAGAATTTCTTTTGCAAAACAACAATTGCTTCAACCGAAAAATCTCACAGGACCAAAATCATTCCTATTTTGTTTCTACGACACGTCTTTAAAAACACCTTGAATGTAATAAAACTCTAACAGAACATTTGACGTGCTAGACAACCTAGATTGTTTTTACCAGAGAAATCCCAAATATAGAAATCCTTTTTGGGGGTATGTAAACTTTAAAAAAAGCAATAAATAAAGTTAGTTGGAGAACCAAGGTACCAAGTTAAGCATGTATTAAAAACATAAGAAAAAGATCAGCAACCATAGAAACCTACCGTGAGGAAGGGAAAAAAAGACTTGAAGTGGTGATTACTTGATCTTCTCCAACCATTTTTTTTCTGTTTCCTTTTCCTAGGAGAGAATAAATTATAGAGAGGAAATTGTTCAAACGGTTTCGAAGGAGGTGGTGCATGTGGGTAGTGGCTATCAATTTGTGATTCTACAACTACAGTTAATATGGCCTTGGGAGTAAAATTTGAGTAAATAAGGTGGAGTTTATAAGGGCCATTTTGGACATTAAAAAGTCCATACAGCTTCAAAAAAAATTCTCCCTTGATATCTTAGAAGATTAGATTCTTTCACAGATTTCGGAGGAGATTTACCTCCCCATAGATTCTTAAGGGGGATAGAGTCGTTTTGGAGCTTAGGTAATAGGTATAGTTGCTTTATCTTTACACACTTTGTGTACGATGCTACGGCGCTTTAGGCACCTTAAAACAATATGGAAAGGGCGTGACAACAATCTAAAGCACTCTAAAAACAGTAACTACTGACCGGGCAAATGCCATGGCCCCCATGTTGTGTTCTTATTTCCATCACGGGGCTTCCAGGTGTGACTTGTACTGATATCAAGAGGAAAGAATCCCTTGTCCTTCTAATAATCAGAGACTGATAGGAACTAATCAAGTAAAACTGTAAAACAATTAACACAATTCCACCTCATCCAATCCACCCTGTTCCCGGGAACTGCACCCACATAAAGGAGCTCAAGGAACTCATCGATAGCCTTTCATTTCCAAACTTGAAGACGCCTAATGAATACATGTTCCCACATTGTCCCAGAATGATCATAGATTCTTTAGCGGTTTGCCATCAAGGAAACCTTACATACAATACTGCCACTCTATAAAAGCTGCCAATAAAGGAATATCCCTACACTAAGCATCCGGTCGTTCCAGTATTCTTTCCCCACCACCTACCCACACATGCATAACACAATCAAAATAACTTTCTTAGTATATTTACAAAAACCTAACCATATAGTTCTTCAACTTCCTTAGATGTCAATCCATTGAGTCCGACGCAAAAATCAATCAACCTTCCTAGAGTTGGTCTTTTGCTTCAGCATATATATAGCTATTTACCCACTGCTTAATTAAACTACCAAAAATGACAAATTCACAAGCCACCTACTTCAATGGATACACTACCAACTCATAGGGCGATATATGAACAGAGCGGAAGCCTTCCCGCAAAAAGTTCTTCTGCAGCTCAAATCTTTTCTGTCAGAGCAGGTATGTGAGAAAAGAGGGCACCGAGGTAAACTAGTTAAAGTACTCGAGTTAGAGGTGTTGATTTTAGGTCTTTTTTGCAAAATTAGGGCTCCAAAGACCTTTGGGATTCTGTTCAGGGCAAGGATTTACCTCACATTAGGGGTGCAAACGAGCTGAATCGAGCCAAACATTGTAATATATTCAGGATCAGTTCGGTAAGGCCCAGGTCAGGCTCGAGTTTGGCTCAAGCTACTGGACAATGGAGTTCGAGTTCGGGTCATTAAAAATTTTCAAGGCTCGGGCTCAGCTCAGTAAGGCTCGTTAAACTTAAACAAGCCGCAATTCAGCTCATGAGTAATTTGTTTTCCCTGTACCAGATCAATATCCCTCATACATGAAAGAAAACAAGAAGAAAAAAAAAAGATCATGACCAAGATCATTAATAAAAATAACCAAACTTAAAGAAAGGGAAAACATCCACAAGAAACATGACCAAAAATCAGCCACCAAGTTTTGCTCCAAGCCTCCAACAATCCATCCCACAATGAGGGCATGGAATTGAAGAAGAATACCTAGGTACGATTGAAAGGATTAGGGGCAAAGCAGCTTGATTATTTTGGAGAGAGAGAGAGAGGCGACGTGGAGGAGGAGATGTAGTGGAGGAGCGGCTGAAGTAGAAAAGCTGTGGGTAAAAAGTGAAACTCCAACTTTTCAAAGTGAAATTATCGATCTTTGTATTGACAAGTATACTGGTAAAAACAACTTGTAAATTATACATACACCCCTAAAATATATAATATTTGTAGATAAACCCCTAAAGTATTATTAATTACATTAAGACTCCAGGTTCGGGAGCCTAACCGAGCCGAATACCATTCGGCTCAGGTCCGGCTCATTTATTAAACGAGCCTAAAATTGAGGTTCACTTAGGTGAGGTTCACTTAGTTGACAAATCGAACTCGAACAAGCCCTAACCGAACTGACCCGAACCGAGCCTCGAACAGTTCGCAAACGTCTCAGTTCATTTACAGCCATACCTGACATGTACTTCGTTGTTAATGCCTTTTAATAGAGTGTAAGCTTATTTGACAAAATCAAAAATATAAATCTACTGTGAAGCCCAAATCAGAAGTCATACTACGATAGTTTGAGCCACAAACCAATCAAGGAACAATTGAGCATGCTAACATGGGTCTACTGTCTACATGATAACTACATTATAACTAATTATTAACATACAATAGTAATCCTTTAACAAACCTGTTGCTAGAAGAAACTCATGGGGATGAAAGTCTATGCACTGAATCTGGCCTTCATGACACTTGAAATCATGCAACAACTTCCCAGCAGTCAAATCCCAAAGCTGTCACATTAGTAAAGCTTATATAAGAATTAAGAAGGCATTAGGGGATGCCACCCCTCGACAGGAAAGTGGCCAAAACCAGACAACCAAAAAGAGCATTAATGGTATGCCACATTAGAGCATTTATTGCAAGCAGTACGACATCAAAATTGGCTAAGGTTAACCATATTAGATTGTTAACCATCAACACATCCAAAAGCTTATCCTATTAGAGAAGACGGTAATGTTATTGTTTAATATCATCAACACGCCTCGTCAAGTGTAGCCAAACTCTCCTCCATAAGCATGCTAACCACGAGAAATATTTTAACAATTATGTAGGCTGTGAGATTCAAACAAAGGATCTATTGCCTGCTCTGCTCTGAACCATATATTAGATTGTATCCACCAACTCATCTAAAAGCTCAAACTGTTAGAGAGAGGAGTAACTTTATCATTTATACCACCAAGAAGTCCCTCAAGACACAAGGCACACCAAAAACCACACCAAAATAATATACAGATTATAATGTGTCAGGTGCGATCGAGAACAAGTAACTGAGAAGGTGCCAACAATGCAAGGTACAACTCAATGTACAAGAGCTACGGCACAAAAAGGAATTATGCTAGGACATGGAAGACAAATGCTAAACATGCCTTACTCCTTTGATATTTGTACCAAATTCTAGAAAGTTGTGTATTGTATCTATATACTTCCTTTAGATAAGTTCAAAAAAGGCATATGTGCGGGCCCTTTATAAATGCTTAAAAAGTACTTAATTAGAACACATGGGAAAGGAGAAGTCATTGCCAATGTTTCCACAACACATCTACGTTGTATATAAAACATGTGTTCCATTGTTGTAAACAAAATTCAACATAAGTATTTGTCATGAAAACACAAGAAAAGGAACTCTTGCCTTGACACTGTTATCTTCACCACCAGATACGACCCAACGGCCATCAGGGGTAAATCTAATTGCATTAACCCCTCGAGTGTGGCCCTTGTATGTGTGAATACACCCTTTTCGTCTTATATCCCATATCTTTAGGTTTGTGTCCAAAGAACCAGAGGCAAAGAACTCTCCAAAGGGATGGAAATCCAAGGATATACAATTGGACCGGTGACCAGTTAAGGTGCGAACAACTACAGGAGAAAACAAATTTTGGATGAATTTCAGAAGCGACACAACATAGTACTATGTACAAATTTGATTGAACACATAAGCCTACTCTTTGCCTCCTCTAAATCCCAAAGCTTGACCGTACCACTTGCTGCTCCAGCTGCTACCAACACTTCAGAAGTGTCAAAACTAACAGAGTCGATTCCGCTGGTATGACCGGACAAACTCTGCAAAAGTAACCAGTATCAGATTGAATGAAAAAGACTTGTCGTTATTTAGTACTTTGAGGAAACATTAGTAATTTGTTCTGTAATTCAAGTCATAAGCAAACTCTAATCAGATTGCATACCACAAAAAAACCGACTACCGACATAATACAAAGTATGTGGAAAGAGTGAGCATACTAGCCTTATTGAATGGGTTTCTCTCCAATTAGAGAGCGGATCAGCCTTGGGTATTCATCTCAAGGGATTTGTCAACATTTTGGTTGTATGTATCTCAACGGTGGTTGGCAAAACATGTAGAACTCTCTCCTAAAAGTCTTGAACCGTATCCATTAATCCATAAACCTATTACAACTATTATGAAAAATAATTATCCAACATCACAGAGTGAATAAAAATAAAAGGGTGCTTAAATCACTTATCTATACTGCTCAAGTTGGTTTTATCCAAGCCTTTCATTTACTGAGTCATTCCAAGATGGATGGGAGATGCTAACACTAGGGAGGCGATTGAGGCGAATGTACATATGATAGCAGAGTATTCTTTCTAGATTATTTTCGGCGTTATGGCTTTTTCATTTTCTTTATTTAAAAAAAAAAATACACTCTGCTGGCATACCAGTATAACTTTGACCAATTTACAAAGAATACTACTTCAACAATACGGTTTTCGAAAAGAAAGTTTTAGGGGCCCTGTGGTTCATGCTTGGGAGATGTGTACACTTAGTACACTATACTGGATGGGACGACCACTAACCAGGCTGCATACATCTTAGAATTGCAGCCCCTGTTTTATCACACATAGATCATTTTCCAATCGCCAGACAGAAATCATTTATGAAGTAAGAGCAATGGATGAAAATGCACTTAATTCCCCCAGAGAGAAGATGCACATGGTCAGACAATGCGTTAATAGCAATCAACAAGTTACTTAATGGAGTTTGTATCAGCTTAGCAAAAAAAAAAGTTACTTAATGGAGTATGAGCAAGATGCGGACAGAAGAAAACTGACCAGTATTGCGTTGGGTTTGCCAATCGCCCATAGATTCACCTTGTGATCTTCTCCTCCAGTGACAAGAACCCTCGATGACTTCCTGCCAATCTTGAGGCAATTGACGCTGGAAGCATGAGCCACAAATTCCTCTATCGGACAGACATAAAAGTCAAGGCAAAACTCTTCTTTAACTAAAACTCTATGTTCCCTGCAGAATATTTACTACATGAACTGAAAAACTAAGAAGGGAATGAAAGCTTCACTATCACTATAATGCCATCATTGACATCACCTAAGAGATCTACGAGGTTAGAACCGTAAAAATTCAAACCCGCCAGGCTTAACAAAATGGATTGAATCACTATTGTTAAAAAAGGAAAACACAATAATTAATGAAATATTATATAACCAATGGAAGTTAGATCGAGAGAAACAAGGATACGTAGCTTATAAGCACGTTTAGTGGTCGTCATTCCTGTAGCAGGAAAAGAAGTTCCCTCTGCCTGAAAGGGTTTCGGTGGCCGAGCCCTAGCAGCTTCTTCTTCTTCGTTGTCGTCTTCTTCTTCGTCTTTAAATCTTGGTTACATTAGTGCATTTAGTCTATAAATACCCTAGAAGAATCTAAACCCTCAAACCCCAGATCTTGAAAACCAAGCCCTAGAACTCTCTCGCAATCCACCTATGTATTTGTTTCGCTTTCATCGATTATGGATCTTTTCAAACATAAGCTTGAAAAACGAAAACCGGCGGAGTATAATGTTTGTACCTAGTATTCAGATCGGGAAGAAAATTGAGAGGAGTGTGGATATCACCTGAGTTCTAAGTCACATTTTTCTCTCCCTCCGGGAATTGTATGATGAACTATTTGGTGATGCTGCTATTGCTGGTGGTGGTGGTGGTGATGGTTAGTGCCAAATATATATATATATATATATATATATATATATATATATATATATATATATATATATTTATTTATTTATTTATTTATTTATTTATACTTCAAACTGTTGGAGCACCGACAGATATAAAAACTATGGTGATCGAGGTGGTGGTGGTGGTGGTGGTGTAGGTGAAGTGGGTAGTGGATTTCCCCCTTGTACCTGAGAAGGCTAAAATGGCAGAGAGAGAGAGAGGGGGTAGGTGCCATTAGTTTTCATTTTAAATGTTTATTTAAAAAGATAATTTCAAATTCAAATATAATGAAAATAAAAAATAATTTTTTAAATTTTTTGCACCATTTAAAAGATTTCAATGAAATTTATGAAACAATATTTATATTGATAGAAAAATTATTTAAGTAAATATATAATTTTTAGCTTGAAATTATCTTCTTTTTTTAAGAAATCGGAATAGAGCTTTAGAAGAACCTGGGCAGAATATAAAAGGAAAACTCAAATGAAAAAAAAAACTACTAGTTCTAATTCAAAAATTACCCTCCTTCTCCTTTGCAACTCAAAAGAATGATCCCGTTTTATTTGTTTTTCCGTAAATTTTGCTCAGTTAAAGTTAGGGAAAATAAATCAAATCAAAATCAAGAAAGCGACAATTATACCCCACCACACCAAACGGCACCCACTGTAAAACGAGTTTAGCTCCTCTCAAATCTCTTACAGTCTCTCCAATCCCAGCTCGGGAAAAACTTTTTTAATTACACTTCAATAATCGGGATCATTCATAATTTTTAATTCCTTGAGAGCATTAAGCATGCAAAAAATCAATTTGATCAATTATCGTTTGATATGATTTCGAGACAGATTTATATTGCAAAAATTTTAGAAAGGAGTTTTGTTTCAGTGTTGCAATCTTATTTTTTGCAAGATAATGTGTTTCACATGTATTCCAAAATCTTATCTTGTCCAATAAACTTTATTTTTGGCATACTTCATGTTTTTAATGAGCAAAACAAAATGAACTGTTTCGATCATTGACGTGAGATCGTAAAAAAATTTTACGGATCAAGATTGGAGAAGAGCCAGACTCAAAACAAAACGGGACCCGTAAGAGAAGGTGAATGCAATTGCAACCATTTGTCTACCCACAATGCCACCATTTTTTAGGAAGTGAACTTTTCTTTTCTTTTTACTAGCAATCAATCAATCAATATTCTAAGTAAATGTGATTTGTCTTTAAAAGCATCCAAACCCCCAATCCTAATTTTTTAGATTTTTGGATTTATTTTGTTTATAAGTGTGTATATATATATATATATATGGGGGGTCGGTTCCGTTTACACCTATTTTGAATGAGTATAATATGGGGGCCCTGCAAAAATTCAGCTCATTTTGATATCAATAAGGGTTTGATGTGTTTCATTTTGATATCGATAAGTGCTTGATCCAAACAGTTTTGCAAACACATCAAACCCTTATTGATATCAAAATGAGCTAAATTTTTGAAGGGCCCCTATTTTACTCATTTAAACAAGATTAACGGTTCGGAATAGCACAATGAGGCCCGAAAACAAAATTGGATGTCCAAAATGGGTGTGAGCAGAACCAGTCCCAATCTACTGAGGGATCCCTCATTTTGCTAAAATACGATTTTGATCATCAAAATATGACCCGGAAGGCTCCAAACTATGAGGTCTGCATCTAAGGTTCTCATTCTAAGATTCATATATATATATATATATATAAGCAGTTTTTGAATATATATATATATATATATATTCAAATGAGGAGGTCTTTATTTTAGTTAAAATAAGGACCTTCCCATTTCTCCCATTTTCCGATCGAATTTCGATGATCCGAGCCGCTCAATGTGTTCAGAACGTGATTTTAATGGTACCCACAAGGAATCAACAAAAAAAATGACCGGAAATGGCTTCATTCGAGCAGTTTTTATTTGAACCGTTCGATAAAAAACAAACAAAAACTGCTCGGATGAAGCCTTTTCCGGTCATTTTTTTTTACTGATTTCTTGTGGGAAAGGACCACCTTAACGTAATAAAATAAGGACCTCCCTGTCCCGATAGAATTTCAATGATCCAAGCCGCTCAATGTGTTCAGAACGTGATTTTAAGGGTACCCGCAAGAAATCAGGAAAAACAAATGACCGGAAAAGGCTTCATCCGAGCAGTTTTTGTTTGTTTTATATCGAACGGTTCAAATAAAAACTGCTTGAATGAAGCCCTTTCCGGCCATTTTTTTTGTTGATTCCTTGCGAGTACTCTTAAAATCACGTTCTGAACACATTGAGCGGCTCGGATCATCGAAATTTGAATGGAAAATTGGAGAAATGGTGAGGTCCTTATTTTACCTCCTCATTTGAAACTAATTGTATTATAGGGCTGGTTCATCTTACACCTATTTTGACACTCAATCTCAGCCGCTTATTTCAATGGCTGAGATTAAAATACTCTCTCTGCTCCCTCTCCCCTCCACACCCTATCCCTCCCTCCCCCTTTCCACACAACACAACCACACCAAGGGATGGCAATGGAGATGGGTCGGGGACGGGGGGTACTATCTCCACCCCCTACCCATTACCCCCTACCCCATCCCCATCCTCGACCCGATCCCCAATGGGGATTTGTTTTTTTCCTCCATCCCCGACCCAAACGGGGAACGGGGATCCAAAACGGGGATTCGGGAATTTGGGGATTCGGGGATTTGTATTTGCGGCACATAATAGTACCTCCATTTCCTACACCTGTATTTCATAATTTTAGCATATACTACCAATTTTCAACGCATAATAACACGTTATTCACTGTTTTAGTAAGTACTATCAATTTTCAGCACATAATAACTAATTCCAACACATAAGTTAATCTACAACATTGTTTTTCCAACATTAAGTTAATTCCAGCCAGCACTAATTTCATAGTTCCATAGTTTTTCCAACATTTCCAAAACAGGACTGATATATAATATAGTATATATTTATTTATTTTTATATATAAGTATATATTTCGGGAATTCGGGGACGGAGCGGGGCGGGGAACGAACGGGGAACGGGGACGGGTAGGGTTCGGGGCGGGGACAGACCTATCCCCGTCCCCTACCCGATCCCCGAATTTTTTAAAAAAAATTCCCCATACCCTACCCGATCCCCAAACGAATCCCCGAAGTTCGGGGATTTTTTGGACGGGGAACGGGGAGGGTTCAAACGGGTCGGCCGAGATTGCCATCCCTAACCACACCCTTCCCAGAACCCAATCCGGTTAGCACCTCCTTTTCCGACGACCCCGTCTCCGGTGACCCACTTCTCCGACGACCCACTTCTAGCCGATGCTGATTTTGACAGTGATGCTGATTGTGACAGTTTCTATTTCATAGAGGTGGATAATCTAGAGATTAGGGTGCTCTGACAGCCGTTTAGATAATCTAGAGATTGGAAGTGTAAAACAACTTGATATAGTTACTACAAAGTCAGACAATGCAATCGATACATACGGTGGAACAAAATACACCAGATCCCAAGTGAAAACACAGGTATCATACTTTATGTAGTTAATCGAGACTCAAAAACAATATTTGACATTGAAATAACAAAGAAAACAATGGCCGAGAGAACAATGGCTTTCTTGTTTATGTACAGATTTTTTTTGCAAATGTGGGTTGTTACGGCCCATTTGGCTAAATCGGATTTTTTGGATGTTGTTTTTCAAATTTTTTGGTTGTTTGAAGAGAAGAGAAGCAGAATGGAAGTGGCATCCGACGGCCATGGTGACCACTGTGTTGCTTTGATAAAAAAGGGCCAGAGGACTGGAGAGAGAGGGTCGCCGGCGAAGGAGCTGTCTCCGATGAGTTCTGGGAAAGGTGGGGAAGGGAGAGGAGGATAAGGTGAGGAGATGGAGAGGAAGATATAGGAGTGTTTTAATCTCAGTCATTGAAACGAGTGGCTGAGATTAGGTGCCAAAATAGCTGTCAAAGAAGGTGTGAGCGGAACCAGCTCCATATATAAATACAAGTGTTTGATTCTAAAAGACAACTAACGTTCAAGATTTATCCCTATCCTTCAATAAATTTTTACCCTTCATTTTACAATGGCATTTTGGTAGATGCTTAATCCATCCAAGGGTTATCATAAACGGCTTTTTGTGAGAAACCCTAGCCGCACCCTTATTCTCATCCTTCACACTCCCGATGTCCTTTTTTTCTTTTTCTTTTTGGGAAAAATCACTCACCTGCTGTCTCCCTCTCCCTCCCTCTCTCTCTGTTCGATCGACCCACCACCATAGACCCACCACATCCCTCTCTCCCTCCTATGTACAACGCCACCGCAAGCCCTCGGAAATCGAATCCCAGTCGCTCCTCTCTGGCGATCCCGATTGGACACCACTAACACCACCGACCGGCGCGACAAGTCACCCCTGGAACCACCGCCGTTCGAGGTTCTCAGGGTTCGAATTGATGGCATGTAGTTCTTCTTCACCCCAAAAGGTTTGTATTTCTTCACATCTTTCACTAAAAAAAGTACGGGTTTAGGGTTTGTTCATTCCCATGGCATAGACCGAAAGAACACCGATTACATACATGATTCATGTTGTCGTAGGTATGAGTACTTCTCAGGTTATGGTTTTTTCTCTCTCCAAGGGATTTCTTCTACCGACAACTATGGCCGATCGAACTTTGTGCTCACCCAAGTAGCGGGAACAACCGAGGTCAAAGGTATCCACTCTTCCACCATCACTGGTAAACAAATGGGTTTCGTATGGTTATTTTGAGTTTTGTTCTTGAGTTTTAAATTAAATAGGTTTTTGAAGTTGCAAAGAAGTCAAATTTTATGGTTTTCAAACTCATTTGGTTCGTTGGTGGCAATTGGGCAGGTGGAGAAACTGAAAGTGGAACAATGCTAGGTATATTTAAGGAAACATGGGTTGAGGTAGACTGGGAACAAAGACACCCACATTGGATGCATTAAAGAGCATCTAAGGTAGTAATTTTTTGTTGTTGGTTGCTATGCTTGATTACATGTTTCCATATGCTGTTGTTTGAATCAATATAAGGATTTCCTAATTGTTTTACTTAGAGAAGTGGATAGCTAGCACTATAATGATAAGCTATGCCTCACTGGAATTAGTAAATTTCACCACATTGGACACGCTGTACGTGCTTCATATTCCTCATCTAATGACTTTGAGAGCTTAGTTTTGTGTATGTTGATGCTCCTCTCCTAAATTTCACCACATTCGAAATGCAGTACACTGGTTGGAGAAAGCACTGTGCTTCACATTCGTACGACAAGTTATCAGATTCCCCATCTAATGACTTTGACTCATATTGTTTTTGTCACCTCTGTTTTGAGAGCTTAGTTTTGTGTGTTTTTATGCTCCTTTTGCATATATGGAGGTGATGCATGCAAAGGGGATTTGGTGGCTGTCTTCATCAAATTTCCCTTGGGTGGTATGATTCTATTTGATACTTCCTGTACGTATCTTCTTAAAAAAAAGAAAGTTCCATGTTGGTTGGATGTTTTTTTTTGTGTGTGGGGTAAATATTGGATGTGTTTTTATTTTTGCACATATGCATCTCACGTGTTTGTTTCATATTTTTGTTCTTTATGCTCTATTTAACTTTAGTTTTTCCGATGATTCCCAATTTAATGAAATATTTGATTTGAACACTTCACTAGGAAAACCACATTTTTTGTTTTGATTTTTGCAATTGTGTTATCCAATTTTTATGTCCAAGTAAGCTTTTAGTTTATATGATTTTGTTTCGGATTCTTAAGAGTGGACAACTTCCATGGATTTATTGGGTACAAGATGACTTCCACGGATTATCACATACACTTTTGATGAACCATTCAGTTTTACTTCTTTAGTGAGAACCATTCTCATGCCGTTTAATAGGACCTTCATGTTCTAAGATTATTATAATGTCAATTGCTCATCAATCTAGCATTTTTAGATGGTAGCCATTCCTTTAACAAATTGGAACTTATCTCTGAAGCTTCCAAGTCCTTTGACAGATTGGGAGTTTGGGATTTCTTTTGTCCCAAGTGTGATTGTTAATTCCCTTACGATCCCACATAAATGGGAAAAATGGTGTATAGCAGGGACATCCTATGAAGACCTTTTAAGTAACATAGAATTTACACAACGAATCAACCAGGATAAGGGGCTTTTTGTTTGCTATGAGGTTGGATTCAAATCAGGCACGTTATTTGTTAGAGAAATTGATTGCCAGAGTTAAAATGAGGCATGTTTCTCCTCAATCGTTAGAGACTTATAGTCTACTTTTTTATTTTTGTCAGGAATCATCCTACTTTGTCAAAGAATCATGAGACTCCATATTTATGTCAAATTTTCAGGATTTACATTGTGCAATTGTATGTAACTAACTATAAGTCTTGCTATCTATATTTCTGAAATCTCTCACTGTATCAAGTCCTGAATTTTCTTGGAGGAGAGGTTAAATTCACCCCCGAAATGAAGTTCATATCACAATCCTCTACGAAATGGATACGCTACTATAGAGTTCTTGATGACAATGGTTAGCCAATTACCAAATTGCAATTTTGTTCGGGTAGTTTTTCATTTTGGCCCTATCATAACAAGCCTCTATCATTGGTTTAGGATGTAGAATTGTGCCGAGCATTCTGCGTTTTACTAACACGCTTTCAGAGACTGGGAAGATATGTATTATTTTGGGTTTGCTCCTATGTATTTTTGAATTATGATTGACTTTCTCGGTTATGCATGAGTTTTTTCGGATATTGATATTTTTTAATCCTTATGTCCCTTTGTTTGTACACCACCTGATTGGTTAGATTCCTTTGATGGAAATTTCAGCAGCTGAAGAAAACCATTTGACACCTTCAAACTGCAGCTTGAAACACCTCTTAAGGCAATAAGAACAGCATCAGAACTTGCCACCAAAGAAGACAATAGTAGCAGTAGAAATGAGCACGGAAGAGCCCAATAGCAACAACATAAAAGGACACCATATGGAAGTCCATATGCAGCAAAAGTGACAGCCAAATTTAAGACCAAAGAGTAACAAGAGCAACAGCACAACAACAACAAACCACAACAAATGAACTTCACACTTAACAACATACTTTGCAGAAAAGGTATGATTGTCACCTTTATGTTGTGAGTTTCTCCTATATGAGCAAGTGTTTTTGGGTAAAATTGTGGCTACATGATGTAGTTTACTTATCAAGATTGTTCCTCGGGGATTTATTTGTTCTTTAAAGCTAGAATCGTGTAGGATCAATTGTTGGCTTCAAAATGGGGAAGAGATGTACCTTAAGGCTTCAGTCACAGTAGAATATTTGGTGTTGCTTATTGACCCTTTTGTAGCTTTGTCAAGTTGACCCTTTCATTTAATTGTGTTATCTCTATTGGAATTTGTAGGTGTTTCATGTTAGTCGTTTATCTTTCTTCAATCGTGAATTGAAACTATCTTAGGTTGGTTTCTTCATGTACAAAATTGTGATGCGTCATCGAGATCAATGTGCCAAGTTGAATCCTTACATCCTTTTAAGTACTACACTCATGAATTAGAATGCTTTAAATTTGGCATTGTTTCTGAAAGTTTAGTACTAGTCTATACTTATGATCTCCCCGAACATCTCCCTGTCATGCCTTCAAGCACGGGCGATTTCATGAATATGCTTGGGTCATTGTTTTTTGCATAGTAGAATTTGTTGGACAGGGGTTGATATATTGTGCATGAGACCAATGTTTATTTGCATGTGTCGATTGTTCAAGCCGTGCCTTCAGGCACGGGCATGCACTAGTGTGTGTGTGTGTATATATATATATATATATATATATATATATATATATATATAGGGGAGGGTTCAAGGGACAATATTTTTGACAACACAATTGACACTAGATCTCAGTCATTGCTTTGGAAGGCCCAGATTAAAACTTAAAATAGGCACACCCTCTCTCTTGCCCCCTCACGTACTCTCCTCTCCTCTCTTTCTCTCTCTACTGTCCAGTTCTAACTTCTAAACTTCATGCTAAACTCCCTGCTCCAGTGCTCCCTCGCGTTGAAACTAAAGACGTCAACAAGCATCTGAATCTGAGCCTCCAACGACGAATCTCGGCGACTGTAACTCTCTCTCTCTCTCTCTAATCCCCAATCCAAGCCCTAATTCTAGTGAGACGGCTCTAGCGACGATAGCTTTTTCGGCAACTTCGGAGACGATACACTAAGAATCATTCTTTGATAGAAGGATTGACGTAATTTCTTGTTTGAAATTCTTGGTGATTTCTTATTTCAAATTGAAGGATACAGTTGTATCTTTTGTTGGAAGCACAGTACTTGGTGATTATCTTGCTTCTAGTTGAACAGTTGAGCAATAGGCTTGCAGCTGTTGTTGTGCGTAATTTTCCTCGTGCATTACCGACTCCATCTATTGCATTTTTACTTTGTTGTGAGAAATACTACTGGGAGGGGAGGTGTGGTTTCTTTCTTTCTTTTGGTAGCTTCTTTTTGTTGTTCCCAATAATCTATTTTACTAAGAATAATGTAGTTTATAATCAATAATGTAATTTATTGGGGTTACATTTAAAAAAACAAGAATATTGAGAAAATATCAAAATTAGTTTTCCCAACTAATTCCTCTACATGATTTGAAAAAAATCTATTGTCACATGGAAAAATTAAAAAATGGTTTTACAGAATTTCCCACCCATTAAAGATCTCATTTTGTAGATTTTTTCAAGTAGAGGGATTTCAAATATATAAGTTTTATGAAAATTGAAATTGTAAACCAAAAGTTTTAGATATTTTAAGATTTAAAATAAAATGAAGAGAGAGAGAGAGAGAGAGAGAGAAAGAGAACACGCGCATGTGAGGGGGTAAGAGAGAGATAGTGTGTGCCCATTTTAAGTTTTAATCTTAGCTGTTCAAAGCAATGGTTGGGATTTAGGGTCAAAAGTATTGTCAAATCTATTGTCTTTAGATCTCTGTGACCGGAGATAATTAATTAGACACTTAAAAAAATACCTTATAGCTCCCGATCAAATTTTAATGATTCAAATCGCTTGATATGATCAGAACGTGATTTTAATGGTACTCGATTGGGGAGGTAGCCTTGTCGGATGTCGTCATCTCCGGATCGAGCCTCTCTCAAATCCCGGTCCTCTGCTGTGCTGTTCCTTAGAAGTGGGTGTTATGCTTGCTGCTCCTGTGCTAGGTGGAAGCATTGGAATCTTGGTCCTCTTATCCCATCTCTGGAGACTTGTGGCAATGGGTTTTGGTTGAGGGAAGGTTGTTTTCTGACGAGCTTTGGAACTATGGATGAGAGTGTATTAGACTGGATGGAATGGTATGGTGTGCAGGATTGGACCTCCTGTCGGATGCCGTCATCTCCGAATCGAACCTCTTTCTCGGTGCCTAGTTTCTTTGTAGTTGTTGTTCAACCTTTCCTCGATGCCAAGGTGCTTTGTAGCGGCAATTATTCAGTGATGGTTCAACATCGTCTCTTTACTTGATAATGGTTATTTATATTATTTCCTAATCTGGCGGGATGTGCCAGGATATTATTAGTTTTCTTGTTATTTCATTTCGCTTCATTGTATATCACACCCCGTTGTGCTATCTTTTCTTACAGATGGATAGTGCAATGGGGTATGATATCAAATCACAATGCATGTTGCATTCCATACAATATCTTATTCTCCATGCGGGTTGTGCATGGGTTATCGCACTTTTTTCACTTTCTTTTCTTTTTTCTTTTTCCTCCTGGGGTATGCCCCTGGTAGATTGTACATTCGGTTAACCTTTTTATAATTTCAAGCTGAATTACCTGGAAAAAAAATGGTACTCGCAAGAAATCAGCAAAAAAAATAAATATCGGGAATGGCTTGATCTGAGCAATTTTTAGCTTAAATTTGATAAATGGTTCAATTAAAAACTGCTCAAAATAAGCACTTCCGGTCATATTTTTTGCTAACTTCTCCGGAGAAATAATATTCTAGGTATTCTTAGATTTTATCCTAAGCATCAAAAGAATATTTTCAGCATCAACCGTAGATTTTATTATTGTAAAAATATTCTCAGCACCAAATCCCTAGATTTTTATTATTCTAGGAATATGCTTGGGCACAAAAGATTATCATTAGAATCATTCCACATAAGGTTAATTAAAAAAGAAATATGCTTGGGTTATTCTCTTAACCCTTCTACTATAAATAACACACTCATATCAACACACACCTCACACAACACAACACAACACACACCACCATTAGCAAATAAATAGAAGGAAAAAGAGAGGGAAGGAAAGAAAGAAAGAGAAAGGGAATTGCCGGGAGAACTAGTACGATTCAATAGATCTTACCATTAATTTCCGAATCAAAGAGGTGAGTTATGAATTATCCCTATTACATAAATTTTTCGTAAAATTTATATTTTTGGCTTACAAAAGTATGGTAATTTAACATTTGAATTTTTTTTATCAAATATACCATGGAATTATGATGCTTTGAATAGTTTATAAAAAAGTATTATCGATACATCCGAACGATGTCCCTGGAATCTAGGGGACAGTAAGGATACTAGTTAGAACGGTGTTATAAGGGCGGAAAGAAAGGTGGCACAGCCGGGTTTCCAATTGAATTGATCAATTCACTTTATATGCGTTGGGGGTCGCTCCCTCATTACCGGCGGTTATCATATATACGGTTTTGTTTATGATATTGGTTACTGTTTAAGCCATGAAAAAACTGAAGTTATGATTTTGGATTACAATTCAAGCCTTAAAAAACTGAAGTTATGTTTCTTGTGTTTATTTGATCATAAAAAGAATTTTAAAAATTCCATGGTAGGTCATGTAACTCTGATAATTCATAATCTCACACAAGCAGTGACTTATGTTGTTGAAATCTTTCTTTTCAGGTAATCAAGATTAGGAGACGGACTGAATACTAATATTATTATGTTGGTGATATGGTTATGTAATGAATAAGAGAAAAATGTTACCTATGTTAATATTAGCATAATGAATAAATCACTCTAAGTGATTGTTGATTATTAGAGAAGGCTTCCGTAAATGTTATGGTTATTGTTATTATTTTTTTTAAAAGAGTCAATAGAGGCCTTTGGTGAAACAGACTCACTGGCCGGTCACGATATTCAAATCCGCTAGATTTAGGTTGTGACAGCCCCAATATCTATATCTATATATATATATATATATATAAAGCCATGGAAAAGCTAATGAACATCATGAATATTTTTGGCAGGAACGAGTTATGATAGAATCCGTCTTGCTTATCTCAACGAAATAGGCGGAATAACTATCCCAATGCCAAAAATATTCATGATGTTTATTAGCTTTTCAATGGCTTCTCTTGCGTTACCGGGTATGAGTGGTTTTGTTACAGAATTAACAATCTTTTTTGGGATAATTACCTGCCAAAAATACTAATGACTTTTGTAATGGCAATTGAAATGATATTAAGGCTCCGTTCCGGAACCCAAAAAAAGCCCTTAATTTTAAGAAGGCAATTTCAAGCTCAAAAATTATGGGCTTATTGATATCTAAAAATATGCAATATGGATCTTGTTCGGAAGATCTCGATGAGATCTTTTATACAATGCAAAAAAATTAAAAAATTATTTTTCATTTACTTAATTTTTGAGTTTGAAAATATGAAATAAGCTGCATATTTTTTAAGAAGGTTTCTGGAACGGGGCCTAACTCCTATTTATTTATTATCTATGTTATGCTAGATGTTCTATGGATACAAGTTATTTAATGTTCCAAACTCTTCTTTTTTTAATTCTGGACCGCGAGAATTATTTGTTTCGATCTCTATTTTTTTACCGGTAATAAGTTTGGTATTTACCCTAATTTGTTCTTTCATTATCCGTTGACAAGATCAAAATTATTCTCTCTAATTTTTTTTTAGATAGTTTTCATAAATAAAAAAATGAATATATATATATATATACACACACACACACACTCATACATACACACAAAATTTCAAGTAAAGGCACTTTTACCGTATTAAGTTAAGGACGTCCATTTCCTGACCAATTGCGATGATCCGAGCCGCTCAATATGTTCCAAACGTGATTTTAATGGTACACGCAAGAAATCAGCCAAAAAAAAAGACTGGAAAGGGTTTGATCCGAGTAGTTTTTGCTTGTATTTTATCGAACGGTTCAAATAAAAATTACTCAAATCATGCCCATCCCTGTCATTTTTTTGCTGATTTCTTGCGAGTATCCTTAAAATCACGTTCTGAATACATTAAGCGGCTTGGATCATCGAAATTTGATCCAAAAAGGGGAGAAAAGGGGATGTCTGGATTTTATTTAAAATGAGGACGCTTTTACCTGAAAGGAACTATATATATATATATATATATATATATATATATATATATAGGGCCAGTTCTAGAGACAATACATTCCACGTGAGACATTCACACAAATGATCGGAGTCGTTCAATGTATTTAAAGCATATACCGATATTCAAATGAGTTGATTTTTTATAGGAACCCTTAAAAACATGTTTTAAACAAATTGAATGGCTCCAATTATTCGTGTGGGGCTCCAAAAAATGTATTGTCTCTAGAACAATATATATATATATAACCGAAAAGTGCTTGATCCAAATATGTATTGGCAAAATATATTTATATATTACATACATAATCGAAAAATGTTTGATCCAAATATTTTTACATAGAACAATTCCTGTTAAGCTTTATGAAAAACAGTTTTGATTAAGAACTTTTTGGTCATATTTTGAGCTGATTTCTCACTGGTACCCTTGCAAACATGTATATATACACACACAAACATACACGCCCTTATGTGAGGATTCGTGTAAGCTTCTTCTAAGGATCTTAAATAAGGACCTCAGGTACGAACTGATAGATCCCGATCAAACTTCGATAATTCAAACCGTTTAATGTGTGCAGAACGTGATTTTAAGAGATTCCGCGAGAAATTGCAAAAAATATGATAGAGAAGTGCTTGTTTTGAGCAATTTTTAATTGAACCGTTCGATGAAAACTGCTAAGATCAAGCACTTTCTGGTCATTTTTTGTTGTTGATTTCTTGCGGGGACCCTTAAAATCACGTTCTGATCACATTGAACGGTTCAAATCATCAAAATTCAATCGGAATCTATGAGGTCCTTACTTAAGCTTTGTAAGGGAGCCCTTACAGAAAGCTGACTGATATATACATATATATACTTGCAAAGGTAATAAATAGGATAGGCAACATTGACTAGGAGAAAAACTTATTTATGGGGAGACCAAATTACCCGTTTTACCTTTTTCCTCCATGTTATCTTTTCAACTCTTTTCATTTTTCTAGTCTTTCAACTCCAGCGGGTTTAAGCAAAAAAAAAAACTCCAACGTGTTGTGAAATTGATGGATGACAAAAGGTTTGCAATGATTGGAACCATAAAATTTTTTGCAAATTAAGTTTACGAAAAAGAAACGCAGTTGTAACAGTAGCGTATTAATTATACGTTTATATTTCATCCCTATAAAGACAGAAAGGATTTTGGCAATGAAAAGTAAGAAACAAAAGTATCCTATTGATCCTGTAGATCAATTGTGTTTCTGACAGTTCCAGGAGAACTATATTTAACATATGTTGTGTCATTATTGTCTCTATTTTATGTTCTGTTCTTTTGCTAATACCTTAGTTTTATAACACATTATCAGCACGAGTCTCTACTTGATTGAGGAAGTAATGGGTTACATTTCATATTGATATTTATCTCTGTTTATCTTTGTCTATCACATGCGTACATAGATATATAAATTACAAGTAAATTATTAACACAGAAAAAAATGTTCTACCAAAAGTAGTTCTTTGATGAATACTGTAGGCACCCTAATTTAAGTTTACAGATTAGCTTACTTGTGGTTTTTTATTCCCTAATGATGAAACAGATCGAGAACTCCCCGAGAATATCAAGTGGTTGAGTTTTGAGTATTTCATACCCTTTTAAACCTAATTAAACTTAAACCAGAACCCTACTTAAACGTGTTGGTTCATAACCAGCGTGTGCTGGTCTTTGTGCCATAAGTTGGTCAATGGTCACTTGACCATTGACTAGGGCAGGGGCAGATTGGACCACCGCGCACAGGTCCACAACTAGCGCGCGCTGGTCAAGCCTTGTCCCATCACCTTTTCCCAACCTATATTTGCCATTATCACAGGACTTTTGGGGGCAGGGGGAACCTGCTTATTCGTCTGAATGACGATCTGCAGACAAGGGGATGTTCCCTCCCTTCTCATATACCTCCCATCACCTTTCCTCCCCTCATTAGACTTTGTGGCCAAGACAACCAGCCACGCATTGGCTGGTTGAACTCTCTCACCCCCCATTGTTCTATATATTCACCCTTCTGTTGAACTCTCTCACCCCCATTGTTCTATATATTCACCCTTCTCTCACATAGGCAAATGGTTACCAACTTTGTATAGTCTCTCTGTTCAAAGCAATCAAAAGAGATGTAAAGGCATTCAAGCAAGCAATACTTGTTCCTGATCCACCAACACACAACCATCCATCAAGCATCATTCAATCAACCCATCCACTCAAACTCAACCACTCTTTCAAACCCAAAACCAAAGGTATAAACACCTGTAGAATACTCTGTTTTGATCCCTGAGGGTGGCTGACAGGGCTAAGGCTGGTAATCAATAACAAGTCCTGGCCTTAAAGCTAGCAAGGTTTCAAAAGCCGTGTTACAGGGGATTAGCGTGAGCTAATCCATAGCTCGCGCATGCCATTCTATGGTTGCGCACACAGATCTTGCGCAGGGACTGCAATCCTGTATTTTGTGTTAATATTCATATACACTACAAGCATGATAAAAACTAGTCTACTGCTTTCCATGTTAGAATTGTTAGTTGTCTTTCAATAAGTCATTTCTGTTTCAATGGTTTACCCTTGGGGTCTTTTTGGATATGTTCCAGAACCCAGGACATGCAAAACCATGCACTGGTTTGATGGCTTGAACCTGCGCGCGACAGTGATTTACTCGTGCACATTGATCCATCTCTGACCAGTGGCTGGCCTTTGCATGGGTAACTTGGCTTTAGGCCTTTGTTATATCCCCACACTATTTATGGAGTATTTATTCTTATATTGGCTTCCAAACCCATTCGATCGCATGTAACTGTATATTATTAACGGTCGTTTGACTACGTGGTTTGTCCTGGGTGTGCACTGGTCATTCCAGAGCCTAGAGGGATGAAAGTAAGAGCTGTGGGTTTGAACCCATTGGCGTGCACGGGTTGTGGAGTCACGCACGCAAGTTTGGTCAACATGCAGTGACTTGATTAGTGCATGTTGGTCTCTTTCTGTGCACGTTACTCCAAAATTGTGGCATCCAGTTTATTTAAAACTCCCATAGGAGTCTAATTTTATCCTATTCTAATTGTTTCAATAAAACAAGCATGCCATTTATCACATCCTGCAAAACTTGTTACGGTTTTAATCCTTTTAAACTGTTCCTCCACCCTTACTGGCTAAAAAATGATTAATGAAATAGAATCGCAAACGAATTTACAAATGCCCGAGTAGAGACCAATCTCTGGATTGGGTGAGAGGGGTGCCTTAAAAACCTATCTCTCTCATAACCTGGCTCCCGAACCTTAGATATTTTGGTGACGATTGACCAGAATCAAGCCTTTTTCAAATCAAACACTTAGCGTTACATTTCAAGTTCGGTTCCTTAGGTGATGGACCTTCAAACAAACATGTTCAAAGTTTACAATAGTGGCACTCCGGCCGTAAATTCTATGGTTAAACAAAAGGCGATAAGTTTAGAGATTACATGATTACAAATATAAAGTTACAATTTTATCTTCCAAAAGTAGGGTTTATACGAGTTGATAAGGTAACTTCTTCAATGTCAGCTTTCAAAAGAATGAAGTCATATGCACGCCAAGCATTCCATATCAATGCCCTTGAGGTGTATCTAAAAATAATGATAGGTTGAGCTACACTCCAATAGAGAAATCTTTGCTCAAGCTATATGCAAATGAGATGGTTAATGCACCAGAAAGAACATTGACAATAATAAAGTTTTTCCACATGAACAAGAAGATAAGGCTTGAAGGCCGACACCGATCATATACAAATAGCATAACAATCTCTAAAGTTATTCCGTTCTCATTATGTCAAGTGTATCGATTTCATTCCCAGGCATTTGGGACCCCATGCGTCCCGTATTCATTTCGGCGCGATGAATTCATGGCTTTCTTGTGCACTTTCGAGCATTAAGAACCCCGTGTGTCCTATTTCCGGCATCACACCTTATAGTGGATCCGTGACTTTCTTCGTATCGTTCAATCATTCTCAATTATGATTTCCATTTCACAAGCCTCAATATCATAGAATACAACATATGTAAAGTTCGTATCATTCATAATAACATGCCACAACGCTCACATAATCACCTGAATGCATAGACAACGAACGAGTATCATATTCATTCAGTTATACACTCTTCTTTGTTACAATGAGAGCCAAAGGAATTGGGATGATCAATGAACCATTGGAATACGAGTAATCAAGCTTAGAGGTGATTTGAATGTGATTGGAGAGTGTTAGATGTAATCAAGGATCAAAACAATCGATATGGGATCAGAATGCACAAAACTGTCCCTAAGGGCATTGGTACCAATACCTCCACAACTGTGGTATCGATACCTAGCAGGCTGTTCACCAAATAACGAGTTGGTACCAATACTTCCACAACCATGGTATCGGTACCTAGCAGCTTCGAGCACAAATTTCTAGATTTTCAAAGGGTAAGCACAACCACGACAACCAACAATTTAAGGCATAAAATCAACTCATAAACATGTAAAGTGAGTAAGACATCCCTACCTCAATTACCAAGGTCAAACCCAAGAAGCTTGATCAAACCCTAGGCTCTGAAAACTCGAACCAAGCAAAATACGCTTTTTCAAGCTCAACCCACCGAGATATGAACTCAATAACATGAATAGATGATGGATTGGAGGTTATTTGCAATGGGTTTTGAGTGAGGGGTGAGAATTTGGGGTGGAAGGTGAGAGAGAGGAAAAGAGAGCCGAGAAAGGGAGGGGTCGGGAGAGATAAAGAGAAAGGGGGGAGGATTTTACTCCTCTACACACACCCCCACACACATATATACTAACACAAATATAAATTGCACTTGCACCCCTCTACTAACAACCTTATCATATTAACTCCAATTCATTTAAACTCAACAAATCTCATATTTTCCTTAATTATAATATCAAATAAACCTTTTAATAATTTTTGAAAATATGGGTCCTTACAGAGGTCGAGCAATCAAGTTTAGAGATGGTTTGAAGCCATTCAAAAGATGTTAGAAGTGATAGGGAATCAAAACAATCAAAGTGGGAGCAGCATGAGCAAAACTATCCTATAAGGCCCTAGTATTGATACAACAAAAAAAAATTGTATCGATATAACAATCAAATTGGGAATTCTGATGCCATTGGAATCAGGATAAGCAAATGGAATCGATACACAAAAAAAACTTGTATGGATACAGTGGCGTTACGCGTAGCGATTCACCAGAATTTCAAGGTAAACTCAACAACGAAACCCAACGATCTTAAACATGATCAAGGCACAAAATCAACTCATAAACACATAGAGTGAGTAAGAAATCCCTGCCTCAAGGTTAGAAGCTTCAAACACAAGATCAATGAGCAAGCCCTAGCCTTCCAAGTTTCGAAATCCACCAAGAACGAAGCCAAGCTCAAGCCACGTGATCCAAGGCTCGAACCACGGATAAGAGATGGATTGAAGGTCGGAGTATAAGGGTTTTGAGTGATTAAGTGAGGTCTTGAGCTCAAAAGAGCAAGAGAAAGAGAGAGAGAGACGTGGGAGATGAGAGAGAGAGAATTGGGGATTTTATTCTCCTACACTCACACCCACATATATATATATATATATATATATATATTAGCACATATCCTAATTACTCTTGCACTCCCTCAACTTACAAGTCTATCATTCAAACCCCAAATCAAATAAACTTAACAAATTCCTCATTCTTGCATTTTATAAAACATACGAATTATTAAAAGAAAACGAGCCTCTATAGAAGGATAAGGGGGTGGGGTAAAATGGTGGGCCTACTAGGCTCAAACGGCTTGGAAGTGGAGCAGATCTCCTGGATTCGGATCAACGGGCCAACTTCAGAGGAATTCATCACTAAAGGACTGTGCGACCCAAATTTTGGGCTATCACCCGGCTCAGTAACGAAATATCTGGTCCCCACGTCCTCTTCCTCGGGATCAGGATGGGAGGACACCTGGCTAGGTAGCGTTAACTTGCCAACTAAGTTTGGAGGCCCCCAGCTGAGTGAAGAGGGAATATTTGATAGGAGTGGATTCGGAGAAACGATCATGGGGGCAGAAGAGACAAGATTGCTGCTCACCTGCACATTCCTGCCATGTGGCTCCAAGATAGTGGCCAGAATAGATGCGAAGGGTGGTCGGCACATGCCGTCCTTGATCATACGATCACCCACGCTCCTATATTCCACGCGCAGAGTATTGAGAACTACGCTACTCGCCGCCGTCTCTGACTACTTGAGGGGGCTTCTTCGCCGCTCCTGTGGCTCATCTTCACCCGATTCCATGTCCATCACCATCAATAATAGACCATGAATCGATGGAGCTCAGAGATCTTGACCATATCCTGAGTTGAGACTTGCATTTGTGGCCCATAAATCTGCAACCCCTGCTTTCATGAATAATCCTGCCACAAGCATTGCAAAAGTCTGCTAGCCTTTCATACTTGTAGGAGATCCAGAGGTCAGCTTCAGAGGCACTCTGGTGTCATAGCAGCAGCCTTTGGGTTGTGGATGGTTCAGGTTTATTTCAGCCCAAACTCTTAAGAATCTTCTATCGAGAAAAAGGCCATCCGACAGGGCTTCAATCCCCACTAGTCTACCCAGCCTGCTACCTATGATCTTTTCGTTGTCTTTAGTCATTTTATCCACAGGTAAGCCATGGATTTGAACCCAGAAAGGGCAGGTATTGAATTCAAGATCTAGAATTGCCACACACTCCGGGATGGTCCGTAGGACCATCAGATTTCCCATCACCGACCACGGGTCTTCTTGGACGATGGAGTTCCAGTACTCCTCATCATTAAAGTGAAAAAGAAAGGTATTCTCATTCTAGTGGGTAATAGCAACTTCGGCCCTCGTTTTCCAAGATTCGTGAAGGATATTGGACACAACAATTTTGTTCATCGGCTTTGGTGAGAGGATCTTGCCCACTAGACAGTGGACCACTTTAGTAACATTGTCACTAGATCCTTTTTCAATGTCCAAGTTGTCTGTTTTAGCGATTGGAGTGAGGAAAAAGGAGAAAGATCTGGAGAGGGTTTGTAGGAGAAAAGAAATAAAGATGGGGAGGGGCGAGAGAGAAGAGGTACGGGAGAAGGGACAGAGTGGTGGGGGAGATGGAGTTTAGGAGGAAGGCAGAGGAAGAGGGGAGATTAGGTTAGGGGAGGTGGCGGAGAAGAAAAGGGAGCCACCACGAGGATGGAAAAACTCTCACTTAGAGAGAGAAGCTCCCATTCTAGAGAGAGAGTATCCTTTGAAGGATGTCAACCAAAAAAAAAAAACAAACGCTCTACTTTGATGATTGATTTGCCTATTTGTACTACTCCAATATGTTTCACTTGAGGGACACCTGTTTGCTGGGAATTGAGTTTTTTTTCTTTTTTTATGCTCTGTTATGAGAAATTGTGAGAAGTATTGTTGGAGTTTTTTTTATTGGCAAAAATGAAATTTTATTAAACTCGATAAGGGTACATCGAGCATCTAATAGAAAATTGGATGAAACACCTAATGGGCCAAGACTAAACACCAAATGGGCCAAGCCCGAACACACTTACTGGGCCATGCCCAAACCTAAAAACCCTAAAAAAATCAATGCACATCAAGCCCTAGATAAGGCTATCTAGACACCCAATCACGGTCAGCCATGTCAGCTTTTTCTTTAAAATTATCGATGGTGTAGTAGAAGCATCAAAAGGCGCTTTAATTACTAATATAATACTCCCTCAATCCTAATTTAATTGTCACTTTTGAGAGTTCATACCACTTTTCAATTGATTATATATTAAAATTTATAATATTTTATATGATTTTAAAATATTGTATTATAAAAAAATCAAAATCTATCAAATAAGATACATATTGGATATAAAATTGATTACCAATTTAAAAATATAATTAGTTTTTTATCCGGTTAGACTAGAATGAGCGACAAATAAATTAAGACGAAGGGAGTATTAAAGTGTGGGGAAAGGGGAAATAGAAAGGGAGCGCAGCAAAATTGGTTCGGTGTTTTCTCCGCCTCCGACGACAATGGAGATTCCTCCTCCGCCTTCTATTGCTTGGTCCAATTTTTTATTAAAACCTAAAGTTTTGAGTACGAATTGTCCCAATTTTTTACTAAATCCTAAAATTTTGAGTACGAATTTTAAAATTCATCTCTAATGCCTTACCAATTTTTCTACCTATTGTGTGTTTCACTTCTTCTTTTTTTTACTCAAATTTGGAGAGACCCAATTCATACCCTTTTTTTTTTTTTCTCAACACTTCTTTTTCACTTCTTAATATTTACAAATGTGTTATTTTGACTTAAATTTTGGAAGGGTAGCCTAAAAAAATGCAAGGTTTGGGTATAGAGCTTTGGAGAAAACATACCTAAATAGAGCTTTGGCTCGATTTTTCACTCAAATTTGAGGGGGAAAAATGGCTCAAGGTTGCTCTTAACATTATTACAATTTATTGCACAAAGAATTTATTTTAATTTAATTATTTTTGATGCATGGACAGCATGAAATATTTTAATAAATGGACACTCAATCATGATACATGGATTTGATAAAAAAAGAACTCATAAATGGACTCAGTCATGGTGGTTTTAGCTAGTTTTATTTCATAAATCAAAGATCCATCATAACATATCCATCACCCAAAGCATATTTATGGTGAGACTCAAAACTACCATATTCAAATGTCAAAAACAATTAAGAGCTTCACCATGGCCAAGTTCAATTAACAGTTCAAAAAGTATAATCTCAAAAATATTCGTGCAAAATCAAAATGAAGGGTGTAATTGCTCCCATTCCACAATTGATCTGAGCTCTAATTTCTTGTGTTATACATCACCTTATTGTGTACAAAGAACGTATAATAAAAAATAAGTTCAAGACTAGATAACACCGTAGATGTACGAAGAAAATGCAATTAACTAGACTTGGTCATGTGTGGGACCAAGCCAACCACGGTTAAGCAAACCAAAAGCCTTTTTGATGCTGCTACTACACTACTGACAATTTTAAAGAAAAAGCTGACGTGGCAGTCCGTGATTGGGTTTCCGGATAGGGTGGGTTGTTCGGGTAATCTGGATACAACTTTTTCTCTAATTTAAAAATATTCTCCAAAATCACAACCTTTGAGGTTGGGTTTCCACTCTTGGTTTTTCTCTTCACATGCTCTAAATTTTGCCTATGTTACCTGATGGAGGTTGAGTCTCTAGCGAGCTTTTCTTTGAATGCCTTAACGTTTGCCTAGGCTTCGCTTTTGCAGTTTTCTTGTCCTAGCAGGCTTTGCTCTTACTTTTGCTTGAGTTCTTTGGTTACCCAACGAGCATTTCTCACAAGAGGGTTTTTTGTATTTTGGAAAGGGATTTGGTGGAGATATTTTTCTGAATCTCCTTTGTATTTGTACTTTCACAATGGCTAAGCTAACTCTAAGTGTTCTCATGGAGATAGCGTCCTCTTTTTAAGTTTTGACAAGAACCTAGTTTTAAGCAATTAGGGCTCGTCCTCTCTTTTCTTTTTGTCAGTAACATATAGAATTTGATTTTTGAAATCTCCTTTCTTTGTGTAGGGAGGTATTCCCAAACAGGTAGAAATAGGGCCCGAACACATGGTACGTAGGGCCATGGTTTGAGTAAGACAGGATAAGTCACCGTATAAGATGGTGGTCGGCGATATGGACCAGCGGCATGAGAAGTCATAGGTCCAGAAAGTCTGTTCGGGGCCAAGGACCAACAAACATGAGAAGTTATTGGTCCATGAGATTGATAAAGAACCAGTGACATATGAAGTCACTGGCCCAAGTAGTCCGTTCGGCAATGAGAGAGCCGAATAGGAGGAGAATTCTGGGGAAGACAGCCTCAGATGCAAGAAACACTGTGGAAGGTTCCAGAACAGTGGAATTCCGTATAGGAATAAGATCTCGAGAAAATAGGATCAATGAGAGATACCCAACGAGAATAGGATGTTCGGTCAATTATGGAAAAGAGTCCTAAAAGGACTAAGGTAAAGAATTGATAAGGGAACGAGAATCCAAGATATTCTAGGTTTCCTATACGAGGTAAGAAACCTAGGGCAACACGGATACTTGGGTAGCAAGCATTTATGAATCTATAAATATGAAGTAAACCTAAAGGTAAAAGGTACGCAATACGTTACATTATTCGATACTTCCTACTGTTATTTAGGGTTTCCAGCTAGTACGTGATACTAACTAAGGCATCGAAGGGCCTTTGCCACGAGAGGCAAAGGTGCGCTCACCCCTTGTTTATTTTGCAGAATAGGGTTCCGACGACGTGCTAGGGTTCCGACGAAGGGGCACGAGTAGCCGTTACGTACTTGTGTTGTTCAAAGCTTCTTTCATTTTTTCCCAATTACAATTGGCGCCGTCTGTGGGAAAGCGAAACAGTTCTTTTTGAAAAACGACAATGGTGGAAGGAGATCCAAAGACATCGCTTGATCCAAAGAATCTGCTAGGTGGGGGAGGAGATAAGTCCCTGCAGGCGCTCCAAGAAAGCCCGAAGGCGGACACAGCAGAAAGATAATAAGCAAGGGCGATCCCCTAAACGTCTTGGATGGCTCAAAGAATAGGGAGGGCAGGACGGCCACAGAGTCCACGCGAACGAGTAAATCCCACGGAAGGGGAGAGTCAGTTGCGCACTCAAGAAGTGTGCACGACAATGAAGATATCCTAGACAAAAAGAGGCAGAAAATCGAAGAGTTTGCTCGTTTAATCAAGAAATGAGAGCACAAGATCCGAGAGTTAGAACGAATTTGAGAGCACCCTGAGGACTCTGGACTTTCAAGAAGAAATTCGAAGGAAGACAGGTGTGCTATGGTGAAATACAAGAAGGCTCCTTCACGAGGAAGAAGGGGCAGGGGCAAAAGCCGAACACTAAAGCGACGAAAGGCTTCTTCACAAAAAAGAAGGAGCAGGAGCCGAAGTCCAACTCCTGAGGAATAAGGGACTAGGAAGCACCATAAGGACAGGTACGAGAGACCTCATTCCAATTGGGAAAAGAATGGTCCCAACAAAAAGAACGAAAAAGAGGATGGAACCATGACTGCACGAGAGGTAGCGCGGAAGGCCCTTAGTAATATAGCATCCTCCCCTTTTTCAAGGAAGTTGCAGGAGGCAAGGTTGCCAAGCAGGGTGAAACATGGCACGTTCATCCCTTACGAGACAAGTGATGATCACGTGGCACACATACAACATTATCAGCAGACCATGTTTATGCACGACAGGGATGATGCAATTATGTGCATGATGTTCCCATCAAGTTAAGGAAAGGTGGCCCTGTCTTGGTTCCATAAGCTAGGTTCGCACTCCATACGAGGATGGAGGCAACTAGCCGTGGAATTCACTGTTCGATTTCTAACGAGCAGAAGAGCACCAAAACTTTTGAAAGCCTCTTCGTTATGAAGTAGGGAGAGAACGAGTCGATCAGGGACTATGCGAAAAAGTACTGGGAAACTTTCAATGAGATTGAAAGTTGCAGTGAAGAGTATGCAATAACAACGTTCAAGACTAGGCTGCCTATTCGAGGGGAGCTACGCCGATCATTAAACATGAGTCCAGTAGGAACACTGACAAAACTAATGGAATGGATTAAGCAGCATGCCAAGAACGAGGATGACATACTCCGGGAGGATAGCAAGGTGGTTGCCGAGCAAGCCAAGGTGCCAGCAAAGAAGGCTGATAAGCCAGAGCCCAAAACCTATCGGGAAAGGAAGGACTATGGGCAGGCTAAGAAAGAGCCGTATAAGGAGAAGCATGCCCCGGACCCTAAGTCTTTCTTTTCAGTGACCACGGTTTGGAAAGAACCAATCTACCGGATTCTTTATCGAATAAAGAATCGCCCTTATTTCAATTGGCCTCCGAGACTGGAAAGTGACAAAAATGCAAAGCGAGCTATGAGTCAGCATTGCAGTTATCACAAGGATTGAGGACACATGATAGAGGATTGTGAGATGTTCAAGCAGCACCTTAATGACTTGGTCTCTCGTGGTTATCTGAAGGAGTTCATTCAGGAAGAACACAAGGGTGCCGAAAAAGCAATGGAGTTGGATTACGAGCAAAATCCAAGGGGCATAATCCATATGATACATGGATTAGCCACATCTTATACGAGAAATGAGGTGAGATTGCTCAAAAGGCAGGTCACCAGCATGTCATGCAATTAGGGAAGAAGAGAAGACGTGAAGGAGAAGTATACAATGAAGGCATAGCTTTCACGGATGAAAACATGAGAAGAGTCCAGGTGCCGCATAATGATGCCTTGGTCATAACTGGATGGGCTCGTCTAGGATTGGAGGAGTATGAGATCGACTGCTCCTACCTTGATCGGGATTTGAGGAAGAGGGAACAAGAAGATCCGGGTTGTCTGCTGCTCGTGTGTGCCGATCAATAAACCCACCGTACGAAGCCCTGTAACTGAGGAGCACTTAAGTTGCTCTTACCCGGCCCGCGAGATGAGTACCCTGACCGTTGAAGGCCAATGCACGATTGATATCTGTCACGTGGACTTGCAGGGTGATAATGTCATGGCCCCGGTTCACATTAGTGGCTGCAAAGTAAGAATAACATGGTTAATGGACCAATTAAAGAGATGCAATACGAAATATTGCTATGCAAATAGTTCTACGAAGAGAAAAGAACTAATGTGGAGTGCCAAATCAGTGCGGCATGTGAAAGCCTATCACTTTGCCGTCCTCATCTCTGGGCTCGAAGTTCCCCGTGACGATGAGGAAATCATCGTCATCTCCATGGGCGGAATCAGGAAGTTCAAGCACGAGTTTCTTATTGGAATCTCTACTTTTTAAGTAATAGGCGAGGGCGTCTTTCGTTCTAGAAATACTATATAGGTGGTGGATGTCATGCAGGCCTAAAAAAGTTCCAAGCATTTGTTTTAAGGCATTTACGCCCATGACCACGCGAAAGAAGTTGGCAGAAACCTGCATTAGGGACAATCGGCAGTGGGCTAGTACTTGACGAAGTAGAGGAGCTAAGGGAAACCTAACCTCGCCTTCTACAATGGCAATAATGAGGATATGGAGAGTTTCGTTGTCAGGACATTCACGGATGGCGTCCTCATGGGCCAGTGTAGTGGCCAGGTTATTAGGGATCTTGTAACGAGATCTGAAATTGGCCATGGCTTGAGAAGTGTTGCAGTGCCTATAGAACCTCACCATGATTGGAAAGTAGGGTTTTTCATATGAAAAAGGGAGCGAAGAAACCCTAGACGAAAGTGAAACCCTGAATCAACGAAAGAAATAAAGGCGAAATAGGAAGCGATGACTTACAGGAGGATGATCGGGGCTCCTAAAACGCAGAAAAGGAGAAGCTATGAGAAGGTGAATAGAGCTCCAATGGCTGATATGTACGAATCTTCAGAGGGAGTTTAGAGAGAGAATGTGGTTTTGAAAAGGGACGAAAACCCAAATATACCCTCAATGAGTGAGGAGGCATATGTGAAACGTCACCCAGACGACGTTTAGGCGTTCTGTTCCCCAAAGGCATCTATCCGCATTAAATGTAGGTAGTACGACAAGTGCCATGTGTAAAGTAAAGGGCAGGAAAAGCCTGTCCACCCCAAATGATGAGACGTTTTGCCTGGACTAATGATGAGAATTGCACCAATTTCACGAAGCAAGGTGCAGGAGCAGAGTAAATTTATTCGGCTCTTGGGAGCTTTGCTCGTGATTTGAGCAACAATAACAAGTAAAGCTAGGGAGCAATTGTAGGGAGGTAATCCCGAAAGGTAGAAATAGGCCCGAACACGTGGTACGTAGGACCATGGTTTGAGTAAGACAGGATAAATTGCCGTATAAGACGGTGGTCGGCGATATGAACCAGTGGCATGAGTAGTCATAGGTCCAGAAAGTCTGTACGGGGCTAAGGACCAATAAACTTATTGATCAATGGGATTGATAAAGAACCAGTGACATGTAAAGTCACTGGTCCAAGTAGTCTGTTCGGCAATGAGAGGGCCGAACAGGAGGAGAATTCTAGGGAAGACAACCTCAGATGCAAGGAACACGCTGGAAGGTTCCAGAACAGTGGAATTCAGTAAAGGAATAAGATTTCAAGAAAATAGGATCAATGAGAGATACCTAACGAGAATAGGATGTTCGGTCAATTATGGAAAAGAGTCCTAAAAGGACTAAGGTAACGAATTGATAAGAGAACGAGAATCCAAGATATTCTAGGTTTTCTATACGAGGTAGGAAACCTAGGGCAACACGGATACTTGGGCAGCAAGCATCTATGAATCTATAAATATGAAGTAAACCTGGAGGTAAAAGGTACCTATTATGTTGTATTATTCGATACTTCCTACTGTTATTTAGGGTTTCCAGCTAGTACGTGATACTAACTAAGGCGTCGGAGGGCCTTTGCCACAAGAGTCAAAGGTGCGCTCACCCCTTGTCTGTTTTGCAGAATAGGGTTCTGACGACGTGCTAGGGTTCCCACAAACGGGCACGAGTAGCCGTTACATACTTGTGTTGTTCAAAGCTTCTTTCGTTTTTTTGCCACTTACACTTTGGCAAAGAGATTGTAGTGTATTAACAATTGCAATTCAAGATCCAAATCATTTATTAAGCATAAAATGGAAAGATAAAACGAGAATTCATTTAGCCATAGAAAATGCCCAAACAGGGGCCCAAAACACGTCCTAGCTTGATTTAGGAAACAAAAGTAATGTTTAATGTTTTCGCCATGTCATGACCTTGCAATTATTGCAGCATCTCAGGGTTTGCTCCTTTTTCCTTACCTTTCACAGTTTTATACTCTTATTCACTCTCTTCTTTGCCAAACAGAATCTTTAGGTCAAATCCAGCTAGCACCTTGATCTAGCACCTTGATCCATTCTTCGGGGACGGGAGATGAATTTGTTGGTTCTTCTTCCATGTCACTGTTAGTCCATTCTTGATCGAAGAAGATTTGCATCCCAGGATACGTTTGCTTGGTGGTCTGATCTTCCCATGTTTCTGCAAAGCCACAAAATGGGAAGTCCTCACCTTCTCTCACAAACCAACTGTTGAGTGTTTTTGGGACCATCAGTGCCTTTTCCTTGATTACGCTTCCTTTTGTTCTAGCCTTTTCCATGCTTTCTTTCTTCTTCTTTTCTACCTCGACCTCTGTAGGGGTGTAGCCAAGACCAAAGGCGTATTGATTGTGCGAAAAATCAATCATTTGTAGGATGCCTTGTGACCTTTTGTCTAAACCCAATCCAGGAAAGTAGTTCTGCTTCTTCATCATCTGTATGACGGGGGATCTTACGTAGAAACTTTTCTCAGCCATCAAAGCTTGCACAACAGTTGCTTCCTCAAGACTGAACCTAGCAAGAAAGGTTTTCTCGGTCCCTACTTCTTGTACAGGTGTATTTGAATGAGCTTGGATCTATAAGTCTCCTAGGATGGTCACGATCCTTCCTTCCACTGCAAACTTGACCTTTTAATGCAGAGTGGAAGGCACTGCCCCACTGTCATGCAGCCAAGGTCTTCCCAACAAAAGATTGAAGGTGGTTGGTATATCCATGACATGGAACTCCAATTCTTTCTTGATCTTCTCCACTTCTACCGGTTGGGTAACACACCCAACCACTATTCTCTTTGAATTGTCGTACCCCCTTACACCTTGGCTTGAAAGATGTATGTTGGCAACGCCTATTCCCAGCTTGTTGAAGGTTATTTGGGGGTACACATTTCAAAGCGGATCCGTTATCCACCAAGACTAGCGGAATCCATTTAGTGAGACACTTGAGGGAGATGTGTAGAGGTTTGTTATGTGCAAGACCTTTAAGAGGCAGATCTTTGTCGGTGAAAGCTATTGTTGGTTTCAGGACTTTGGACGCCATTATGAAGCCTACCAGATCCTCAGGGGTGATATCAATGGGAACTTTGGCTTTTCCCAGAGTTCTAAAAAAGGAATTATAGTGCTCATAAGAAGACATGAGCAGTCCCAAGATAGAGATATCAACTTAGATTTTCTTCAGTTGTTTTAACATCATGTCTACTTCAAGTTCCACCCCTTGACTTTCCTCTTCTTCTTCTTCCATTACTCGAGTTGTGGCCAAGCTTTCTCTACTGAGCTTAGGAGGTTTGTACACGCTTCCACTTCGGGTGAGATGGCCTATTTCTTCTTCTTGAGTGCCCAAAGGGTCAGCAGGCTCGATTCTTTTAGTACCCCAATCACTTGGCAGAGCTTGGCGTATTTCCAACCACCAATCCCCATCATCAATTGCATAGATGTAAGGGAAATTGAACTTCTCTTCTATTAAAAGACACCCATTACTCTCAAGGAAGGTCAAAGATGGTTTGGCTCATACTTCCCCAAGTTTGAGACCAAATCCTTACACTGAAGATTCTGTTTGTTGGTTACCTCATCCAAGTGGCATGTTTACTGTCAAGTCAGCTTGTAATGCTATTAGGAAAAGGTATCCAACTCAGTCTTGGCATAAGATTGTCTGGGGTGGTAATACTGTCCCCCAATGGTATTTTATTCTTTGGTTTGCTGTCCTTCAAAGACTTAGCACCAAAGATCGGTTGAGAAGCTGGGGAATGCAGTTGGATGGCATCTGCTCTCTTTGTATGTCTGCTACAAAAACCCACCAACACTTATTCTTTGAATGTTCTTTTTCCACTATTGTGTGGCAGCATATTGCTACCAAAAATATGATTCTTGATATGCCTAGTGGAGGTTCTTAACTGCTATTGTGGGCAGGTCAATGGTAAAAGTTTGAAATCTATTAGTCTTCAATGTTCCCTAGTAGCAACTGTCTATGGTTTATGGAGAGAGAGAAATTGTCGAATTTTCCAAGGGAAGGTGATGGGGCATGATCAAGTGATGAGAAGCATTGTAGCTGATGTTTGGGACTTCCTTACCTCAAGGAGAAAGTTGGAACAGTCTCTGGAGAATATGTCTTTGTGTTGGAATTGGGGCTTATCTAGTAGGATTTTCTTATCTGTTTAGTTTTTTTGGTTCTTGTGTGTTAGTTTTGATGGCTAGTTTGGAGTTGTTTTCTGCTGGTTGTTGTAAGGGACTATATCCCTAGACTTTATTGTTGTTTGAGCTTAATAAGATCTGCACTTATCAAAAAAAAAAGATGGTTTGGCTTGGGTATTTGGGACAATAAATTGGGTAGGATTATATGTGGGTTGTAGGATAGGCTTATAAGATTGATGTTTTGAGGTGGTGGCTTGGCATTGTGAGTGGGGAGCGGGTTGAATTGCACATTGGGTTTGGGTGGCCTTATAGCTTAGCTATCAATGAGATCCTGGATGTCATGGCGAAGACGCGTGCAATGGTTTGTCTCATGCCTAGGGTGTTGGTGGTAAGCGCACTATTTATTGGCATCATTGTTTGGGCCGTAAGGTGGCTGAGGAGGTGGGTTGTTCAAGGGCTTCAGATGCCCTTGACGGCTCAGAATGGCTAAGGCTTGGGATGAGGTCATGTAGAGTGGGTCAAAGTTGCAGTGATGGCGAAGTGAGTTTCGGGATGAGCTAGCTTGGAAAGGGTCTTGAGGTAAGGTTGGGTCAAGGGTGTTTACCGAGGCATGAGATGCATGGGTTGGGAAGGTTTTCTTGGGTGGAGAAGAAATTTCTTCTTTCCCAATAAGTCCTAACTTGATTCCATCTTCAATTTGCAACCCAGTAGCATGCAGGCATTTGAAATCAGTGATGGCCTGAGTGTAGATATGCTTAAGATACTTAGGCTGTAGACTTTTGACAACTATTCTCACTTGATCTTCCTCAGAGGGGCGTTTTTTTCATCTTGGCGGCCTTTTACCTCCATCTAGCCACGAAAGTAGCAAAGTCTTCACTCGACTCTTATTTGGTCATCTCCAAATCTCGAGTAGTTAACTCAATTTGGACGTTGTATGCATATTGCTTGACAAAGTATTGGCGATTTATGGCCAAGTCTGATAACGCACAAATTCCAAAGTGAAGAACCAATGAGAGCACTTCCAGTGAGAGTCCTTTGAAATAATTGAGCAATGAGCTCATCATTCAAACCTATCGGCTTTAAGGTGTTGATGACATGGCAGACATGGCTGGTAGGATTGCCAGTCCAATTGAACTTCTCAATGTTTGGCATCTTGAATTTTTCAAGCAGTTGAGAGTCTAGGAAGAGGCAAAGTCTTTCAAAGTCCAAGATTTGGTCCCCCTATGAACAAGCCAGGGTTTGTTTGATCTCCTTGACTTGCTTAGCCAATTCGGGATTTTCTGCCAATGCCACTTTATGAGGATTTTCTGCTTCTTCCTCGTCTTCCTTGTCTTCAGCATCTCTTACTGCTTTCTTGGCTAGTAAATAAGTGATTTGAGCTTGGAGCTTAGCAATGATAGCGTCATTGTCTGACATCTCTGAGATGATAGTGGGAGGAAAGCTTGGTGGAGCTTGAGGTTTAGCAGATGATTGGGTTTGTTAAGAAAATGTTCGTGAAGAACCAAGAAGTGATGGACACCGTTGTGGTAGAGGTGTTCTGACAGGCGACGATGATAGACGGGATGGCTGTAAAGACTTCTGTTTGGCATGGCTTCGAGTGTTGTAAGAGTATAAAACTGGATGTAGTCGCTTCTTTGTTCTACCTATCTTGCATGCTTGAAAGTAAAATACCTGTAAGTTAGTACTTGCTTAGCCTCCGAACCTCGCCTTTGAATAAGGTTGAGAAACCCCAAGCGTAGGGCTAGGTCGTCGATAGCATAATATCCGGAAGTCCGGGATCGTACCCACAGAGAATCGAAATATAGCTAGTTTGGATTGTAGGTTTAAATGATTGAGCACGGCGTTTAAGACGGCCAACTTGATTTTGCTTTAAACGGAAATAATAATGGAAAAGACTAGAAATGAACTTTATAAACTAAAAGAGCCAAGTCTAGGGATCGTCTATCCCTTGACAAGGGCCGCTACCGGTTCTCGATTATAACTCAAGCGAGAGTCACGACCGCGTGCTAACGCCCGGAAGATTTAGCTTTAATGACTACATTTATTGAAAGATGTGATTAAACGAACTAAATCAACCTATTTTCGCTAATGTATCTAACATGTAGGAGGTCACGAGCCCTCAATATGTCGCTTGCCAAGACCGCATGACTAAACAACATACCAAGGAGTTAACACCACTCGTTTAGACCAAAATGGCTAGGTTAATCCAATTCCGAAAACTATGATTTTAAGCCCGAAGGTTCGAGAACCAAATAACCACCTAAGTCATTGGGAAAGATTAGCCCAAGACTTAGCCAAAAGACTACTCACACATAGCTAAAACACTAGACATGGTAAGAAAATGGAGCGAAAGATTTAACCAAAGAAAACGTAAATAAACTTGATTTATGCAAAGATCCAAAGCGTAGCTACAACATTAATAAACGAGAAATTAACATAAGACAAATACTTACATGAGTTCTTGAAGAAATTAGCTAAGAAAGCTTGAAAGCAACAATGGAGTCCTAGAAAGACTTAGGCCTAAAAAAAGACTAGAAATGGCCTTTTTTCTATAAAAGGCATACAAGCCTATTTATAGGGCTCTAAATTAAGTTACAAATGACCAAAAAAGTCCCCCAAAATATCCCAAAAATACTCCATAAGTGGAAACTTTCCATAAATGGAAAGTTGAAAAAGATAACATAAATCTGCAGATTTTTCCATGCAGTACCGGTACTGGGAAACTCCCAGTACTTCCCAGTACCGGTACAAGGCTTCAACGGGCTGAAAAATTGATCTCTGGACACCCGGTACCGGTACTGGGCAACTCCCAGTACCGGTACCCGCTTGACAGATTTTTGGGCAAACTTCACGGGTTTGCTCCGGACACTCCTGAACTCGGATTTAGGCGTTCTTTGGACCGTTGGAAAGCTTGTCGAGTCTAATTTCTAACCCAAGTGGTTTGGATCAAAATTACTTTGTACATCAAAAGTTATGACGATTCTACCCTCAGCTAGTCGGAAGATGAATTGCTTTGGTAAAATCCTCACTTCTCCTTCAATTCCCTTGACCCTTGAGCGACCCGAGCAACCTCCAAACCATCTTTTCATGACTTTTCGGGCACCGCAATGTGGTGGCACGTGGTCTTGAGTACTTGGTTGCACCCGGAGCATTCCTTGGCGTTCAAACGCGCCTTATTTATACGAATTACCTGAAATACACAAAAACCTACCTTACGTGCAATATCGCGTAAAAACGACAACATATATGTACAAACACAATATACTAGAGCACTAAAGTACCAAGAATATGCATTATTGGGTGCTTATCAGTACTTGGCTGTATAGGGTTAGGATTTGGGCTGAAAATTCCAACCCTTCTGCACAGAAAGATTTGTCACAATAACAGATTATACAAGATGTGAGGAAGAACTTATACAAACAAATGCAAGTAGGCTCCTAGCCTGTAGGTTCCTGTCTTAATTTTGATAAGTTCTATGGCTCTCTAACACATGTAAGATTTGGATAGTCTCAAGGGTACTCCGTTGTCAAAGGATGCCAGTTCTCTCACCAGCCCATCATAGGCAGCGATCGAGTGATCCCCTTTTTGATATACCACTAGGTACAAGTTACGATATAGTTTGCTGAAACCCCTAACATAGCCCGTGACATACCGGGATATTAGGTGAACTCAACGAGGTTGCCCGCTCAATGCATATGATAAAAGAATTAGAAAAAACAAGTGTTAATCCTATGTCGAACTTTTCAGTTATGGCTCTCAAGTCCCCAGCAGAGTCGCCAAAAACTGTAGACACCTCATTGACGGTGCATCGCCATACAGATTAATTAGTTTATTTAGTTCTACTTCATAAACTAAGATCGTGGATATTCCCATGGCTAGGAACATCGCCACACGATAACGGTTATCATCAAAATAGAGTCGCCACCTAGTTTATGAAAACTAGAAAAATATAGAGATTCCGGATATGAGAGCCAAGAGTACAATAAGAGAAATGTGTTAGACACTCCTCTGTATCCAGTCGTACGACTGGCCCATAATCGTTCAACATATGATTAGTACATACTTTATTTAATTATAAACACGTAAATTGATTTTAGCCTTTAGCAATTAATAAGGTGAGCCAGAACGATAATTGAAGTATGCATCAAAATAAGCAGAGAACAAACAGGCTGTCTCAGAGAATGGATCTCTCGGCTGGTGAATGGATGTCACGGTCGAGGGATCCCACTGGATTGATATATCGGCCGAGGGATAGATGCCCCAACCGATGTTATTGTTCACACCAGACTAAATGATTAACAGAAAATCAAAACGCTACGATTAATGTACAAAAGCATGAAATAAATCAAACCATAGCCCCCTATGCCTCACCACCTTGATCCCTCAGTTGCTTGATTGATTCAGATTAGAGGGGATTGACTGATTTGCTTCTCGAAAATCCTTGGGTTAGGGTTTATACTTCGGAGATTTGATCATCAGATTGCAGTTGCCTTCGGGAGGTTAAGGTTTTTGTAGAGGGAGTATGAGAGAGTGTTTTTGTAGAATTTCGTGGCTACAAAGGGTGAATTGTGATGTATATTTTTGGAACCAAAGACCCCTTTATATAAGCATAGGGTGACTTACTCCAACCAATCATAATGCACGATTTGAATGGGGAAGTATACAACCAAAAGATCTCTTTTCATAATCCCCTTACGTAGCTCGAACGCATCGAAATTTGGTTGCTAGGGGTTTGAGAACAGATCAAATGATTGACAGAACATTTCAAAATCTGCAAAAAGGACGATCTGGCGGTCAAGCAATGGATCTGGCGACCGAGGAATAGATATGGCTGTCGAAGAATAGATCTAGCTGCCAAGGAATCAATCTCTCAGGGAGATTTTCAAGCAACATGTTTCACGGGTGAAAGAATGATGTTGAGGCCATGAGATCAATGTTACGGCCGAAAGATGTATTTTCCTAAGATGGTGTATTTCTGTCTGAAAGGCTATTTGACTCTGAATTGGGTCATCTAAGAAGCTAAAAGTACTCATCGAAAGTCCATGGGTTTACGATAAGTCAATCAACAATCATTGTATCCTTTTATCATCAGGATGGTCCCCAAGGTGGGATTTGAAATAATAGTTAGGCCAAATTGGGATGTCTACCGCAAAATAGGGATAAGGGACATATACACCTATAAGCATTTAACAAAGTATTGAGATTAACGAATTAACAACACTGGTAAATTGGGATAGGGGACATATACACCTAGAAACATCCAATAGTAAGACTTACTATTTGATGAGTTCATATTTACATTTGACACTCCAATCACTCTTTGAGCATTCTCGTGCAAGCAAACTCTTTCAGACACATGAGGTACATTTATTTTTTTATCTATAAATGTGGTCGTATAGAAATTGAGGCACGTTAATTCCAATAATATATCTTCCAACTAAAAAACGCAGTTTAGTTAGAATGCTTACCAAATTTAGTCTTTGGTGGCTCAATTTCTATCTTTTGTTCTTCAACCGATACCTGAGCATCCTTATGCATCTCGATTCGTTCAATCACTGGAAGCACATCAACTTCTAATATAGGTATGTGCAAAGCAATTCGAAATTGGTAACCAAGTCTATTTAATGCATGTCATTATTAACAAAAATGCATACCAATTTGCTCTTCATTTGCTTCATGAGCATTCTTATGCAAGCAAACTTTTTTTGACACGTGAGGGGTGTCAATACCCACAAATTGCTCTTCATTTGCTTCTCAAGCATCTTCATGCAGGCGAACTTTTTTTTGACCCGCGAGACTTATTTATTTCTTTATCTATAAAAAAAATTACAGTTTATTCGAATAATGTAGACTAAAAATCATAGTTTAGTCTTTGTAGCTAGAATGCTTACCAATTTGTGGGTCAATTTGTATATTTTGCTCTTCAACTGCAACTTGAGCATCCTCATGCGTCTCCACTCACTCAGTCACTGGAATCATATAATTTTCAATGTAAGTAGACTAAAAATCACAATTTTGTCTTTGTAGCTAGAATGCTTACCAATTTATGGGTCAATTTGTACATTTTGCTCTTCAACTACAACTTGAGCATTTTCATGCGTCTCCCCTCGTTCAATCACTGGAACTAGATTAATTTCATTCTCACTATTCATCCTATAATTCTGGACACAAATAATAATAATAATAATAATAATAATAATAATAATAATAATAATAATGAGAGTCGAACAAATGGTGTCTTATTTAAATAGAATAAAACGTGGAAATAATAAAATAAGAATCATACAATGGGTAGAAACTTGCCAAAAAAAAAAACTATTTTTTTCACTTTCCATAATCAACAATCGGTAATTCTATTAATCCGTAATCACTCATCTATAATGACTGAACGAAAAATCTAACCTACCTAACTACATAAACCGTGCTATAGTACAACACTAACCAATGTTTTGAAGAAAAGAACACTAACCAATGTTTTGAAGAAAAGAGCACAAACCAACACTAACCTCATTTCATAAGAATTGATACAGGCCATAAATCACAAAGTCTATCTATTTATGTGCAATTGAAGCTAAAGCTTCAAAGATAACTTTAAACATACATATGCGAAACACAAAATATGAGAAACCCAATCCAAAAATAAACTTATGCCCATGCACATATGTGAAATAAAATCTAACCTACCTAACTACATAAACCGTGCTATAGTACAACACTAACCAATGTTTTGAAGAAAAGAGAACAAACCAACACTAACCTCATTTCATAAGAATTGATACAGGCCATAAATCACAAAGTATATCTATTTATGTGCAATTGAAGCTAAAGCTTCAAAGATAACTTTAAACATACATATGCGAAACACAAAATATGAGAAACCCAATCCAAAAATAAATCTTATGCCCGTGCACATATGTGAAATACAAAATATGAGAAACCCAATCAAAAAATAAATCTTATGCCCGTGCAATATGGTTGTTGGAAGAAATGTTTGATTAACTCCAACTCCCAATTTTTCTACACAACGTGAAGAGAGAACAAAGAACTAGCCGGAAAAAAAAGAAGAGAATTCACCATGGATAGAGGGCAAAGAACTAATTTTCTAAACAAGTAAGAGCCATATCTTTGGAGAGAGAACTGGAGAGAAGGCGAGGGTCAAGGAGAACAAGAAAGAGAATTGGAGGGAAAACGTTTAGGGGGAGAAAGAGAGAGAGAAAACCAAAAATGATGAGAATAAACGCCAAAGACTATATTGCTCAATCAAGCTTTCATTACTAAAAATCGGCAATCAAAAATCATTACCAAAAATCAAGCTTCCGATCAAGCTGCCCGTAAAAATCTGTCACCCAAAAATCTGCCATTATATTATTTCTCCCAATCAAATCTTTTTCCAAAATTTGCCATGCCAATTAAGATTCCCGTAAATTAGGTGCTTCCAATCAAGCTTTCCGTAAAAATATGTCACCCAAAACTCTGCCGTTATATTCTTTATCCAATCAAATCTTATCAAAAATTTGCCATGCCAACAATTAAGATTCCCATGAAGTAAATGATTGAATATTGACTAAACATTTTTAAAACTTGAACATTCAAATTGAAAAATCATTTCCAAAAATTGAAAAAATTACTCTTAACCGTCGGATGAAATCAATCTGAGCCATTCAATGCCAAGGGTTGAATGAAGAGTGGAGATTTGTGCAGGAAAATGTATGTTAAGCCAACGATGAAGATTTATGTAGGAAAAATATGTGGGCCACCATGCCATCGCGATTTGTATTATAACTAGAGTTTGCCCTTGTCTCAAGGCACTACGCAACGCATTTTGAACACAGCTAAAATGAATTACGAAATTATTGACCACCCCCGCCAACGAAACTGATTTATATGGAAATATATTTTTGTAAATTAGGTTCAAAAAGAGTTCTTTTAGTGCATACTCGTACCTAAAGACGCGGACCAAACAATCAGAAAAATGGAGTCAAGAGAGAGAGAGAGCCTGAAATAGACTTGCTTCGTGATTAAAGTGAGTGAGAGAGAGAGAGAGAGAGAGAGAGAGAGAGAGGATGATGAGTCATTGATTGGATTCGTGACCTAAATTACTAAAGGGGTTTCGACTTTGGGAGCGAAGAGCTAGAAGAAGAAGATGTGTGTGTGTGTGTGTGAGAGAGAGAGAGAGAGAGAGAGAGAGAGAGAGAGAGATGAATTTTGACCGTGGGATTAGTGACAATTATGCAATTACTATTGTTTGAGAGAGAGAGGGAGAACTGTAGGATTTATGGAGCAAATAAATAGTTAGGATTTATAGAGAAATAAGATTCAAAAACCGTTTTTTCTTATTATATAGGTAATAATAATAATAATATAATTGGTGCTTAATAGCAATTTCTTCTGAAAAATGTTCAAACCAAGCTTGTTAAGTTGGTTGTCTCATTTCTCTCCCCTAGTGGCGACCTGAGTTCGAGTCCCACGAGGAGCAGATTTGGGGTTCAGGGCTATAGGCAGTCTCTGAAACCCTCGTTAACTAACATACTAATATTCCGTTAATCTCTACTAATATATACCGTATGATAAAAAAACAAAAAACAAACGGTCACGTAACAGAAGGGTTCCAGTTGGATAACATTTATAGATAAACTGTGCTTTTAAAGTTGAGATGGTATACCTGAGAAAAGTGAATAGATGAGAGGTGTCCGTGGAATTTAACATAAAAACTGCCACTTTGTTCGGTTCCATTTTTGTTTGAAAAAATTTCAAAATGACATATGAACTTTGCACCAAATGTCACAAAGACACCTGAATTTAAGTTTAGTTCAATTAAACACATGTACTAACAAAATCCCCAAATTTAGACCCCCGCCGTTATTCTCCGTCCCAAAAATTGCTAACAAGACATTTCCAACCCGTTTAAGTTGCCTCATTGCACATGTTTCTAACAAGGGATGATACACTCAAGCAAAATCCATAGCCAGACTTCAGATCTAGGGTTGAAGTGAAGGAGATGGTGGAACAATAGGAAGACTTCTGGAGAGAGAAATGGAGGGAAATTAATTAGTTTAAGGTCATTTTCCCTCCAAACCATGTTTTTTTGCCCAAACCCAGTTCTTCTTTCTGCTTAGCAGCCTTCTAATGATGGGTTTCGTTTGGGTGCATCGTCCCCTGTTGGAAACATGTGCAATGGGGCAACTTAAACGGGTTGGAGATACTATGTAGCAATTTTTGAAACGGAGTATAACGGCGGGGGTCTAAATTTAGAGATTTTGCTAGTATATGTGTTTAATTAAAATAAACTCAAGTTCAGGTGTCTAAATTTGGGAATTTTGTTGCTACAGGTGTTTAATTGAAATAAACTCAAGTTCAGGTGTCCCTGTGACATTTGGTACAAAGTTCATGTGCCATTTTAAAATTTTCCCTTTTAGTTTAGTTTTTCGATCATTACTCTATTTCTTCCTTCAATCATTACCCTATTTCTCAAATTATTACTTTCTCATCTCTCTCTAATCATTACCCCTCTTTTCAATTATTACCCTCCCTCCACAACTAAACTAAACTGCGAACCAAACAAATCCTGCAATTTTAATTTGAGAATAAATTCTTTACATTGCCGGTATAAACATTTATTTTTTTCAAATCAATTATATTGCGTCACGTCGCCATATTTTATTAATTGAGACCACTATTTTGACATGTGTCTCAGTGCAATTGATTTGGAGGACCGGCGTTATAAAGAATTTATTTCTCTTCTGATTTTTTAGGTTTTTGATTGACCCCGCTTGTAGAATACAATCCAGAAGGCTGTGGAAAACGGAAGTTCCTTTTGTATCACGATTCGATTACGTCGACGCTTGCTCCGATTGCGAGTCGGTTCAGATCTCGCGTATATATATATATATACACACACAAATCTATATACATACATACATAGAAGCGTGTAGAATTCTCGATTATTCTGCGGTGTTAAGGATGGCTTTGAATCCTCAGCTGTTTCCAAATGGATTGCCCGTTTCTTTTACCAACGAGATGTTTGTCTTGGCCAGAGACGGCGTCGAATTCGAGGTCGACAAGATCCCCGGGTTAGCGTCTTTGCAAATTTTTTTTTTCCTTTATTGTCTTCGCGTTGTTCCTTCTTTTCCTAGTCTTCACGATTTTTTTACCTTTCGGCGCTAAATAATCATTGAGTCTTAGCTTTCATATTTGCCTCTATCATAATTGCTCCGCAGTTCAAATTCGTTCGCTGATCGGGTTTTCAGATGATCTACTTTGGTCAGAGGAAATGTTGATTCTCAGATTATTCATAGAAAAGACACAAAACAAAACTGCAACGCTGCTGTTGCAAGTATTTTGGGCCTATTTAGATTGACTAGAGGTTGGGGCACACGCATCGTTCAATCTTACATGCATAATAGCTTACCGCTGTGTTTGTTTTATTTTTGACAAAACATCCGAAATTGGACTTGTGCTCGCATCACATGTGCCCCGCCTCTAGTATCGCCTACTTTGCCTACTTTGTCAAACGTAGATGCTGGGGCACACGCAATGGGTGTTTTATTTTTGACAAAACATGCAAAATTGGACTTGCGCACACGCTATGCGTGCCCCGGCCTCTAGTACCACCTACTTTGTCACACAATGCGTGTGTAAGCTATTGTGTCTATTTTATGAAATTTAAGTTGCACAGGCATCGCGTATGCCCCTGCTTCTAATACAAATACACATAAAATCACCGGCACGCAGAAACGTAAAAAATGTAACACACTAAACACCTAAGATATTTAAAATGGATGAAACCCAATTGAAGATGATGCAGATATATGACGGAACCCAAATTACCTGTTTGAATTACCGGGACGCATTCAGACATGTAACATACGATTAGACATATAATTACCAGCACGCGGAAGCACATAAAGTATAACACACGAAACACATAAGATACATAAAACGATGCAGATGATTAAACCCAATTGAAGCTGCTTAAACCCAATTGAATTACCGGGATGTGGGGTTCTCGCAATTGGACTCATGACAAAAGAACCTAGTGTAGGTTCCATGTGAGAAATTGCTGCACTAAATCTAACCTCTGTTTCGTAGAAGAAAACTACTGTGGGGAGAGAGAGAGAGAGAGAGAGAGAGAGAGAGAGAGAGAGAGAGAGATCACAAAATCGTGGGGGCAGTTTTCAAATTGGGAGGGGTTCGGTAAGAGTGAAAATGGGAGCAGTTAATGGATTGGTTTCCATTTCTGCCCCTCACGGTTGCATACAAAATAGAGTGCTTGATATCTAGCATAAAAAGTTTTTTGGGGACAATTTTGCCAACAAAAAATGTGAGCTAGCCTCATTTTGGAGTCCACACCAAAAGGTGCTCTCCCTTTATATATTAGAATAGATGTTCTGAATCTCTCTCAAATTTTTGGGTTTCTTTTTGGTAATGGTGATGTGTGTATTAAGTGTGTAGTGTGTACAATAGTGGTTGATGAGTCAAGTGGCAGCATGTGTCTTCGCATCAGTCCTACACTTGACACAATCACAAGCACATCAGCGTATTCCGTCACTTGATGGAAAGGGTTACATTGGTCTAAAAATTTTATTCGAAGGATGAAAATAGTGGATAAGCTTAACGAAATGAGCAGATCTAATTGCCACCTTTGTGGTCAATCGTGCATTAAGAGGAGTGAAGCATTTTTCAGATTACTTTTTCTGGTGTCCTTATGGCTTTGGCTATTCAAATGGTGGAAACTAGTTGGTGGCTTCGGCTCTATGTCAAGCTATAGGCGTTGCCAAAAGGGTAGAGTAGGCAAAGACCAATCCAACCAACTGAAAGAATAGTTGATTAGGGTTCGTGAGGAAGATAGAGGTGTGAGTTGTAATCTATAAAGGTTGTCAAAATCCGATTTGAAGGAGACAAACAAGAAGTCATGGTGAAGGTAGGTGATTAAAGTAAATCGGTTTTGGTTCGATGTGCTCCAATATCGAAGTGGAGGTAGGATCTAATAAGTCTCTAATTGTCCAAAAAGTAGAATATGTGCCCAACCATGTGTATATCTTACAATCTAACACCCCTTCTCACGTGTCACCTTTTTTTGCATGTAGAGATGCAAATGTTCATAGATAGTGCAAAACGGGAGTTAAGGGGAGAAGAAGAATGCAAACAGAAAACAAATACTCCCTCCGTTCCAATTTGTTTGTCCATAAGTCCATTATTCCACTTGTGCCATTTTTCTATTGCTTATATTTTCGTGATTTTGGAAACTGTGTAATAGAACTAATCGAGAACTATTGCTGTCTGAATTTGCCCCCTTTCACTGCGCTTAATAGAACTAATCGAGAACTATTGAATACAATGACACTTATTTTTGTTTGTCACTGGTAGAAGCACATTGCATATTCGAGTTGGGCAATCGAAGATTGTGAATGTGTTAAAGAAAATCTGATGTTCTTTCACCTTGGGCAGTTTTGAGACAATCATCTTCTTGTGATATCAACTTCGTAGAATTGGCATCTTCAACAACTCCTTTCAGCTTTGGAGTCACTTGATGTGCATGCACCACACTAGCTTGTCTTGGTTGTGGCAGTTTTGTAATGGGCTTGACATAGTGTCAAAGTCTAGCAATTTTTAGGCATGAGCTATCAAGGATTCTATTACGAGTTTTAATGGCCTCAACACGTCTTGAAGTAACCCATTTCTCACAAACATTTACATGACAATGTGAAGGCATATACTTCTTTTGGAGCTTAGCTTTCATTGCTTGCCATGTGTTTGTTGGTGGCAATTCTAATCTTTTAATATGTCCTACCACCACATTTACACCAAGCCTAGGAGTTTAATCTTATTCTTCGATCATCCGTCATCTCATAGTATTCAAGGAAGTCCTCAATTTATGCAAGCCCATTGGAGAACATCGAAAGATCATTCCTTCCTTCAAAATCTGAAACTTCTATCTTATGGCTCAAGGCATATTGTTTCACATACTCCCACTTTGTGAGAACGTAGCGGTGAAACCATAAGCTCTGATACCAAATTGATATACGATAGAACTGCAATACAGTTAAGGATTATCAAAACACAAAACAGGGGCTGTTTTGAGGCTGTGAAAAGTGTAACTAAACAGTAGATAGAGAAAAGAATTCCAGGCATCACACCAAGACAACCTTAGGCATCACACCAAGACAACCTTAGGCATCACACCAAGACAACCTTAGGCATCACACCTGTGGCCTCTTTAAGAACAATGACGGAAGAATGTTGGGGTTATTTTGACTCACCAATATGAGCCTTTTGATTCTTTAAACTCTTGTCATGAATTTGAACGTTGGAACAAACAACATTTTGAGTACAAACTTTCTTCAACCTTGGCACTCCTTGGGGTGTTTTTAATCCAGCAATCAAACCCATTTTACCCTTGACAATCAGATTATTCATTGCCTTCCTCTGGGCTGATCCGCTTTCCAAAGAATTAAGCCGATAACTAGAATTATGATGTAGGACAGATTTGGAACAGGGCTAAGCATGATTAAACACAAGAAAAATGGCTCTTTTGGGGTTGTGAACAGTAGACGTGAACAGTATTTTGTAAGGAGAGAAAGAGTTAGAGAAGGATAGATCTAGGCCTCACACCTAGGTTACCAAAGGCATCACATCTGAGGCCTCTTTAGCATCACACCAAAGAATGAGATTGCATCACACAATCTTGAAAGCTTAAAGCTAAATTTTCATTCATTCAATCCATATCTCAAACTCTTGAAGTACCTCAATATATTGGCTCCTAATGTGTTTAATCCCAAAGATTGTTCCTATTCCCAAGATGTCTGAATAGGAAGAATCTGTTTAATAAAAGACCGTTCCCATTCCTGAGATGGTTGAATAGGAAGAATGTGTTTAATATCAAAGACTGTTTCCATCCCTTAGATAGAATGAATGTGTTGTGTAATGGTTGCATGGATTGAATATGTGGTCAAACTTCCCAAAATGATAAGTCACAGCCTTTAATGATGCATGCCTAGTCAATACCCCAAGTGGGCCCTTCATCATCCCAAATCGCTGGATCTTTTGAAACTACCCATTGCATTAATCATGAACCGCTTCAAATTATCAAGTTGTTCCGCAATCCTAAAAGAATCTCATCATGCTGGAACTGAGTTAATCCGACTTTAAAAGGCCTTTCGGATTGTGTAGACATGAATCCATGATGCTACCTTCGCACTAATACCAAATTGACATTGGCGGAGCCACTCTTGGCCCACTGGGGTCACGAGCACCATTGCAATTTTTTTTTTTTAAATTTTAGTTCTAGTTTTTCTTGTTCTGGAAATTGGTAGTTTTAGTTTTAGGTGAATTAGACAATTATTGCTTTTTCTAAAATTGTGAGCCAACTAGCTTGCATAACTACGCAAATATCAAGGATATTATGTTTGAATAACTGTAAATAGGTTGAACATTATCTACTTTAGTTAGGATCCATACTAGGTCCCACTTTAATAGTCAAAGCCATTTTAAGCCATTTTGTAACGTTTTAACTTATATAACCGTTTTTGTGAAAATATATCTCAATTAGACATGCACAAGTGCTTAATCAAACTATCTAATTGTTTGTTGCAAGACCATGTTTCGATCAAATCTTATCAAAACGAGAATGGACTTGCTTGAATTGTTAAAAAAATGAGCCTCACAAAATGAATTTTCTGATTATCAAAGTCAAAATCTGGTGTGAACTTTACAAAAAGTGATTAATTTTCACCTAGTGTGTACATCGAGTAATGTTCACCCATTAATTAGGTGGGTGAACAAAGTAGTAGTCCTAAACTTGGAAACTGGCCTTCGTTTCTCATGATGTAACCATAACGCACAAGTCACTGTTGCATCGCCAACAACCATCAAGTCGTGGGTGTCGTGGTTCGGTGGGATGTTATCATGGTTGGCTCTGTTCTAAATGGCGGCCGCCCAGGCCGCCTAGGCACATGGAGGTGCCCGACCGCCACGCCAATAGCCCTTGGCGTTTGATTTGGCGCCTAGGGAGGTTTGGCGGTGTTTGGCAACCGCCTAGGCGGTCTTGCAGCTTGGCGGTCTTGGTGGCCTTGGCGGCGGCGTCTTTGGAGGCCTTTGGCAGCCTAAAATATATATATATATATATATATATATATATATATATATATATAATACAAGGGAGTTGAGCGAAGCCCTACTACTTATTGTCTTATTCAACTTATTTGCTAGTTGCTACTACTTAATTTCATTTGGGTTTGTACTTTGAAGTTTGAACTTGCATTATGGATACATGGAATATAGTTTGATTGGATAATGGTTTGTTAAAAAAAAAAAATTCCGCCAAATTGCTTAGCGCCGCCTAGGCGGCTTGGCGCTTGGAGGTGGGTCTCCGCCCTACTAGCGCCAAGCGCCATTTAGAACATTGTAGGTTGGTTGTCACCATAGTTTTTGTTTTCATAGTGCCCTCGGGCCCCAGTGATGCATATGATGCATATTCTTGGCTACGCCCCTGCATATTGATGTAGGACACTAGGACATAGTTGGAGTGGGGTTAAGGATGATCAAAACACAATGAAAAGGGGGTGGGTTTTTTTTTTTTTTTTTTCTCAGAACTATGTATGTGAAGAGTAGATAGAGAAAAGAATCCTATGCCTCACCTAGAAAACCTTAGACATCACACCTACTCCTAGGGCCTTTTTAGTATTACACCAAAGAAAGAGGATTGCATTACACAATCTTGAAGCTTAAAGCTCCAGGACTTATTATTTTTTCCTTCATTCATTCATGTCTCAAAGTCTTGAAGTTACTCTAATTATTAGGCTTCCCAATGCAAAGGACTATTCCTATTCTCAGTGGTCTAACACAAAGCATAGACCTAGCAATGAGTACGTCTAACTATTCCTATTGCCTAGAGGTCTATGACATTGACTAAATATGATTAAGAAAACCGTGTCACCGTGTGGTAATGTAATCAATAGATCAATTTAGCCCTCCTTTGCTAATTTTTGGGAGTCTTTTTTGACACTGTCCTTATGGTTGCTTTCTCTTAATTTTGACTAAATTTTGGTATATTTTTTTATGTTACATCATTGGGCTCGACTAGAGGGTCTTAGTGGCCGATGGACTACCCCTCCAATGGATAAGGGCCATAACTTCCAACCATATGAAATTACCAAAATTCCCGACGTCTTCGTTATGGACTGCATTGATACTGGCTGTTACGCCCCTTATCGAGGAGAAATGAGACAATTAGCCAATAGCCACCAGTTTTGTCCTGTGAAAAGTACCGCAAAATCCCAGACTATATCGGATTTATCGATTAACTCCTGCGTTCGGCGAGGAAGACAAGGATCATGTTAGAGGGCCTTCTCCGAAGATAATACGTTGGAGGCTCTAGGGAGTTATAAAAGGGAGAAGGCTCCAGGTTTAGATGATATCACAATAGCTTTGCTTCAAGCAATGTGGAATATTTTCCTAGAAATTTTGAGTTGTCGCCTCTATTTTTACTTGATTGGCTTCGAAAGAGTTCAATGCCTCTTTCATTGCCTGCAAGGAAGGGGGAGCTCTGGAGGTATTGGATCATTGAACCATTTAGTCTGCTGGCTTGTGTTTATAAGTTGCTAGCAGAAGTTTTAGCCTCGCATCTTAGGAGTGAAAGTTTGATTTTTGAGGCTCAAAATGCCTTCATCTGGAGGTAGTCAGATTGTGAATGTGTTTGACAGAGTAGCCTGGAAACTGAGCATGGATTTTCATTACACTTTCCAGAAATAAGAACAAAGATTGTCTCAAGGCACTAAACGATAAACAGCTGCTTGGCATATGTGATCTTGGGGCAAACTTTGATGTTTATTCTAAGTGTGCTTTCAAGCGACACGTTTTATTGAAGAACTTATTTCTTTTAAATTGGGTATTAGACAGGGACTTGGCAGGTAGGGCCAGTTGGGAGAGCAGAGGCACAAGATGCAGTGTCTAAATCCAGAAACTTGATCGGTTATAAGTTATAACCACAGGACACTGATGAAAATTTTAGCCAACCTTTTGCAAATGAGAAAAATGTCTGCATCAGATGTGGAAAGTCAAATTTCAACTTTGACTTTCAACGTTATAAACATTATTGCTTTTTATGGTACATTGCGGTAGTACTGACCATGGCCTTGGGTTTTGTTCTCAGTGCTGACGGTGGGAAAGTTAAAGCCAAGGGAACAATCTTCTTGTCCAATATAAGGATGGTCTTTGTTGCAAATAAGCCTGTTGGAAATTTTACAGGTTTTGATATCCCCCTGGTATGGAAATGAAATTTTTGGTTGCTATTCTTTCATTACAACAACAACAACATCATAACAGAACCCCTCTATTCCCCAATCATTGGAGGTATGGGCGGGGGATGATTGGAGACAGACCTAACCTTTGGCAATATATGCACAAAGTATTTTGAAGACATTGAAAGAATTGCTTGGTCATTGAAAACAGCTTTTTGCATTATGGATATCTGGGTTATATGCAAAAATTTGAAGCATTTATCACTCTTGCTGCTCTGTAACTTGACTCTTTTGCAGCTTTACACCCATGGTGAAAAATTCAACCAACCAATATTTTTATGCAACAATATCTCTGGACTTGTGGAGCCTGTAAGTACCCTTGGAAGTATTTTATATGGTCTTCCATTTTTCTACTGGTGTGAGTTTGTACTGTTTTCTTACATACCCATTGTCATTCCCATTTTGACCAACCCCAGGTGGTCCCAGATGACCAGCACAGGGCTTTGTACTCAACTCATTCATTTAAGATTCTGTTCAAGGAAGGCGGCTGCGGGACATTTGTACCTTTGTTCTTCAACTTGATGTCATCAGTGAGGCAGTATAGTCAACAGCATGGTTCGACAGTGGAGTATGACTCGGATCCTTTGCAAGCAGCACAAACTCCGGTTGAGGAAATGATGAGACATGCGTAAGAGATGCATTGCTTTTCTGAAACTCATGTAGCAAAAGATTACCAGTGGCGATTCAGTAATTCTTTTTGTTCTTTTGTGTTTGACAGATATGTTGATCCTAATGATCCAACAAGAATCTTTCTGCAGCAGCCCAATCCTGAGTCTCAGCTGAGGCACCGTACATACCACTCGCAGCCGGCAGAGCACACTTTATGATTTTGCATTTTTGATGAATAATGTTCAGATGCCGTGTTTATATTATGGGTGTGTGCCTCTTATTTCTCCTAGAAGATACTTGAGGCAACTTTCAATACAGCAACGTGTTTGACCGACCATTAGATCCTGCTGTGTATTGTCCTGAAATTATACTACAAATAGTCTCTTGAAAATTCTAAGATGAATGTGCAATGAGATTTTCATTTTGTAAAGTGACGTGATTTATAGCCAAACCTCTTTTTGTTCATATTTTCTTGGGCACCGATAATGTCACGAAACTTTGACCACCAATGACCCTCTTAGCCCTCATTCCTCCTGACAAGAGTTTTCTGGTTTTACTTGCAACTCTTCTCTCCTCTTTTGCGTCAAGAACTCCCTATTTTTGCTATTATTTCCTCTCTCTCTCTCTCTCTCTCTCTCTCTCTCTCCCCTCTGTTTTTCTCATCTTTTGTGTTCCTTTTCTAATGTCTCCTGTAATGTTTTACCCTTGCGTGGATTAACCACACCTTCCTTCATTCCCACCAGGGCCACCACCACCTTCCGCCGCCACGTCACCACCAACGCCACCTGTGCAATCCCCAAACGTGGATAATATGCAGCCGATTCTGTGTAAGACCCTTTGCAAATCTACCATCACAAACCATAAAGCAACCCCAGATGGGTCCCACACATGGGGGCATGTGAGTTATTTGTAGCTTATAAATTTGCAATTTCCAATTGCGTGTTAGGAAATTGCGTGTTAGGATAGGCTGATGAGGTGCTATGTCGGAACAGGGCGTGCCATATTATGAGACACCAGGGGCACATCGGCGATTTATTGGAAGTGGGTGGGCTTATAAGGATTTGTGAGCAGCTATTGTATAGATTAACCTTTTAAGCCACATGATTAGGCTAAGGGTAAGCAGGTCAGCTGGCGTGGGTTGTTATAGGTGGTATTAGAGCTGACACCAACCGGAAGTGTGAGGCGAGTCCCGCAAGTGAGGAGCTTGAGGTGCTTGTCATGCTTAGCTATTAATTGGAAGTGGGTGTGGCTTATAACGACTTGCGAGCAACTACTGTATAACCTGAGATTAACCTTTTGAGCCACGTGGTTAGGTTAAGGGTAAGCAAGTCAGCTGGCACGAGTCGAATATGTTGGTCTAGATCTAGGTGGTGCACCTAGGAAAAACAAGTTGGGCTTGGCGAGCTCCTCGGCGAAAGACCAAATTTTATTGGGTGGTACCCCATACCCGATTACTCTAGTGTGAGGGTGGTGGTTGTACCCGATTACCCCCGGTTCATGGGATGGTACTTGTACCCGACTATCCTAGGTTAGAAGTTAGACTTAGCGCATGGTTATGACTTTGGGTTGAGCCTGGAAATGTTGAGCAAAGGTTGATGGAGGAGGAAACCATGTGAGATTATTATTAAGGTATACTTATGAACACTTGATAATTACATGTGGATCTTTAGCTTGTGTCAGTTTCGTGACATTTACATTACACTTGAACATATTATTTGGTTTAGTCTTGTTTTCGACAGGCTCAGGCTCATATTATTTAAACCATTTCAGGTGGCAATGAGGCGCTAGAAACTTAGTGAAGAGTAGCTACATGGAATCCCTATTGTGATGTTCTTTTGTTTAGCATATGTAATGAAACGTGTAAGGCCATAAGGCCGATTTGGATGAATTGTCTTTTGTAGTTTAATTGTGGAACCGAAAACTTATGTTATTATTTTGAAACTGTAAAATTTAGGAATATGTAATCATCTTTTGGGAAGCCAATCCTATGACTTGTAGAACTTAGTTTGGCTCTAGAGATATGTAAAGAATAAGTTGTTTTGGAGACTTATATGGAGATATGATTGGGGAAATATTCTTCAGGGCATAGAAAACTTGTTAGTTTTGTGAAAAATATAGTCATTATGATTATCATCTTTTTCGTAAAAAGATAAATTGCTTCAGGGTTTTAAAGAAGAAAAATCCTTTTTTTTTTTGTCAACCCTTCTAATGTTTGATGGGGACTTGACTTTTCAACGCAATATTTTATGCATTTATTGCATGTGTTAATGTTGAACTTTTTTGGGCGTTTATAGGTTGGCTAGGGTGCAAGGTGTCACCGCTAGTCAAGCTTAGCAAGCCTCCAAAATCAAGGTGATAACAAGGAATATTTAAATATCTATCCTCTTTATCCATACCATGTAAGAATTCATTCCGCCATTTTTTCATGCTTATGTTTTCATCCTTTTAGTGTGTGAATTCTTTCTTACCCTTTTCACTACGATATACATATATTATGTTATATTGTTTTTCCTAATTTAATGGGATTGGATTGGATTGTTTTCCCAACTTAGTGGGATTGGATTGGATTATTTTCCTAATTCAATAGGATATCGTAAAATTTCAATATGATTGATTACTTCTTTATTTTTATTTTTTTATCATGGAATGTAGTTGAGGAATTGATATTTTTAGGAATATAATATGATAAGTTGTCCATATCTTTGCATTTTTTCTTCATTCTTCGAGTTGGCCAACCAAATAACAAAAAGTCATATTTTTCATTGATCTTATTACACGGAACATGGCTAAATTACCATAAAAAATATATAACATGACATACTCAAATTGTTACATGGTTAAATTACAATGACAATTACGACGTGCACACAATAAATATCCCATGATTCGAACAAATATTTCATGGTAAATGGTTCAAATAATTTATCATGAAATGAAAATAACAGAGCCGGTCGGGGATGGCATGGTGGATTTGTCGGGCGGCGCTAGTGATGGTCTCAATCAAGAGAGAGATAGATCAGATTTCATGATTGCTTGACTGTGCCAGTCGGCGATGATTTGGTTGACGGCAACAATGAGGTTGATAAACAATGGTGGGCCGGATGATTGGGTGGCCGCAATTGCAGTGGATGCCATTTTGGGATTTTGATTTCGACGGCAGTGGAAATTGGGATGTTATGGGATTTCAATGGGAGTTGGATGAGGCGAACGGCGGTGACAGAGCGGAGGACGTCGAATGATAAGTGGATCGCTGCCCACCGGAGGACGTTGGAGGACTAATGAATGGTGGCGGCTGTTATGGAGGACGAGTGGAGGACTTTGGAGGGGGGAGAGAGAGAGAGAGAGAGAGAGAGAGAGAGAGAGAGAGAGAGAGAGAGAGAGAGAGAGAGAGAAAGAGAGAGAGAGAGATGCTTATACATAATCCCACCAGAATTTTTGGGATTCAAAATTTTAGGGATTGAATGGAAATCGTGGGATGGGAAAGATTATGTTTTGGTCTCATTTTCGGTGCATAAAAAAAACAGGGATGAAAACATAACTGTTCAAAAAATGAAGGATGAATACTCAAGTTGGATGAGATTTGAGGATGGATTGTTAAGTCTCCCTGCTAACAAAAGGTTAGTAATTAAGATAGCCGGTGCAATCCTCCCGCAAACTTAATTTGTTATTGGTGGGCGGTCATATAAAGGAATCAACGCTTCTAGGTGGTGTATGCCTCTTAACCAAACCCGAGTTGTGGTACATGGTCAGGTACGTTTGTCTGGATACCAATAACAGCATGTTCTTCAAAAATCCAATGTCCTCTTCGTTGCTTAAAATTGAGAACTTGTTCCAGTCCAATACCTTATTAGTAAATGGAAGGTCATAATAGTTGGAAATTATTACAAGAATGCAACCCTAATGGATAGCATTACTAGCCCTTGTAGTATTCACCTCATAACTTTTCACGTGTAGGCAATATTAGCTCTTTCGAAATCCTTCTTCATAAGGGAAAGATCGATTTCCAGAAAATATATCCATGATTTTGGATGGGTGGCCAAATAGTCCTCAATGCAATGGTTACAAGTTTTGTTAAAACCTTGCAACGAATCATAGGTTGTGTGAAATTTTATGTCCATACATATTTGTATTTTTTGGTGATAATTAAATTGTTCTATGTATTTTAAAAAAAAATGGAAGAGCATGTTAGACCATGTTGGCTCAGTGGGGTTTGATTTAGCCAGACACAATGTTAAGTGGTTCCACTTCCAATGAGATATGGTGCATGTGAGCGAGGGCAATGTGAAAGATAATGGAGAGCATTTAAAGTTTGTATCCTAGTAGGTCGCCCATAACTATTAGGAGTATCACAATTCATCTTTTGTTTCTCTTTCCTTATTAATGTCTACTTGGTATAACGCAACTACATAAGTTACCCAATGCATCTACTCCCCATTCTAAGTTTCATGTAACAGTAGAATCCAATTGAAAGTTTGAAATAATCATAAATCAGCAAGTGTATAAACATGGCAGAAAGTAAACACAAGGATTTAATATCAGATTAACACTTAAGGTCCTAAGTATAATGGTTCAAACACCGTTGAAAGCTAAGTATAAAGTCGTCTACTTGATTAATTTGGGGTCAATGTGTACTTTAATAAACTTTAGGGACCAAAACAGAATTTAGACAACTTTAGAGCCAATGCATAATTAAAAACTATAGGGTGCAATATGTAATTTAATAAACCATAAGGATCAAAATTTCACCACAAGGTGGGAAATGTCATTTCCAGTACAAATCTTATTTGCAAATGGCAAACCTCAGGGTATATCAATAAAATTTTAAAAAAATGATAATATCAAAATTATTTTTATTTGTGTCAAAATCTTAGTTTATAAAAAAGTCTGATACCTAAAACATGATACAAAGATTTTATGTATTATAGTTTTGATATAAACAAAAACAGTTTTGATAACACCCAAATTTTAACCTTTACTCCCTTTTTTTTTTTTATCCGCAACCTTACTCCTATTTAGGTAACAAACTAACGTGACAATCGCTTTGTTTGGTTGGGAGTTTAGGGGCCGTTCCAGTTTTAAAAAAAAGAAGGTTTTGAAAAAAGAAGGTAATTTCAAGCTTAGAAATCATGTGTTTATGTAAATAATTTTCCTACCAATATGGATCTTGTTTGATAGATCTCATTGAAATCTTTTAAACGGTGCAAAAAAAATTAAAAAATTATTTTTCATTTTCGTTATATTTGAGTTTGAAATTACACTCTTTTTGAAAAAGAAGATTTTGAGAGAAAGTGGAACGGGGTCTCAATCATTTTAAGAAGAGTGGATCAAAAAAAAAAATCATTTTAAGAAGACGTGTCCGATTACCAGTTTGACCGATCGGTTGCGAACCATCGGAAACCAAAATCAACTCCGTTCAGAAAGAGCGTCCACCGACGGACATTGAATCGAGTTTGCAGTCTAGAGAGAGAGAGAGAGAGAGAGAGAAAGATGATGGCCAGTTGGCTATGGAATCCGCATCCACAGCTTCGTTTCCAACAACACGAGCCCCATCTATTCAGTACTCAGAGTCGTCGGACTCACTTTTCGAAGACCCTTCAATATCATCACCCTGCTTCCTACAGGTTTCACAGCTCCCGCTCAAGCAATAATAAAATATATTGCTACAACTCCGACGATACCACCAACAAAGGACCTGAAAAAACAACTGGTATCCAGGTTTACCGAGATATTGAGAGGTTCGCGAAATCACTTCAATCCTCACTTTCCTTTCTACCTTTTTTATTTTTATTTTTTATAGTTGTTAGAACGCTTCAGACTATAATTAAGTGAATAAGAATGAAAGATGGTCTTATTGGTTGACTACCTGTGTAGTGTGTACTACCTGAGCAATGCTAGGAACACAAAGAACAAAACTTTGGACATAGTTTGCATACATACATCTAATGGCTCCGGAGACAGTTGTGTACGGTAATTGTTTCTTAGAGTTGTGTGCCTAGACTTTTTTGATACTCCATTATAGGCAGATACATTTTTTCCTTTATCAAAATTTCCCGATCGCATATGGTAGTTAGGAAAGAATTATGGGATCATACAAACTGAAGCTCATTCTTACTTGGTTTCACTCCAATTCTCTACCCCATCATGCCTGGCGGCAGCGGTAGGGGGTGTTGGTTGGTTGGTGATGACTAATATCTGGAATCCATCCTCTGTATATTTTGTCGGTGTTTCTCAATAAAGGTAACATCCCAGTTAGAACCAGAGTATAACAGAATAAAAGGACTCGTCCTCCAAGAGAAAGGGGAATTTCTACTGTTTGTCCGGCCTAAAGTATCAGATGGGTCTATAAATCTAAGGGAACCACATATTCCGTGGTAGTTTGAAACTTTTGAACTAGAATTGTCCGTCACTTTTAATATCACACTTAACATGCAAATACAATACCTTATGGGTGTGGAACACAATTGAAAAGTCTTCAAAAGCTCTTCTTAACCCAACTGAAAATGCATATGCATCATGCAATGAGCCAATGACAGTACATTTGCGAAGTTTAGGATGCCGGATTTATAGTTCTTAGTCTAGAGATTTGTAATTAGCCAAGATGACCTGTATTACCAAATAGAAGAATGTAAAGGTGAAAGCAAGTGACACATAGATTAAAGAAACTGTTAAAACATCCCACTCAACAATTGGCAATGAGTAGAGAGGCCGCCCAGCCTCATTTACTAGTTTTGGAGGTTGTAATTACTAATTAATCAATGTGGGAGAAACTCTTGCAGAAACAATAAGTTATCACAATAATCACTCCACTCAAAGTAAAGCATGGTTATGACAGTTTCGGATGGGCCTTTCTTGAAACGAAAGTATGAATAATGCTGTTATCTTTTGAGTTTTCTTTTCAGCCAACAAAATAACCGACAGTGAATGTCTTTTGCTACCAGTTCTTTACTATATGTTTGACATTTTATGCATTAATAACTCAAAGTTTTGGGATTTAGTGATTCATGTCTTGAATATGATGCAATTACTATCTAACACATCTATGTACTCCCCATGATAAAATCAGTACAATAATTGTTTCTTCATTATTTATTTGCAGATTACTGACAGATAGCGTGAGGCAGTCTCAAGATCCGTGGGCTGGTTCAAGAGACTGGAGTGAAGTTGAGGTGTCATTTCATTGAGCTTTTGTGACCAACTAGAATTTGATTAGTTTATTTATCTTCATTCTTTATTTGTCTATTTTCTTATGCTTGATATTTGTATTTCGTAGTCAGTTGGAGAGACCAAGAAACTCCATTGCAATGTTTTGAAAACTGGACCGGTGAGCAACCGGAAATGGGCTCAGGTTGATGGGTCACCGGTTTAACCGCGATCGAAACGGAATTGGAACATGATGTTATAATTATGTCAAAAAAAATATTGTAATGATAGACCTAAATAAAATTGACATATGTACATATTGAAATCTTGAAAAAAATAAATGTATCCTTTTGTTATTTCTGGCGAAAAAAGTATGAGTTGTACTAGAAATGCATTCCGGACTATGTTTTTCCAATCCCTCATTGGTAGCATAAGAAGTTGTACCTCTCGTATCTATAAAGTGTCCACAAGGCTTCAGCGTATATATTACAGCAAGTCATTTGCTTGGGCTAACCATTTAGTGGCCCTATGAGCCCTTTTGCTACCATGTGCCAGCTATGGCATTATAGTTGTTGCAATAAAGTGGCATTTTTTTAGTTAATATATTTCTTTCCGGGATGATTAACCCGTGCCCGGTTTTTATGGGTCGATGGTCTGGCTGGTTCATGCTGAATTTTAAAACATTGCTTTATTGGGCATCTAGAAAGAGTGATGATCCAAGACCAGGAGATACCTAAGAGTGATCATTTTAGGTACTTAGGTTCAATCATTAGTAGAGATGGAGAGATTGTTGATGATGTGACCCATAGGATCCAAGTGGGGTGGTTCAAGTGGAGGAGCGCTACTGTTGTACTGTGTGATAAGAGGGTACCCATAAAATTGAAGGAAAAATTCTATGAAACTGCCATCAGACCAACGATGCTGTACAGGATAAAATGTTGGCCTATTAAGAAACAACAGGTGAACAAGATGAGTGTAACGGAAATGAGAATGTTGAGGTGGATGTGTGGTAAGACTAGAAGAAATGAAACGGTTCGTGAGATGGTAGGTGTAGCATCCATAGAAGAGAAGTTGAGGGAAAATAGGCTAAGGTGGTTTGGACATGTCTACCGTAGACCAGGAGATGCAGTAGTTAAGAGAACGGATAGGATAGCTTTGGGTAGCAATGCTACGGGTAGGGTAGACCTAAATTGACATTAGATGCTGTGGTGCGCAACGATACGAGTATAGTAGGTTTGTGTGAACAAGTGGCCCTTGACAGAGCTCAATGGAGGAAAATGATTCATATAGCCAACCCCAAGTGATTGGGGCTTAAGGCTCGGTTTGGTTTTACTTTATTGGGCATCTATAAATTGATGTATTGTGAACTAGTGTTTTATTGGACACAAGAGAAAGAACATGAAAGTGATAAGAAGGCGGCAAAAGGTCCAAACAAAAATATAGGCTAAATTTTAATACTTATTTCGTCCTTTCAAATTCCACGTGCCTTTATTTGTCCACCTCAGCATGTAAAACAATGTCTAAAGAAAGAGACGAATTTAAAATAGCAGCACCCAAACCAGCAATATCCATGGTAGACCCATTAGTTTAAGTAACATGAGAAGGAGTCACAGAAGAACGACAATTAGACAACAAAAAGTAGAAACACCCAAACCAGCAATATCCAAGACCCATTAGCTTAAGTAACGCGAGGAGTCACGGAAGAAGAACAATTAGAGAACAAAAAGTAGAAACACTAGTGATTCAAAAGCACCAAAATCAATAACCAAAGGAGAATTGGTAGCAAGATAGGCATAGTAAGGATCTTTCTGAGCAAGCGTAGCAGTGGAGGTGGATGGCTGTTTAGAAACTAGGCGATGATACTCTTGTAACTGCACGAAGCTAGAAGAACTAGGGAAGCTCCTATCCATTATCTTGGAACTTAATGGGAAGGGGGCCAACTGTGCATACCCGAACAGTGCTCAATAGTATGGCTATCACCATTGCAATAAGTGCATGGGCGAGCTACATGACCATTGCCCCGACCACCTCCGGGGGCACAACCAAAATCACGGCCACCCTGGCGTGAGTCACAATCGCCTCAGTCTGAATCACAACCAAATTGACCACGACTACCTCCCCTTGACTCCCGATGACCATGGCTAAAACCACAAGAGAAGCCACCACCACTGGAGAACGTGGTGGCCAAAGCTGAACAATCAGGGTGTAACATAGCAGCATGGATGATATCAGAAATCGAGGCAAGACAGCTGTAGACCTCATTGAGAGAAGAGAAGGTAACTCCCGAGAACCAATAAGCTAAGAGCGAATGAGATCATATAACTGCGAGAGCATATAGAAAACGATTTCACATGCACAGCGTCACGCTGGCGCTGCATAGCTTGAATAGCTGTAGTGGTCCTCACAAATACCAAGAAACTTGGCATATTAATCCTCCAAGGACGAATCAACGAGTGAAAGGGAAAAATAGTCTGATGAAGGTCTATTTTCGGTGGAGATTATAGACACCGGAAAATGACTCCTGGGATTGACACCACACAAGTTTGACAGTAGGTAGAAAAATCAAGGTGCTACTAATGCGGCTCCATACGTGAGTCCGAGCATCCTCAATAGTCCATGTAGCAACAGTGGAGGATCATCAATCAAGTATGTATACTGCGTCTCACCCAGAAAATACACTTCAACAACCTCAGCCCAATAAGCAAAATGTTTTCATTCAATTTCGTGGAGGTAATGGACAACATCTCAAAAGACCAAACTGAACCGGAAGAACCAGTAGCAACAGTAGAAGTGGAACTAACAGAAGAAGAATCAATAGCCATTGTAAACAAATAATCTCAAATAAGAAACGAACCAATCGAATACAACCAACGGATCAACAAACCAACTGATCAAACCTCGTCTACCAACTAATCAACAACCAATGGTGAACCGCTGAGCAGTACATGCATTGAACAACCTTAGACATGAAGTATGACATAATTAAACGATCACAAGAGCAGCGGCGGATGCAGCAGTGACATACAAATAATCACAAGTAAACCTCAGTAGTTACTGAAATCCATTACCTGTTACGAGTAAACCTCAGCACATGCTTGACGGAGATCAAGACTGTGAAACTGAGAACTATAGATCAACAGAACAGAGATCCAATCAATAGAACGGGGACGAGATTATGCCGACCATGCCATCAATGAAGACGACATAGGGGTGTATCGATCGATTGAGGAGTCGGACCATATATCGCGAGTCTCAAAAAATTGAGGACCAAAGACTGCGATTGCGGACAATGATTTCACCATTGAGGTTGGTTTCGAATAGTGATTTTTAGCCATTGAGTGGGGTTTCATAGGGTTAGGGTTCGTCGGAGGTGGGTTGGAGGAGGGTTTTGCGATTGGGAGTCAGGTTTAGGTTTAGGGTTTTGCGAGTCAGAGATTGACTCCTACAGAGGTTGACAAAGGCTATGATTAGAGTTACAGAGGTGTTACAAGAGATTTCTTTTGTTTTTTTTTTGTTGGTACATAGGAGGGCCTAGGCCCTAAGAAATAAAAACATTTGACGCATTAGCTCGATGAACTCCAAGACCACCGCAGTCATTGTGCAAAGCCTCCAACACGATTGATGGGGCTTGATCAAACACTTGCTCTTCTCGGTCTAACTCTAGACCCAACCTTGCTAGATTATGAGCGCAACAATTAGCCTCTCTCCAACCAAAGATTAAATTACACGTCCAGCCCATATTACGTTGCTCATTGATCAACATGATCAGGTTATAATTAGGATCAGAGGGGTGCTGATTCGAAATTGCCCAGAGAGCTTCTTGCGAATCTGTTTCTAACACAACATGATGTAACCCCATATCCCACACAAGTTTGAGACCTCTCCGATATTGAATCTCGGGGATACACAAACTCAGAATCCCACAATTGCTTATTCCACCAGAACCATATCTTGTCCACCGCTGCAGCAAAAGTAGTGCCCCAACCCTCTTTTCCAGTGCTAGACCAGGGAGGGCTGGCAAGGTTCATATCCACCCATTGATGAATGGGAACTGAGAAGAACAAGTCCCAAAACTCCACATCCACCATACTTTTCCACAAGCTTTTTGGATTAAGCAATCTCTAACGGCATGGATTGTTGATTCATCTTGCTGTCCACAAATATCACAAGTCCTGGAATGAATAAGGCCCTACTGAAATTTAGCTGTATTCGTTAACTACCTATCCCTCCGAACTAACCAAAGCAGGGTTTGCCATCTTTGCCAACCTGCAACTTTCCATCTTTTTTCCAGCTGTAATCCTCAGTCTCCAACATGTCGCAAGAAACAAATTTGTCAGCCGAGGCAACTGAAAAAATACCAGTTGGTGAAAGCCGCCATAAAACCTTGTTCGGGTTACATGCGTGCTGTGGCAGAGGGTGGCGGCGGCAATTGGAAAAGTTAGGGTTACATGCGTGTTGTGGCAGTTATGGTGGTGGATTAGGATTTGTCTCTGATACCATGTTATTTGGAGAGAAAAAGTGTTTATGTTCAATTAGATTCCTGATCGTGTCATTTCCGTATAAAAATAATTAATAGAATGAAACAATTACTACTACTCTAATGAACAATGGTAAGTATTCCGAGTATCGCTCCATAGGGATTATAAGGCTGAGTTACAGTTATTTCAATTAATTTCTATATTAATCTGAGAAAAAGATTGATTGATTGTTGGTTTCCTAAAATTATTAAACAGTAAATAAAACGATAGAAAAGTATTTATGGTAAAAAGCTCTAGGGTTTCGAATCCACTCTTTCCCTTTCGTAACCCAAATATGTTTTGATTATAGGTCAACTATTCGAATCAATCCGGATATCGTAGGATTGCAAGCCTTAGCGATATCTCCTAAAGATAATTTATGAATCACCAATCGGCATGGACTATCTCCGCCTAGCATGAATCTTCTTACTAGCATGAACCATCTCTAATCAAGCACGAATCGTCTCATCGGCACGATGTGTCGTACGTAGTATAATCCATCCAACCGGTTATCAAAAAATAATTAAAGCCGTTGTATGAACGTGCATAAAACCTAGGAATTCATACACGAGATTTGATGGAAAGAATTAATCTTATAAATAAATCCTTGTTCATACAACCATGATCCGAATAATAAAACCTAAATCAAAACATAGAAAGTGTTACTCAGAGTTTGAGCTTCATCTACACCCCAGAAGAGGGTTTAGCTGGCCATCGAAGTGGAAGAGATCGAGGTTCTTGTCTTCTATTCTTTGGACATGACCGTCGTCATCCTATTTCCAAACCCCGTTCCGCAGCTGACTGCCTAACGCAGTGGGATCAATAGTACATATATTAGGGTATTACCATTGTAATCGCATAGTGGGTCCCTTGGGCTTTATGAAATAACGCATCAACAATTCTTCATTCAACCATTTTGCACTTTGAGCCCAAACTTCATTAAACTCTTCTTTTTATCCAATATCTTGGACAACAAGCTCGAGCAACCTATAAACAAAATAGAAACAAAATAAATATCAAGTAACAAATATTAATGACTAATGAGTGTAGTTTGGAGGGCCAAAATACCAATATTTTGGCACTTATCAATTCCCCAACACACATGTCATTGGTTTATATATTAAGAGAGAGTACAAGACACAATGACTAATCTACCTTCACTCTCTAGTACTGAAATAATTAAATTACTTATAATAATTCCTTATGTTAGATGTTGAATCTGGATATTTAGGTAATTGTCATATTTTTCGAGGTACTATAGTGTGTGTTATGAGATGGTATTTCAAGTTCGACGAAAGGACCTTGTAATGGATGATTGCATTTAGAGCCTGATAAAAGTGGAATATTAGGAAGGGTTTCCTCTCCTCTCTCTCTCTCTCTCTCACACACACAATAACCTTTATCTTCTCTCTATTGCCTATATTCTCTTAAAAGCTCCTGGAATATCTCATTAACTGCAAGAGTTGCTTTCTGTACTTTTATCTGATCCTTCTGATAGCCTTATTAAGCGTAATAAACTCTCAAAATAGAGATTAAACCTAGCTATGTTGTTTGCTAAGATTTCAATAGTTATCCATAACCAATTTCCTGGCCAAACTTGGAATTGAACTCATCAATAGACCAAAGTTGGATGAGTTTTTGGATCTCCTTGGAAAGCTATATGAGATGATGGACGTGGGGAGAAGGGAGGAATATTTGAGGTGGATCCCAGCAGGTAATGGGTCTTTTGAGGTGAAAGGTTACTTTACCATGTTTTGACAGGAGAACGAAACACTTCCTTTCCCTAGAGAGCCTTTTGGGGTACTCTGCGCAAACCAATGTTTCTCTTTTTGCGTGGTGTGCCGCTAAGGATATGATTCTCACTATAGATAATCATGTTCAGTGTCGGATGTTTATGGTGAATCGGTATTGTATGTGCTTGAGAGATGAAGAGTTCGTGGGGCATTTGTTTATTCATTGTCCGGTTGCTAAGGAGCTTTGGAGTGTGGTTCTTGATTCGTGGAGGGTGTTGTGGGTTTTTCCTCCGACGATGGTGGAGCTTATTCAAGAATGGTATGGGGCTCGAGTGACTAGAAGAATACGGAAGCTATGGATTATGATCCCGCTGTGCTTGATGTGGTTAATCTAGAGAGAGAGATATCATAGATATTTTGATGGGGAGATTAGTCATTTGTTCAAAATTAGGAGTCTTTTGATTTCTACTTTGTCTAATGGGGAGTTGAGGGAGTGTAATCCTTTCTTTGTGTCAATTTTTTGACATGTTACATATTTTTGGCTTACAGGATTAGAGGGATGCATAGGGCTTCTTATTTTTTGAACTTTTCTTTTTTATTCCTCACTTTCTTTTGTTCATTGGTGGCATCCCCTTGATGCTTCTTCAATAAAATTTTATTACTTATAGAAAAAATAGACCAAAGCAACCGGAATAGTTATCTGAACAGCACCCCCCACCCTCAAACCCTCATAAAACACCACTGAATCCCTTTGACTTACAAACTCTTGCTCACGAATTGCCATGAAAACCTCGCTGTAAACACCTGTCAGTATGCTGAATTCAGTGAATGCTTAAAAAATCAAGCCTTTTAAGATTAACGGGTCTGATGGTCAAAGCGGGACCTGTCTTGGGCACCATCCAATGTGGTAAGGTTCACCTACTCTTTGGTTGGCTGAACAAAATAGCACTCCCTTAAATATGGTCCTTTGAGATTATGGAATTATTGATCTGTTTCTTTATAATCAGATATGGTGTGACGTGGAACTTCTGAGTTTTAATAGCTGTAAAAGTGTGTTTTGGGTAATTCTAGCTGTAAACATACAACTTGGTGGCTCGTAGAGTTTGTGAAGATGATGTCCTTTTCCTGAGTTCAACTCTACTATGGAGCTTGGACACTATTCTTACCCTGACTAGTTAAGTTTGCTTCTCAAATGGTTTTTGGAGATCATATGCTAGACCTGGGTTAAACGTGTCAGCAAATAGTGCTGCATTTTTAGACAGTCCAGGAATAGAGTTTTAAAGGAGGAAAAAATTAATTTGTCCAGTCTGTTTTGTGGTACTCAACCTGAGTTTTTTTTTTTTTAGTTATAACTTTCCATGTTTTTTGATTCAATTTGTTGTTCTTCTGTAGACATTGCTAAAGTCGAATTGATTTTTTACCATGTACTGTCTCAGGGAGCATGGGTTCTGAAACCAAGAAAAACAAAACCAAGGTCAGTGGTACATTTTGTCGGTGGTATATTTGTTGGTGCTGCCCCTCAGCTTACCTACCGGTTGTTTCTTGAGGGCCTCGCAGAAAAGTGAGTGGCTTTGGACTGATAATTACTTTGGGTATATTTTTGGTAGTTATTAAACCTTACTTATTCCATTGCATTTCTTGTATAAGCCTTTTAAAAACTTTTTTTTCCCTTAATTTTCACGGTGTACTCAAATATCTCAGCGTTAGCTTTTTTTTTGTTTTGTTGAAGTTCTTATCTATTCTTCACATCATTTGGATCTCTTCATTTCTCTTACGGAATTTGTTGTATTTGATTTTTGGTAGTCAGTTGTTCTACTTGGCTTTATCTCTATGCAAGCTACTGCTGTTGGATCCCCGTAGTATCATCTATGTCGCCTAAGACAGAACAACAAACTATTTGTTTTGTGATGCAGGGGTGTTTTGGTGATTGCAACACCTTATGCCAGTGGATTTGATCACTTCTTCATTGCAGATGAAGTGCAGTTAAAATTTGATAGGTGTCATCGCTCTCTGCAGGAAACAGTGAGTGTCAATCTGCAACTTGCATAAACATTGTTTCATGCCCAAGGGTTTTTTTAAGTGTTATATGTTACTAGGTACAAGATCTTCCTACTTTTGGCATTGGGCATTCTCTTGGTTCTGTCATCCACCTTTTGATTGGTATGTGAATCTCTCTCACCAAGAAAATAGAAATATTTTTAGAGTTTCTTATGATTGTTTTTTGCGACAGATTTGGTCTGCAGCAATTCTGTTGATTGTTAACTTTAACTGTTGATCAGGCTCGAGGTATGCTGTGCAGAGAAACGGAAATGTACTGATGGCATTCAACAGCAAGGTACTTAACTACTAAATTATAATCTGTCCCGTTAGTAGCTTGTTAATTGATTTCAAATTGAAGTTGTGATGGCAAATTATGATTGCAAAGCAGAGGAAGCCTTGTGATTCCAAAGATGAAAGTTAAAATTAAGTATTGAAAGATTTATTTAAGAGGTGTGAAGAGTTTCCGATTTGTGCAGCAATAATGTACTCGAAATATTAACCTCCAAAATTTTAGAGTTCAGCAATTGTTTTGAAAACACACAAATTACGAGTCCCAAATTTGTTTTTATTAAATTCCGATTTGATGGTGGAGGCTTGCTGAGTTGAGTTGATTTCAATTTATGGTCTAAACGGTTTGAAATATTGAGACGAAAACAATGAATCATCCTTAGTGAGTTGATCCCCCTAATTTAGAAATTTGACAGCCCTGAACTTCCAATTTGTTTCTGTGAAATAAAATAGATGATAAGATTTATCTTTCACCCCTCTTTAACAACTCACAGAATGAGGAAAATGATCTCTTAATTTCATTGGTATAATTAAAACGAGATGCACATTTTACAAAAATTGTCAACTTGTATTTTCAGCTATATTTGTAAACTATACATATCTATTCCTGTATCTATGCCATACCTGAATTTTTGAAAATTGCTGTCCGTCGATGCGTCCTTAGCATACTGTATTCATGTCCCGTGTGTCTGTTCCATGCTTCTTAGGTGGTTACCAACCTTGGCTAATTTATCAGGTCCATGCTGTCAAAGCTTTCCTCTTCTGTTTTCCCCTCCTCATTTTCAAACACTTTGAGGTTGACAAAAATTGCTAATGCCTCTCCTTTGCAGGAAGCAAGCTCGGCTATCCCGTTATTCTCACCAGTTCTGGTCCCAATGGCGCAAAGTATTGGACCACTTCTGTCACAGATTACTTCATCACCGACTGTGCGCCTTGGGGTGAGAGCCTATTCACCAATGACTATCACGTTGACTTAAATATGGGGTCAAAGTAGGTGTACTCCAACAAGCCTTTATGTAGATGGTTCTTGTAGAATGATATTACTGTGGATGATGATGTGCTGATTTTACGAGAGATTCTGAACAGAAGTGACCGAAATGGGCAAGGACAACATGAACTTTACGTGTCAACCAAATTAAATATTGTCTTGCACATTTGAGCGCTTCGGGTGCCAGATCACTGCATTGATTGATATTTCTGCTGACCTTGGCACTAACCATGACAACTTCATTAATAAGGAGTAAGATAAAGAACAACTACTTCAGCCCTGCCAATCATATAAGAAAAAGAAAACAGTCATTCGATCTTGTCTTCCTACTATGGGAGTGAAGGACAGAAGAACACGGATCTGGCTTTTAGACTCATATACCTAAAAGTCACTTGTCAACTTATGGTTCAACGGTGATTGTGAAATTAGCAGGAGCAAGTCTTTCAAATTGAACTCAAACAAGATGGTTAATGTCGACTTGCATATGAACCCTGATTTTTAGCTGCTACTTCATATCTCTCTATGCTATACTAATTCAAGAATCATGCAAGATGTAATTGTACACTTGAAGATCAGGTAGTATATAAAGTTTGTGAATTACGTCAAGAGTGAACTGGACCACATGACAGGTAAATATTATTTTCTTTACGAGGAAACGGAAGGCAGGAGTCAAGAGTCAGGGTTAAGCTTTAAAAACTGTGAGTTGGGGACAAGCATGCTGATACCACGTAGGAGGACTGCAGCTGAGGCTTGTTTAACCGCTGGTTAAAGAAGGAAAATTGTTATGTAGACTAAGAAACTTTTTGGGGAACGTATATCGACTAAAATACAAAACTAGAAATTTGGAGGGAAGCGTTAGAGTCAAAGGGTTTTCGGATAAGTAGGAGTAATATTGAGTATATGGTGTGCAAGTTTAGTGGTACCAGTAGTGCGCATGAAGAAAGAGTGATGATCCAGGACCAGGAGATACCAAAGAGTGATCATTTTAGGTATTTAGGCTCAATTATTAGTAGAGATGGAGAGAATGCTGATGATGTGACCCATAGGATCCAAGTGGGGTGGCTAAGTGGAGAAGCGCTACTGGTGTACTATGTGACAAGAGGGTACCCACAAAATTGAAAGGAAGATTCTATGGAACTGCCATAAGACCAGCGATGCTTTATGGGACAGATTGTTGGCCTATTAAGAAACATGTGAACAAGATGAGTGTAGTAGAAATGAGAATGTTGAGGTGGATGTGTGGTAAAACAAGACGAGACAAGATTAGAAATGAAACAGTTTATAGAGGAGAAGTTGAGGGAAAATAGGCTAAGGTGGTTTGGGCATGTCTACCATAGACCAGAAGATGCAGCAGTTAAGAGAGCGGATAGGATAGCTCTAGGTAACAATGTTACGGGGAGGGGTAGACCTAAATTGACATTAGCTACTATAGTGCGCAAAGAGAAGAGTATAATGGGTTTGTGTGAACAAGTGACCCTAAACAGAGCTCAATGGAGGAAACGGATTCATGTAGCCGACCCTAAGTGATTGGGGCGTAAGGCTCGGTTTGGTTTGGTTTGTATATCGACTAAAATAGTTTTTCATGTGGTGTGATTGTGGAATAAAAAGCTTTTAAACCCACAAATTTTTGATAAAGCAATCTAAGAAGGTAAATTGATGTGTACAATGACATGCATGAGTATCCATTCACCATGAGATTTTCAGTGGTTTGCTCACTGTGAGTATTAGGTATGGGAAGAGTACCTAAGGTGACCCTCCTGGAGTATGGCAGTCGATACAATAGCTCAAGACCACTGGACGTGGAGAAGGAGAGAGCTCGGGATAGACTTAGAGAGAGGGACGGCAGTGGAGAGTGGTCTTAACTAGAGAGTATTGAATGCTTGTCTTTGCCAAGTGTCAACTCTCCCTTATGTATGAGCCTTGGATAGGAGAGGTTGGGCTCATCCTCATTGGTGGCAAGAGTGGAGGTTGACATGCTTTTCGCTTTGAGTCCAAAGTCAGGCCTTGGAGCTTGTATCATGGAACCAACAATGGCTATTCGGGTGATACATGGAGACCCGTATCATCTGGCCAAGTCAGGCGGTAGGTATAATATGGGAGATAGGTATGATACTTCTTCCAAGATGTTAGATGTTGGTCAACGCCCCTGGACCGGTCAAATCCCTTACTCTAGCCTCCAAACCACATTCCTCCTTAGGTCCCGAACAAGGTATTTAGGCCTTGCTCCTGGCCTACGATGGTGTGTGGAGTTGCCATTAGGTATTTGTGAAGGGCGACAGAGTCTTGAAAGTGTTAGTTAGGAGGTGAGGGTCCCAGAGGCGACCTTGCTCCTCCAGGGGTGGAGAGTTCCTGTAGGAGGCCTTGCTTCTTTGGAGGTAGAGTTTGTGGAGGAGGTTTCGCTTCGATGGAGGCAGGGTTCATTAAAGAAGCCTTGCTTTCCAAAGTGGGTCGCCCAGAAGGACTCTTGGAGATGAATGTAGACACCCCAATTTGGCCTAACAATTATTTCAAGTCCCACCTTAGGGACTATTCCGATGATGATATGGATACAGTGATTGCTGATTGACTTCTTGTGAACCCATGGACTTATGGTGAGTACTTTTTGCCACTTAGAGGACCCAATCCAGAGCCATATTGCCTTTCAAGCAAAAATACAGTTTCCCAGGAAAATCCATCTTTCGGCCGTAACATTGATCTCACGGTCTCAACTTCATTCTTTCAGCCGTGAAACATATTGCTTGAAAATCTCCCTGAGAGATCGATTCCTCGGCAACCAGATCGATTCTTCGGCCGCCTAATCCATCCTTCAGCAGCTAGATCTTTTAACCGGCCGCCAGATCGTCTATTTTCCAGATTCTGGAATGTTCTGTCATATGTTTGATCCGTTCACAAAACCCTCGCAGCCAAATCCCGATGTGTTCGGGCTACGTAAAGAGATTGCCATGAAGAGTTTGTGTTGCCCTACATTACCAATTCAATCGTGTGTTTTGATTGGTTGGAGTGAGTCACCAATTGCCTATATGAAGGAGCCTTTGGGTTCCGAAATTAACACAGATAATCACCCTCTCCAGCCACGAAATTCTGCAGATACACTCTCTCATATCCCTTCTATAAAAGCCCTAACTTTCCGAAGGTAGCCGCAATCCGACGATCAAACCCCTGAAGTACAAACCCTAACCGTAGCGTTTCCGAGAAGCAATTCAGTCAATCACCCTCAATCCGAAGCAATCAAGCCACTGAGGGATCAAGGTGGTAAGGCCCAGGGGCCTTTGGTTAAGTTTATTTTCAGTATTTATTTATCAATCGTAGCATTCTGATTTTCTGTTAGTCTTTTAGTCTGGTGTGAGGAAGAACATCGGTTGGATCTTCGATCCGTCAGCCGGTACATCAAATCAGGAGGATCCTTCGGCCGTGACATCTATTCATTGGCCGCGGGATCCATCTCCTTGGGACACATCTGTTTTATTCTGCTTTCTGATGCATGCTTTCAATTACAGTCTCGGCTCACCATTAACTGTTTAAAGGCTAATTAATCAGCTTACATGTTTCGAATTAAATGAAACATGAGTTAATCATATGTCGAACAACTTTGGGCCAGTCTCACGACTGGGCAGAGAGGGGTGCCTAACACCATTCCCTTATTGTACTTTTGGCTCCCGTACCCGGAATCTCTACCTGTTTTTCCAAGTTTTTATAAACTAGGTGGTGACTTTGTTTTGATGATAATCGCTATCGTGTGGCGATGTTCCTAGCCATGGGAATGTCCACGATTTTGGTTTATGAAGCAAACAACCAATCAAACAACAACGATCAATCTGTATGGCGATGCCCAGCTCTGGGGGGGGGGTCTACAGTTTTTGGTGACTCTGCTGGGGAACTTGAGAGCCATAACCAGAAAGTTCAACATAAGACTAACACATGCCTTGTTTAAATTCATTTATCATATACATCGAGCGGTCAACCTCGTTGAGTTCACCTAATACCCCGGCATGTCACGGGCTATGTTAGGGGTTCCAGCAAACTCCACAGTCACTTGTACCTAGTGGTATATCAAAAAGGAAACCTTCTGATTGTCGCCTATGATGGGCTGGAGGAAGGGCTGGCGCCCCTTTGACAACGGAGCACTCTTGAGACTACCTAAACCTTACATGTGCTAGAAAGCCATAGAACCTATCAAATCTTTCTCACACCCATTGTATATGTGTATGTTGTAAAGTTTTCTTTTGCAGTTTAAACCTTAGGGGCCTTGTAAGATCAAAAAGAAAGGGGGTAGGTCAAACTAATCTAACTAAAGGAAAAATTTTTAGGTAAAAATGACTGCATCACTGTTCAAGTTTGATTCGCACTTTCAAGTAGTCACCAAGCTGTTTGGCCCATTCCACTCTGCTGTTAAGATTCTTGATCCTTCCAAGTACATCATCCTGATGGATCAACCAAAGCCCATGGTAGTTATCCGTGAAGATGACCATGTCATGTTCGCAAGAACAGTCAATGATGAAGAAGTAGAAGGCATAATTGAAGAAGAAGGACTTCGCAGGGTCCCAATCTATTTCTATGACCCTTATTCACCTACCGATGACTATTGGCCGATAGACGAGGTCCACAATCTCGAAGCTGAAGAAGCAAAGGAAGAAGAATTAGTTGAGTATGATCCACTAGACGAAATATCACTAAACCAACTCTTTGATGAGGGGGTTACCGACAAAAATAAGGGTAATCCACCCCATCACGGATAGCTTTGGTAATTGGTGGGGATTTGTTGGCACGTGAAGAGTCAACAACAACGACGAAGCAGAAATTGAAGCTTAACTAGAAGAAATCATGGCAATAGCAAACTAAATGGCCCTTCAAGACTTGCAGGGTGACAATGATGAAAGTACGAATCAAGATGATAGTGAGGTGTTGATGATCAACCTTGGCGATGAAAAAGACTGCTCTGAGCTGATTGTGGATGCTGAAAAAGGGGCCTACACTAACTGGACCTTGGAACACACTCTAAAATACGAAATGAAAAATGCTGATTCCGATCTTAGTTCCGATTCCAGCTCCGAGTCAACTCAATCCGAGTCTAGCTTTCTATCTTTTCAAACTACTGAGTCTAGTGAGGAAAACTTGGTCAAAGCACCAAGGCATGACATTTATTTTGAATTTGACTCTAAAATGTCTTTTGACAATTTTAGCAATGAGAAGGAAGATTTAGAGTATTTCACTTTACCTATGATTAATTGTGTGGATTCTGACAATCCAATTTTTGAGGAAGAAATTCCAAAAGAAATTCTAGAATTCATCGAGAGAGAAGAAAAGAGGCACGCTAATCCTTTTTTTAGGAAATAATCACAGCAAACATAGGCTCTGAAAACTAGCCCAAACTGGTTAATGTTGTTTGGAGAGGAAAAGGTGTGTAAGGTGTTAATTAACCTTCACACATAACCATTTATTTATATAAGAAGATAGTTCGTTACACAATATGATTAAGCAATGTGGGACTAAACACAATAAACTAGTAGACAAGTATACTAGTATTCCAACACTCCCCCTCAAGCTGGGAAATAGATATCACACAAACCCAGCTTGTCACATAACATCTCCAACCGGGGCTTAAACAATGACTTCGTGAATATGTCAGCCAATTGAACACTTGTAGACACGAAGGGAGTTGCTATAACACCATCAGTCAACTTCTCTCGCACCAGATGACAATCAACTTCGATATGCTTAGTCCGCTCATGAAATACAGGATTGGATGCAATGTGAATTGCTGCTTGGTTATCACAATACAAATTCATAGGCAATTGCACATTGAATCCTATCTCCTCAAGAAAAGATCGCACCCACACAATCTCACATGTGGTGTGAGCCATGGCTCTATATTCTGCCTCTGCACTAGACCGTGCAACTACGGTCTGTTTCTTACTCTTCCAATTAACAAGATTGCCACCAAGAAAAACACAATATCCAGTGGTTGATCTCCTGTCAGATGGGCCTCCTGCCCAATCAGAATCAGCGAAGGCCTCAATACGCAAATGACCATTAGCTCTATAAAATAGACCACGTCCAGGATGAGACTTGAGATACTTGACAATTCTAAGAACGGCCTCCCAATGTGGCAGACGAGGAGCAGACATAAACTGACTCACAATACTCACTGCAAATGAAATATCAGGACGTGTAATAGTGAGATAATTCAGTTTACCAACCAAACGACGATATTGATCAGGACTAGACAGTGCCTCCCCCTGATCAATGCATAGTTTGACATTGGGATCCATAGGGGTATCGACAGGTTTCGCCCCCAACAAACCAGTCTCATCTAAGATATCCAGCACATATTTCCTCTGCGATAAACTAATACCATCTTTAGATCGTGCTACCTCGATACCTAAAAAGTATCGCAATCTACCCAAGTCTTTAGTATGAAATTGACTCTGCAGAAAGACCTTCAACGCATCAATACCTTTTTGGTCGTCACCCGTAATAATAATATCATCGACATACACAATCAATAACACTTTGCCTCGAGTAGATGTGAGAGAGAAAACAGAATGATCAGACTGACATCGATTCATACCAAATTTCAAAACTGCATCACTGAACTTGCCAAACCAGGCCCTGGGAGACTGTTTAAGCCCGTAAAGAGCTTTACGAAGACGACATACCTGAGAACGCTCCCCCTGAGCAACAAACCCAGGTGGTTGCTCCATATAAACTTCCTCAAGAAGGTCGCCATGTAAGAAAGCATTCTTGACATCCAATTGAAATAAGGGCCAGCCAAGATTGGCTGCAAGAGAAATAAGAAGACGGACGGAACCAAGCTTCGCAACTGGGGAAAAGGTCTCAGCATAGTCAACACCATAAGTCTGGGTGTAGCCTTTAGCAACAAGGCGAGCTTTGTAACGCTCAACAGACCCATCAGGATGATATTTCACAGTGAATACCCAGCGGCACCCCACAGTGGATTTTCCAAAGGGTAGAGAAACCAACTCCCAAGTTCCATTATCATGGAATGCAGAGATCTCCTCCTCCATAGCTGTCCGCCACTCAGAAATAGACAAGGCCTCCTGAACAGTTTTAGGAACAAAGATAGAGGAAACAGAGGCAGTAAAAGCACGAAGGGTGGGGGACAGATGATCATAAGATACAAATTTAGCAATAGGATGAGAGATAGTACACATGCGAATACCTTTACGAAGAGCAATGGGAGGAGAAGGTGGAGCAGTAGGGGCCAAAGGAGGTGGACTCGGATCTCGCAACGGAGGAGAAGGCTCAGCGGCAGGCGGAGGTGGCAGTGGTGCAGCTTTGGCACGGCGAACATATACCTGCATCGGGGGTGCTGCTTTTGAGGTTGCCCAGAAGGCACCAAAATATGCATATACTCAGACTGATCTGCATGAGGTAAAGTCGGAAAATAGGGTAACGACTCATGAAACGTAACATCAGCACAGACAAACTCGCGATGCAGAGTTGGAGAATAACACTTATAACCTTTTTGAGTTCGAGAGTATCCCAGGAAGACACACTTGATAGAGCGTGGATCAAGTTTATCGCGGCCGGGATCAAGAGCATGAACATAACACGTGCACCCAAAAATTTTAAGAGGTAAAGAATATAAAGAACAATCAGGGTGTAAAATACTATAGGGAATCTGGCCCCCAAGAACGCGAGAGGGCATACGATTCACGAGATAGCCGGCAGTAAGGACAGCGTCGCCCCAAAAGGATTTGGGAACCGCCCGCTGGATTAAAAGGGCTCGGGCAACCTCAGTCAAATGACGAATCTTGCGTTCGGCAACCCCATTCTGTTGGGGAGTGCGAGAACACGAAGATTGATGAAGAATACCATGCTCATCAAAAAAAGCAGAGAAAACATTATAGAAATATTCACCAGCATTATCAGAACGAAAGATACGAAGAGAAACATCAAACTGAGTCTTTATTTCCATATAAAAAGATTTGAAAATGGAGTACAAGTCTGACCGATTTTTCATGAGATAAACATAAGTAAGCCTAGAATAGTCATCCACAAAAATAACAAAATACTGAAAACCACCACGTGATGAAACACGCACAGGACCCCAAATATCGGAGTGAACTAAATGAAAAGGACGAGACACACGACTCTCTACTCTAGGTGGAAAAGAAACACGATGGTGTTTACTGAACTCACAGACTTCACATGGCAAAGACTGAAGACTACGACACGACGGAACTAACTGTTTGAGAGTCTGAAGGGAGGGATGACCAAGACGGCAGTGATGTTCATAGGGAGATACGGAAGCCTGAAGAGCAACAGAGGTAGGAGGTTCGCCAGTGTCAAAATAGTATAGACCACCACGCTCAACACCGCCACCAATCTTCTTCCCCGTCTGGAGATCCTGAAATACACAATAACCAGGAAAGAATGTAACCGAACAATTTAAGGATTGGGTAAGTTTACTAACAGACATAAGACTATGGGGAAAATGAGGAACATGTAAAACAGAGTCTAAGGTAAGAGAAGAATGTAAAATAACAGAACCCAAACCAGCAATGTCAGAAGAGGAACCGTCAGCCAAGGCGACACGAGAGGGCTTTACAAGAGGACGAGAACCAGAGAGGTGGATGGAGTGGCCTGTCATATGATCGGTAGCACCAGAATCAATAACCCACGGAGAATTAGAGGCTAGGCCAGCAAAGGTGGAGCCTTTCTGAGCAAACGTAGCAGTGGAGGAGGATGGCACATGAGAAAGTGGCTCGGAAATCAGGCGATGATACTCATCCTCGAGAATAGTAACAACACGTGGGACGGGGCTAGGCACAGACACAGAGCCATCATCCTCAGAAACGGTAACCTGATGAGCAGATGGGCGGCCATGAAGAATCCAACAAAAGTCAACTGTATGATTAGTACCGTGACAATAGGTGCAGGAACGAGACCCACGACCACGGGCACGACTATTATTACTACCAGAATCACGGCTACCAACAGACTGCACCGGACCACTGCTACCAGAATTACGACCAAAGCCACGGCCAGGAGGGCCACGACTGCCGCCCCCAAAACCTCGACCGCCACGGTCAAAACCCCGATAAGAAGTACCACCACGAGGAACCGTGGTAACCAAAGCCGAGCGGGCAGCAGGGGTCAAATCAACAGCACTGGGGTCAGGAACAGAGGCCTGGCGGACGCGACTGAACACCTCACTGAGAGAAGGTAAATCTCTATCACCTAAAAGATTAGACCGGATAGAATCATAGGCCGGCGAAGGTAACCCAAACAGAAAACGAGCCACCTGCAAGCGCTCACGCTGACGCTCCATAACCTGAATATCGGAAGAAATGGGCTCACAAGTGTTGAGCTCCTCGCAAACACCGCAGAACTTAGCATAATACTCCTCCAAGGAGAAGCTGCCCAGTTCAAGAGAAAAGAACTGTTGATGAAGAGCATAAGTCCGACGGAGATTATCAGCCCCAGAAAACATCTCCTTAACCTTCATCCATACCTTTTTTGCAGTAGATAAGAAAACTAGAGTATTCTTAATATTTTCCTCCATACTATTCCAAAGCTCAACACGAATCTTAGCATCTGCAGGAACCCAAGCACCATATGATGCGGCAGTCGCCGCGGGAGGGTCATCAGTAAGGTAATGGTATTCTGATTCTCCCACATAATAGACCTCAACAGCCTTAGCCCAAACAGCATAATTTCGACCATTCAACAAGGTGGAGGTAATAGATAACCTCTCACGAGACCGAGAAGAACGACTAACAGCGGAAGTTACAGTACTACCTGCAGATAGAGAACTAGAAACAGATTCGGTGCCGGAGCCCATGTCAAATATACCAAGTAACCAAATAAGAAATTGAAGCAGACAGCAAGAAACTAGGCCAAGAACACAGAGGCAGCCACGAACATCAACAAGTCACAATTACCAGCGAACAACAGTAAAAGAGCAAGACCAAGAGGGAATCATGAACCCGAAGTAGCCAATCAGCAGCAAACAAATAACCCACAATCGAGAAGAACTTAGAATACCATCAGCAAACAGAGGTGACATCAAAAGCTGATTGTAGAAACATAAGTGACATATCAGAGGTGCAAAAAATATTTCACCACAGACCATCGATGAACACCAATCCGCATCGAGGACAACTTGGCACAATCAAGGACGAAGAATGAACAGATTGTATCTTAGAAAATCACCTTAAATCATATCGCCAAGAGACAAGCAAATTAAATAGGGGTTTCTGATCGAAAATGTTAAGATCGACGCCAACAATCGCGTGAACAGTACACGTGAACAGTACCGATGAACAGTGCACGTGAACAGTACGATGAACAGTGCGTGAACAGTGCCGATGAACAGTCGCGTGAACAGTGGTGTTTTAGGGTTTTGATGAGTGTGGGTAAGTTGTTTTAGGATTCTAAACGGTTTGGGTAGGTCGTTTTAGGGTTTTTTTTTGTTGGTTGCCGAGAATGGGTGGCTAGGGTGGGAGGCGGCTATGTTGGTGGCTGTCAGAGGTGAGGGTTTAGGGTTTCAAGGGCGGTTTAAGAACCCGCTCTGATACCATGTTGTTTGGAGAGGAAAAGGTGTGTAAGGTGTTAATTAACCTTCACACATAACCATTTATTTATATAAGAAGATAGTTCGTTACACAATATGATTAAGCAATGTGGGACTAAACACAATAAACTAGTAGACAAGTATACTAGTATTCCAACAGTTAAAATTGGTGCAACACTATCTTCTCAAGAAAGTAAAAAACTAATCCTTTTGCTAAAAGAATACAAAGATGTTTTTGCCTGGTCTTACGAGGGCATGCCTGGAATAGACCCTGAAATTGTTTAGCACAAAATTCCCCTCCATCCTGATGCAAAACCTGTTAAACAAAAGCTAAGATGTATGCGCCCTGATTGGGTCTTAAAGATAAAAGAAGTCACTAAACAAATCAACGCTGGTTTTCTCATAGTCACCGAATATCCTCAGTGAGTAGCTAACATCGTTCCAGTACCATAGAAGACCGGGGGAATCAAGGTCTATGTAGATTTCTGAGATCTCAACAAGGCCAGTCCGAAGGATGACTTTCCTTTACCACACATAGACGAATTGGTAGACAACACCGCAGGACATGCGTTGCTATCTTTTATGGATGGGTTTTCTGGGTATAATAAGATTCTAATGTCTCCTGAAGATAGAGAGAATACCACCTTCACCATGCCATGGGGAACCTACTGCTACCCAGTGATGGCATTCGGGTTGAAGAACGCTGGAGCCACTTACCAAAGGATGGCAACAACACTGTTGCACGACATGATGCACAAAGAAGTGGAGGTATATGTTGATGATATGATAGTCAAATCAAAAGAAAGGGAAGGGCACTATGAAGCACTTCAAAAGTTCTTTGAGAGGATTAAGCAATACAAGCTACGTCTTAATCCTCAAAAATGTACTTTTGGGGTAACTGCTGGAAATATGCTAGGATTTCTTATCACTCAAAGAGGAATCGAAGTGGACCCTTCTAAGATATAGGCTGTCATGGAAATATCACCACCGTGGACATAAAAGGAAGTAAGGAGCTTTCTGGGAAAAGTGCAGTTCATCAGTAGGTTCATCGCCAAACTCACAGCCACCTGCGAACCTCTTTTCAAGCCTTTGAAGAAAGATACAGATTTCAAGTGGAGCCAAGACTGCCAACAAGCATTTGAAGCAATCAAAGAATACCTTCAGAATCCATCTGTGTTATCACCACCAATCCCTAGAAAACCATTGATTCTGTATCTCTCAGTAACAGACAAGTCCATGGGATGTATGCTAGCGCAAGAAAACGATGCCAAAGTAGAGTGCGCCATATTTAGCAAAAAGATGGACTATGAAACGAGGTACACTTCCTTGGAGAAAACCTGCTGGGGGCTAGTATGGGCCATGAAGAAACTAAGGCATTACCTGTTAGCACATCCAGTAGTCCTGGTTTCTCGTTTAGACCCCATCAAATATCTTTTCGAAAAGCCAGCACTTATTGGAAAGCTGGCTAGATGGTTGTTGTTACTAGCAGAGTTTGACCTCAAATACATGATAAGGAAATCAGTGAAAGGAAGGAAGGGCCGTGGCAGAATTCTTGGCAGATCACCTTGTGACAGAGGCTGAGGCAGAAAACTTCATGTTCCCAGACGAAGACATCTTACTCCTCCTAGACGACTACTCAGCCTTACTTCGATGGAGCATCAAACCAATGTGGATATGGCATAGGGGTATTGCTAGTTTTCCCCGAACGACTCTCATATTCCTCTGTCATATAAACTGAGGTTTGAAGTTACCAACAACCAAGCTGAGTACGAAGCCTGTATAGCTGGAATGGAGGTAGCCATGGAACTAGGGGCGAAAAGGGTAAAAGTCATTGGAGATTCAAACTTAGTGGTGTCCCAAGCAAGAGGAGATTGGAAGGTCAAAAAAGATACGCTTAAACTATACCACTCTGTGCTGGAGTTTCTAATTCCACAATTCGACTCTGTTATCTTCACACACACTCCACGCGTGAGTAATAGGTTTGCGGATGCATTGGCGACATTGGCCTCTATGGTCAAGATACCCTTAAGATTCACAATGCGGCCCCTCATGATCGAGCAGAAGATCAAGCCAGCATGTGAGTGCACTTCCACTAAGGAGAGGACGATGGAAAACCATGGTACGAGGACGTGAAGAAGTTCTTGGAAGAGGGGGAGTATCCCTCCGAAGCCAGTTAATGAAGTTTCTAATGTGAAGGATCCTTAGAAGGCAACCACAGAGCATATGCTTCAATTTTCTTTTAGATAAGATTTGAAGTAGTTTTGGAAAATAAGTTTCTAGATGGGGTTTAAGCTAGAATGAACATTGGCTCTGATACCAAATTGGGCAGACACGAAGTGGGTACAAACACAAAGTAGGTCAGGATCACCTCAAAGGATAACACGGCTCTACGAAAGTTCGCCGTCCGATTTGTAGTTTGTGGTGGAGTACTGTATCGAAAAGCACACCTGGGTCCTAATCAACTTTGTGTCACAACAGAAGAAAACCAGAAAGTGATGAAGGAAATACACGATGGAATTTGTGGGCTACACATGAGTGGAGCAACAATGGCGAAGAAGATCCTGCGTCAGGGATACTACTGGACTACGATGGAAGCCGATTGTGCTGACTATGTTCGCCGATGCTACAAGTGCCAAACTCACGTTGATCGTTTGCACATTCGTCCTACGGAATTAAATAGCATGATTGGCCATTCTTCACCTGGGGAATAGACGTCATTGGGAGTATAAATCCGAAAGGGAAATACAAGCACCAGTTTATCCTAGTAGTGGCCATTGACTACTTCACCAAGTGGGTAGAAGCAGCTTCTTATGCTACCCCCTCAAAGATACTCATGTAGCCAAGTTCATCCGCACCAACATCATCTATCGGTACGGTGTACCTCATGAGTTCATCTGCGACAACGGATCTCACTTCAAAGGGGCAACGAAGAAGCTTTTCGCTGAGTTTGGCATACAGAATCATCGATCATCTACATATCGGCCTCAAACCAATGGAGCAGTTGAGGTTGCAAACAAGAACATCGATAGGATTTTGCGGAAGACTACCGACATTTACACAGACTGGCCAAAAATGCTACCTCTAGCAGTATGGGGTTATTGAACAACTGAAAGAATTTCAACTAAGGCTACTCTCTATTCCTTGGTCTATGGGATGGAAGTTGTCTTGCCTATCGAACTAGAACTACCTTCACTAAGGGTTCTGGCTGAGACTGGAGTGATCGAAGAAGATTGGGTTCAAAACTGCTACGACAAGTTGACATTACTGGACGAAAGAAGGCTAAGAGCCTTGTACCACGTACAACGGTATCAACGTCGCATTGCGCGGGCATTCAACAAAAAGGTAAAGCCAAGAGATATCAAAGTGGGAGACATGGTACTCAAAGCAATCCGTCGCCACGTTTCAGATCCGAGAGGCAAGTTTAGACCAAATTGGGGAGGACCCTATTTTATCACATGCATACTATTTGGAGGAGCAACCTACATTGCAGATTTAGATGGGATGGAATTCGCAACACCAGTCAACATCGACAAGCTCAGGAAGTACTATCCTTGAGAGATGCTCGTTGGGCCGAAAACCACAAGGGTGGGCGGACCCAAGCAAAAGTTAGAGCAGCCTACTTGGTCGAAAACCCGCAAGGGCGGCTTAGGCAAAAACTAATGCATAAATAAAGCGCTCGCTAGACTGAAAACCCGCAAGGGCGGTTTAGGCAAATCAAGAGTATAAAAGGAGAGGAAAATACTCGAGTGAACCCTAAGCCAAAGACAAAACAAAACAAATCTTTTTGGAACTACGTTTATGGCCTGATTCCCTCCATGGGATACGTTGGCAGTCTCTAGATTGAGATTCGGCCACTGCTTTCACTATCACTTCTGAATTTCTAGGTCTATCCTAAAGCATACTCACTAGCAAACATGGCAAAGACATTTTTAATAAAGAAACCAATGTTTTATTATTTCCAAGGAAAAAGGAAAAGCAAGCTCAAACAATTCTCAAATCTATGAAAGCTAGAATCCAACAAAGAACATCTTTTCAAAGCATAAAGCAACGTGTCAAAACTCTAAGTCTTCCTTCTCTTCACACTTTTGTCCTCCAAAAGGTTTTTCTCCAACCAATGCTTATACATACAAATTTGATAGCTTGTTAGCAAAGTTTTCAGCAACATCTTGCATCACTCGATTCGGCCATAGACGAAGCACATTATGACGAAGGTTGGCATCATGAGCCTTGAAGACGGCATACTCAAGATCACCCAAAACTTTGGCTTTGTTCAGCCCCGAACTGTCTTCAAAAGCGAGCAGGAAAATAGAAGGTAACTCGAGTGATACCAATCACCGCAACACCAAAATGGCTCATGGTACTCATAGTCATGCTTCCAATACCATACCAGGGGCAAACCCATTGAATCCGATCGCCCTTGTGAGTCTCCATCCACACCTTCCAAGCTGCCTCAGTTGGAAACTGTCTAGTCACACGACGCTACGTGCAAAGGTCTGAACTATAGGGAAGTCGCTCTGGCGCATCCCATACTCTCAGCTTCTCAAATAACCATACCTATAGAAAATAAGGGAAAATTGCAAGCTGTGAGAACACGTGAGTCAAAACAAAAGAGTGATGAGCGAAAAGATAACTTGGCAATAAACAAGTAAAGAACGAACTTGTAGTAACAAAGGACTGCCTGAGAACTGGCTGTTGCATTACTCTTCATTGCATCGAGACCCATCAAGGTCTCTACCAACACTAAACTAGCAAAACCTACACGGTTTCCTATCTGTTGAGCGAAATCAAGCAGTATAGAATCAGCATGGCTAGAGGAGGGGCCAAGCAAGTAATAGTGGAGAAGACAGACACAGCGCATGAAAGCACGCTCTCTGTCGGGAGACTTGACGATGAGCTTCAGCTGTACCGAAACGCTGAACAAGTTGGAAGGTTTCTAACCTTCCATTTACCATAAAGAATCTGACTTCACGTTTCTGAACTTGGAGCAAGGCCTTCAAAAGGTTACCACGATTGAACAAAGGGTTATAATGATGCCTTCTCTATCTGAATGACCCATTATAGCTGCAAACTCCTCGATGGTAGGACACAATTCCTCTCTTCTAAATCAAAAGACATGAAGAACAGGATACCATAAGTTGGTGGCCGCATGGAGAAAAGCAAAATTCACAGGAATTTGGCAAAGAGAGAAGAGAAAGTCCATACCAAAGGACTTAAAGTGTAGACGGTCGAGACCATTGAAGGAATTCAACCACTGATCAAGAACCGGTTGTGCCATATGTAAGAAATTGCTGCTGACAAACCGTCGGGTTCGTAGAACGCTTACTTATAGGCTAAGTTGAGTCCTAATTCGAATCGAAATCGGATTCTAAAATCCGCATTAACCAAGTCGGTCTCTCGGCCGGTACTTCGATATAACGGCCGTAGGATCGATTCCCCGGCCCATCAAAATCGGGGCTGACTCAAAGTCAACCCCAGGAAGACAAATCGTTCCCTCGGCCGCTAAATTGTTGGCTCGGCCGCCAGAACGACTGTTTTACAGAGAACTTCTACAGTTTTGCTCAATTTGTCGAGATACAATTTTCATGCTAAACAAAACGGCACAAAAGCAGTATACACAACCATATATCGGAACAATAGATTTCACTTCATATAATTGAAAGCTTTTACATCACAAGGTGGATCATCCCACATTTCCTAAGCAAAACTATACATCAGTTTCCTATCGGACTAACCTATGCAGGAAGAAAAACAGAAAAGAAGGAGAAGAGGATGCCGAATCCCCTGGTGGTCCGAACACCAGAGACCAGCTGTAAAAAAGGAGAAGACACCCCCGGGGCAAAGTGTACCAAAGAAGCACTGTGGTGCAGAAGAGACACCACATGGCCTAGAAAAATCATAATACCACGTACAAGCGCCACCTCAGGAGTTCCACGTCCCGGAAGCAAGCCCCCCATGTGAGGGTCCTTAATCAAGCATCAATATAGGACTGAGAACAACATAAACTCCCTCTGCGCATGCCGGCCGCACTGGCATGTTGCTCATCACTCGGGCCCGATGAAAAAGCCAAAGGAAAGAAAAGAGGCTCTCGGACGTAGGAGAACGAAGAGAAGAGAAGAGAGAAATGAAAATAAAACGTCGAGGCCGTGGCCTTTTATAGAGGTCTGGAAACCAAGCGATTACGCGGCCGAGACATCGATCCTTCGGCTGAACCACCAATTCTTCGGCCGCGGAATCGAACTTCTAGCCTCTCAATCTATTTCCTTCAGCAGCAGTAGATCCTGCTCAGTGAACCGGGTTGAGGTTTTGGTCCTTGACCAACAAAACCATTGACGAACATTGATTGAATCAGGGGCACTCTGAGCATGAAGAAGCTCTCTCTCCGTAACGGCAAGCTCACAACTACTAGTTGCTTGACCACTGGAGATTACCAAACTTGAACTCCTGCTCTTCAAAATCCATACATCAACTATCTCAAACAACTCAACAGTCTCGGGCTCATCACTTCAAAGAATCAAAAGCATGCCCATGTTCACTATTGCTCAGCAACTCCAAGCTCACTATCGCTCAGCGGCTCTATGCCCGTACTCACCATCAGCAGCTCTATGCTTGCTCAGCGGCTCTACGCCCGTACTCACCATCAGCAGCTCTATGCTCGCTCAGTGGCTCTACGCTTGCATACCACCATCTCAGCAGCTTTATGCCCATGCTTACCCTCACTATCGCTCAACAACTCTGAACTCATCCAGTAACTCCGAGCTCATTATCTCAGCAGCTTAACTTACTTAGCGGTTCTATGCCCATGCTCACTGTCGCTCAGCAGCACTAAGCTCACTATCTTAGCGACTCCAAACCCATTATCTCAGCGGCTCTATGCCCACAAGTTCAACGATTCTACCCCAGCAATCGCCCCATGCTCTTTCACTCAACAGCTCCAAGCTTTCCATCTCAACAGCTCTACGCTTGCTGCCTCACAGCTTCAAATACTTCAAGTCACTCAGCGGCTCTGCGCCCGTAAGCACCTTAGCAGCTCTGCACTCGCTCTGTGCTCGCGCATCAAGCAAACTCAACGGCTCTATGCCCACTATTTAGTGTCTCCAAGCCCATTATTTTAGTGGCTCTACGCGCACTATCTCAACTGGCTCTACGCCACACCAATCAACAAGATATCATTTGTTCTCAAGCTCTACGCTTGAATGCTCAAAATCTAACATTTATTTGAAGACCCAACCACTGTGTACTGTATGCTCAAGTTCTACACTTGAATGCTCAAGCTCTATGCTTGGATGCCCAACCACAGCGTACTGGATGCTCAAAGCCTGTACTTTGAATGCTCGGATTCTACCCTCCGAATGCTCGAGCTCTACACTTTGAATGCTCAAGTCCAGAACTTGAAAGAAGCTCTACGCTTAAATCAAACACACACGCACGGGCCCGTGCACATAAGCATCAATTGCATTACCATTATCACATCGAGTCTGCATCAATCACATTATCATCATCATATCTGTTCACACCTAACAATCATCATATACCATATTTTGCATCTCTCTCTTATGAAATAGATCAATCCTATAATCAACCGGCTCTATGCCTCAGTTTTATTGATCGGTCCCGTGCTTCGATCCTCTGGCTCTACGCCAAAATTTATGATGGGAAAGCTTCGTGCACAGACCTTCAGAATACAACTGGCTCTATGCCTCAGTTCTATCACCTCAAGCTCCAAGCTTCAACTCCTCAAGCTCTCGCCTCATGACTGCAACAGGCTCGGCGCCTCGGTTCTATCACTTCAAGCTCCGTGCTCCAACTTCTCAAGCTCTCACCTTATAATTGCAATCGGCTCTGCGCCTCGGTTCCTTCATCTCAAAGCTCCGTGCTCTAGTTACTAGCATTGTGCCCCCGATTCTCAAAACCGGTGTCCAATTTGTCTCCAGAAGATAGTTTGGATTCCACCCCAATTACATCAATTCCATCCAGCTCATTCGTAAGGATAGGCTACTCTACCGAGTCCCCCTCAGTCAAAGTAAGGATGATCATAAAAACCAAACGACTCACCCGTTGTATATTGATCTACCCCAAAATACTGAAGATGCTCTCCGCAAAAATGTCCTCGGCAGCTCTGCGGTCCTTCAACTACTCTCCGCCAAAATCCTAGTATTGCCCAGGTACGTTGCACTACGGTTGTTTAAGCCCGAAGGTATGTCTTCTGTTTCTAACCCTTCAGACTTTTTATTTTTCTTTATTGCCTCCGAACTACAGCTGGTCTGAATTTTCCTTGTGGAATACGTAGGCAGCCTCCCGGCCCGACCAAAACTAAAACCTTTTTCAAAAACCCTTGGAACAGTGGTTCAACCAAATTGGAGTTGCTTTTACGGCTTTGACTCTTACTTAAACATGTCTTGTGATTCGTTTAAGTTCAGTCAAAGAGGGGCATCTGTAGACACCCCAAGTTAGCCTAACGATTATTTCAAGTCCCACCTTGGGGACCATCCCGATGATGATATGGATACAGTGATTGTTGATTGACTTCTTGTGAACCCATGGACTTATGGTGAGTACTTTTAGCCACTTAGAGGACCCAATCCAGAGCCATATAGCCTTTCAGACAGAAATACAGTATCCCAGGAAAATCCATCTTTAGGCCGTAACATTGATCTCACGGTCTCAACTTCATTCTTTCAGCCGTGAAACATGTTGCTTGAAAATCTCCCTGAGAGATCGATTCCTCGGCAGCCAGATTGATTCTTTGGCCGCCTAATCCATCCTTCGGCCGCTAGATCTTTTAACCGGCCGCCAGATCGTCTATTTTCCAGATTTTGGAATGTTCTGTCATATGTTTGATCCGTTCACAAAACTCTAGCAGCCAAATCCCGATGCGTTCGGGCTACGTAAAGAGATTACCATGAAGAGTTTGTGTTGCCCTACATTACCAATTCAATCGTGCGTTTTGATTGGTTGGAGTGAGTCACCAATTGCCTATATAAAGGAGCCTTTGGGTTCCGAAATTAACATAGATAATCACCCTCTCCAGCCACGAAATTCTGCAGAAACACTCTCTCATATCCCCTCTATAAAAGCCCTAACTTTCCGAAGGTAGCCGCAATCCAACGATCAAACCCTCGAAGTACAAACCCTAACCGTAGGGTTTCCGAGAAGCAATTCAGTCTATCACCCTCAATCTGAAGCAATCAAGCCACTGAGGGATTAAGTTGGTGAGGCCCAGGGGCCTTTGGTTAAGTTTATTTTCAGTATTTATTTCTCAATCGTAGCATTCTGATATTCTGTTAGTCTTTTAGTCTGGTGTGAGGAAGAAAATTGGTTGGATCTTTGACCCGTCGGCCGGTACATCAAACCGAGAGGATCCCTTGGCCGTGACATCTATTCACCGGCCACGGGATCCATCTCCCTGGGACACATCTGTTTTATTCTACTTTCTGATGCATGCTTTCAATTACAGTCTTAGCTCACCATTAACTGTTTAAAGGCTAATTAATCAGCTTACGTGTTTCGAATTAAATGAAACATGAGTTAATCATATGTCGAACAACTCTGGGCCAGTCTCACGACTGGGCAAAGAGGGGTGCCGAACACCTTTCCCTTATTGTACTTTTGGCTCCCGTACCTGGAATCTCTACCTGTTTTTCCTAGTTTTTATAAACTAGGTGGCGACTCTGTTTTGATGATAACCACTATCGTGTGGTGATGTTCCTAGCCATGGGAATGTCCACGATTTTGGTTTATGAAACAAAAAACCAATCAAACAGCAACGATCAATCTGTATGGCGATGCCCCGCTCTGGGAGGTGTCTACAATGAAGCATTCGGATGTGGGGTATATTCGATACCCACACTCACATATGTTGGGGATCTACTCGTATATATGTCCATGTTTGATTGTATTAAATTTCGACAACCTTTTCCCTACATTCTACCTAGTCATGTAATCTCGAATTGTTTATATTAGATGCTGGAAATTTAATTTAGAATTCTTAGGTCACTGCCTTCTTTTCCATTCCTTCTAGAGTAATCATGAGTCACCTCTTCAAAAGGTAAAGGCCAGTGCCCAGTGGTGGTCCAGTTCGCAAGCTGAGTGGTGGACTGCATGCATCATTCTTCTATATTTGTTTCATTCATGTTATTCTCTTTTCCCTGGAATTTATTTCTCCTTGGTTCTCGTAATCCTACTAAAAATTGTTTGATGAATAGGAATGTGTGGATGGTAGACGTGTTTTGTTATTTATGGCTGTCTTTTACGTGTAAAGTCTAATCATATCTCTAGACTGGACCATTTTTCTCTTTTACTTCTTTACTTGCTATTTTTTCCAATGGAGGACTGATTTTTCCTGCTGATTTATGTACAGGCAGAGATGACTATGAAACAATTAGAGAACCTAAGCCCTCCCATAATGAAGCAGGTTCTTCCTCTTGTTGAACAACTTCCTCCTCTGTACATGGACTTGGTCAATGGACGGGAAAATTTCACTCCAAAGCCAGAAGAAACACGGCGACTAGTATGCCAATCCTTCATCCTATATACTATTTGGCTTGTCTTTGTTATGTTTAATGCATATCTTTCATTTCCTTCGTCATTGTGCACATGTTTCTCGCTTACAAATGTATTCTTGCTGCTTCAGATTTTTTGACCGGACTCTATTCATTAGGAATTCAATTTTTCTGCCAAATCATACAGCTTGACTTTTGCAACTTCATAAGTGAAACCTGTTTGAGGAGTACTTAGAGGAAGATTACAAGTCTCACGCAAATAATTATTGAGTTTGTTTGGTTATGAGTCTTTTTGTCAAATTCGTTTGGTTGCCAGTCTTCACTTTCTTCTAAGTAGGGCTGTGGGAGTGGAGTTTTAGATTGGGCATGAAACTTTTTCCCCTTTTCGGAATATCTGTGTTTCCTAGTTCGTTTTAATTTTAGTTTTTGTAAGGAGCCTCCTTGGGGAACTACTCATGTGTATGCTCTTGAACCTCTTCAGGCCCAATATTGAGCAGGTTTTCAACTCAAGCATGCATATCTTGTTGCCTACACGTAGTTTTTATCCCATGCTAGTCTACGTCACGATAGGGTTTGTTTACCCCTGCACATAGATCCTTAAGATCATGGGGTGCTTGGGGCTTGACCCTAGGGTGGACCAATAAGTACTTGTGCTTGGTGGATAGAGGGTTTGTCAAGGTGCCGGTTTCGTCCTCCATCAAATGAGGCGTACCTTGGTTGGTCTTGGAGAGAGACGGTGGTCTTCATATGAAAACGACTTGAGATCATGACTTAGAAACATGGCATGCTTCACACCCCTCATAATTAGGAGATAGCTAATCCGGTATTGTTCCTGTTGAGGCCTGAGCATTCTGGTGGCATTATCAATAGTGGTTCTTACAAACCACCACCTTGCACCTCTACTGAGGTGAATCTTGCATCTTAGATTGGAAATATTTGTTTGGATCCTTGCATAACCACATCATTAGTCAGGTTCCTTCTGTTGAGTTTCCTCTCACAAGCTTGGCATGCCTTTTGTTGACACTTTCAGTGACTAGGGTCGGCTCAACTATTTTTCAGGGGGATAGATATTTAGCTGCCACTTTGTATTTCTATGGCCTACCCTGCATATGGCCCACCTTACGCCTGCCATCAAGTTCAAACTCGTATGAGTATTCTCTAGACATTTGTGCACTTTTCTTTGATGTTGGAGTAGAGTTGATACCATGTAGTCAAATATAGAAGTAGGGATGGCAGCAGGGTGGATGGGGGACAGATTTGACCATCTCTGATCCCCGAATCTGATATCTGTCTCCCTCCCCGCCCCATTCCTCGAATGAGGAATCAACTCTACCCAGGGCCGGCCTTGGGGTAAAGCCGGAATTGCAGCCGCTTTAGGCCCCAAAATTTAAGCAAACATTAGGGCCCCAGTTTCCATAGAAGGTGTAAATATTATACCAGATTTTCCTTACTATAACGCATCTGGGGTTTGGCACCAGCGCTGCTTGGTTGTCTAGTAGGTTTAGAGTGCCCAAGTTTGATTACTAGGAGGCCCTTATGTTCTTAAACTCCTCCTAGGAAGCTCTTCTAGTTCTTGCTAAACTTTTGACTTATTTTCTGTTGGATCTAGTATATGTAATATACAACTCTTGCATTACTTGTAAGTAATGCTTTGTTGATTCTAGATTTCCCAAATTTCAATCCTTTTGCACACCATAAATGTTTTTCTAAGTTTTTTTGTTTTGTTTTAAGTTTTACTTTTACTTTTTGATATCAAATTCACAGACAAATCATTTGTGGCAATAATATACCAAAATGATTTATTTTCACGCAACAAACTTAAATATAAAAAAATATTCAAAATAAATGATTTTTTATGGTTAACAAAAAGTATTCTTACAACTAAAAAGTTAGTAGTGTAACTAGTTGGAGAAAACGTAGAGCTGTGACACTTCGTTATATTTTTTATTAATTTTTTCTAATGGCGTAGAAGTTTTATATGTTTATTTTAGTTAAATTACGAAGCTAAAATGTTAAATGTAATTATGTGTATTATCATGCAATTAGTTTAAGTATTTAGGACCATAGTGCAATTATTGTACAGCATATATATATTTCCACGTTGAATGAAAAATAACCCTAAGTGGTTTTTCCTCTCTATTACGATTACCCTATATCGAACATGGTATCAGAGCAGTAAAACCTGGCGATCTTGTTTCCGTTGTTCGTTCGTCCTTCTCGATCACGACCCAGCCTTGTTCGAACTCAGCCGTACTGTTCCGACATCGTCTGAAGTTGATCCGTACTGTTCCGACGTGGATCTGTACTGTTTTTGACGTCGCTTGACGCTGACCCAGCCATCTCAGCTCTCGCTGGCCCTCGCCGCCGCTCCTACGACCTTCGCCGGACCGTCGTTGCTCTTCATCAAACGTCTGAAAGATCGACGATCGTTGATCTGCTTTTGCTGGCGCTGCTGTGCTGTTGCCGTCGCTGCTGTCTTTTGCCGTCGCCGTCGATCAGTTCTATTGTCGGCGTAGTTCAGTTGTTCTCACCGACTGTTTTTCTTTTGCTGCCACTGTTGGGTTTCGACAGGTATATAAGGCGTACAGTGAAGTGTGAACAGGATTGTGAGTCAGTGGACTTCATTAGTTTTTACTTTGTATTGAATTGTGAAGTGGACAGTGAAGTGAGAGTTAGTGGACTGCTTTTTCTTTTGCTACATCTGGTCCCACTGTTATTATATTGAATAATTATGTCAGAGGCTCCAAAAGATAAAAATGCTCAGATTATGGAAACAGGTGGAGTGAGTAAGGTTGTGACTTTAGATAACTCTCCTCTAGATATTTGTCCTATCAAACTGGATGGCACAAATTATTTACTGTGGTCTCGAACTTTTACTTTAGCTATCGAGGCTAAGGGGATGTCTGAGTTTATTGAAGGTCCTGTTACTGAGCCTACTGCTGCTTCTGAACTTAAGACATTTAAGTCTCATCGATCTTTAGCCATGACCTGGTTGTTTAACTCTATGAAAGCTGATATTCGTAGTCCTTTTTTGCTCCTTGACACTCCGTATCAAATTTGGACTATTGCCAAACAGACTTATTCTCAGCAGGGTAATGATGCTCAGTGTTTTGAGTTGAGAAAGAGACTTCGTACTTTGGATCAACACAATCGGTCTGTTGCTGTTTACTTCGCTGACCTAAGTGGGGCATGGCAGGAATTTGATTATTATCAGGGATTTCAGGCCGTCTGCGCTGTTGATGGTGCTGCTTGGATAAAGAGAATCGAGAAGGAGCGTGTGTATGACTTTCTCGCTGGTCTTGATGTGGAATATGATCCAATTAGAGTGCAGGTGTTGGGTCGTGTTCCGTTTCCATCTTTGGGAGAGGCCTATGCCATTGTTCAGCAGGAGGAGAGCAGGAGGAGTGCTATGTTGCAAGCTCCTACTTCTGATCGTTCTGCCTTGGTTGCTATTCCAGAGGGACAGTTTGGGTCTGGTAGTGGAAAGTCTCAGTCTGGTATTAACAGTGGGACCATCGACCGTATTTCACTCCAGTGTGATCATTGCCACAACATTGGACATACCAAGGATTTCTGTTGGAAGTTACATGGTCGTCCTTCTCGTGGGCGAGCTAGTGGACGTGGAGGTCGAGGTCGTGGTCCCGGGCGTTCTCAGGCTCAGGCACATGTTTCAGAGTTTGCTACCTTGTCTGACTTTGGGTTCAGTACAGGAGGTCAGCCATCTTCTGATTTTGTTGGCGGTTTCTCTCAGGGGGAGATGCAAGCTCTCAGGCGTCTTATGGCTCGAGCTGATTCTTCCTCTACTATAGCTCCTTCTTCCACAACAGCTCCCACTGCATCCTATTTTGCTCATTCAGGTATTCCAGCTAGTGCATTTACTGCCTCCTCTGACATCCCTTGGATTATCGATTCTGGTGCTTCAGATCATATGACAGGTTGTTCCTCTGTTTTTGATTCATATTCTACTTGTTCTGGTAAGGATAAGGTTCGAATTGCCGATGGGTCGTTCTCTGCTATTTCAGGGAAAGGTTCCGTTCGCTATTCTTCCTCTATCTCTCTTTCTTCCGTTCTCCATATTCCAAATTTTGCTACTAACCTTCTTTCAGTTAGTAGTTTTACTCGTTCTGCAAATTGTTCTGTGACATTTTTCCTTACTCATTGTGTCTTTCAGGAACTGGAAACGGGGAAGGTGATTGGCAGTGGTAAAGCACATGGTGGTATATATTATCTGGAGAATGCACCTCACCCATCTCAGTCATCTTTAGCATGTGGACAAGCTCTACAGGCAGATATGAGTTCCACTCTTTCTTTGTTACATCGGTGGCACCGTAGATTGGGTCATCCCTCTTTTGGGATATTAGAGAAACTCTTTCCAATTTTAGTTAAACATTGTCCTAGGGATCAGTTTTTTTGTGAAGCCTGTGAGTTTGGGAAACATAAACGCTCTTTTTATGCTCCTACTAATAAACGAAGTGGTTCCCCTTTTACGGTTATCCATTCTGATGTTTGGGGTCCTTCTCCTGTTACCTCTTTAAAAGGCTATCGATGGTTTGTTACTTTTATTGATTGTTATTCTCGTGTCACATGGGTGTACTTACTCAAGTCAAAAAGTGAAGTTTATTCTTGTTTTAAATCTTTTCATCGGATGGTGTGCACTCAATTCGATACACGTATTAATATCCTTCGGAGTGATAATGGGACTGAATATATTGATAAGATTTTTCGAACATATCTAGATGATAATGGTATTCTTTTTCAGACGACTTGCGTTGACACTCCACAACAAAATGGAGTAGCTGAACGCAAAAATCGTCATCTTGCTGAGGTCGCGCGATCCCTTTTGTTCACTATGAATGTTCCCAAATACTTATGGGGAGAGGCTATTTTAACTGCCACGTATCTTATCAACCGTACGCCATCCAGTGTCCTCAATTTTAAAACACCCATTGAGTGTCTGCCAAGCAGTTATCACGTTACAACTCTTCCACCAAGGGTTTTTGGTTGTGTGTGTTTTGTTCATGCCCCCAAATCTTCTGGGGGCAAACTGGGACATAAAGCCCATAAGTGTATTTTTGTTGGGTACTCTCCTACCCAGAAAGGCTATAAGTGTTATGATCCTTATTCTAGGAAGGTGTTTGTTTCTATGGATGTTACTTTTTGGGAAACAAAGGTTTTTTATCCTCCCTCCAAACCATCTCTTCAGGGGGAGCATCAGCAGGAGGAAGAGATGTTTACCTTTTATGGTTATAGTGAGGGGGAGAAATTATTCTATGATCATGGTGAGGGGGCGAAGGAAAAAACTGGAGTGGAACAAGTATCTGTCGAAAGGGACACACATGATATTGGTGATGACATTGAGGAACAACTACCTGCACGGTTGCAGGGAGCTGGCTTACAGAGGTATGTTAGACTATGTTGCTCGGACTTGGGTACGGGAATCGGGTGCGGGTACATATCCAAGGGTCGGACACATCAAAGCTGAAAATAGAGGATTCGGGGATATGTATCCGAATTTGGACACGGGTGCGGGGATTCGCTGAATAATTATATATAAATAAAAGTATTTATATTATTTATATAAATATATGAAAATTATCTCATAAAAATATTATTTTCTATACACAAAACTAATTATTAAAATTATAAATATTTTTATGTTTTTTATATAATTGTTTCGTTAATAATTTGAGGGGGTAACTCTTATGTTAATAAACAATAAGGGTCTTAGTGTAGTTTATATATATAAACATAGTATATATACATAATACATGTCGGTCAAAGATCAGATTCAAGACCACATCTCTCTCTCTCCTCGCTCTCTCTCTCTTCGTCGACGATTTGCCTGCCTTCTTTCAAACCCAACCCTAAATAACTTATAGCCCAACTTCAGTTTAGGGTTATAAGTTATAACCAGCAGCCATGGTTGTTTGTCTTCCACGATGCTTCATCTTTCTTCACTGTCTGGCGACGATCTCCGATCTGCCTAGCCCTTCTTCTCAGGTAATCTTCCATTCTCTCCTCCTTCCCTCTTCATCTTCTTCTTCTTTCTTCTGAGAATCGGAACTACAAAGCAAGCGTACTGAGATTTAGACCGCCGTATCCGAATTTAGACCGCCGTACGGGGTACGAATTCCACACCCATAGCCGTACCGTGTCGCGTCGACACGGGTACTCTGCCATTTTTGGCGAGTCCGCGTAACATAGATGTTAGACGGGAAAATAGAAAGTCTTCATGTGCATTACCACCTTGTCAATCACAATTACCTACTCCAGTTCAGGATTCCTCAGCTGACTCTTCTGGTAATGATTCTTCTCTCATTGAACCTCTTCTTATGGATCCTGACAATCTTCCTATTGCTATTCGAAAGGGTGTTAGATCTTGTACTCAACATCCTATCTCACAGTTTGTTTCTTATGACCGTTTATCTCCTTCGTACCATGCCTTTGTTTCTTCTCTTTCTTCTATATCTATTCCACAGAATTGGCAGGATGCATTTATGATACCTAAGTGGAAAAGAGCTATGGTAGAAGAGATGACAGCTTTGAAAAAGAATGACACCTGGGATCTAGTGTCACTTCCAGAAGGGAAGAAACCAGTGGGTTGCAAGTGGGTGTTCACTGTTAAGCAAAAAGCTGATGGTACAGTTGAGAGATACAAGGCAAGGCTTGTTGCCAGAGGTTTTACTCAAACTTATGGTATTGACTACGAGGAGACGTTTGCTCCGGTAGCAAAAATGAACTCTGTGCGAGCTCTTCTCTCGTGTGCTGCTCACTTGAATTGGCCTCTTCAACAGTTCAATGTGAAAAATGCTTTCCTTAATGGTGATTTAGAGGAGGAAGTTTATATGGATATTCCACCGGGTTTCTCTTCTCCTGCAAGTGAGGGACAAGTGTGTAGATTGAAAAAGGCACTTTATGGACTGAAGCAGTCACCTAGAGCTTGGTTTGGTAGATTTTCTAAGGCTATGTTGAGTTTTGGTTATAAGCAGAGCCATGCAGATCATACGCTGTTCATCAAGCGAAGTAATGGTAAGATTGCTGTTCTTATTGTTTATGTTGATGATATAATAATGACAGGCAACGATGTGGTTGAGATTCATAACCTTAAGTCTTGTCTAGCTCAAGAGTTTGAGATTAAGGACTTAGGATCATTGAGATACTTCCTTGGAATGGAAGTAGCGAGGTCTGATAGCGGTATCTTTATTTCCAAACGCAAGTATATACTTGACCTTTTGGAAGAAACAGGTATGTTGGGCTGTAGACCTGCAGATTCTCCTATTGAGGCGAATCATCATCTTAGTGGGGATGTAGGGGAGCGTACTGATAAAGAGAAGTATCAGCGACTTGTGGGTCGACTAATATACTTAGCACACACTCGACCAGATGTTACTTATGCAGTGGGTGTTGTCAGTCAGTTTATGCATGATCCTCGTACTTCACATCTAGATGCAGTTTATCGTATTCTGAGGTATCTGAAATCAGCCCCAGGAAAAGGAATTTTATTCTCTAATCATGGCCATTTGCGATTAGAGGCATTCACCGATGCTGACTGGGCTGGTTCTGTGGATGATAGGCGTTCTACTTCTGGCTACTGCACTTTCCTTGGGGGTAATCTGATTACCTGGCGAAGTAAGAAGCAATCGGTAGTCGCCAGGTCTAGTGCAGAAGCTGAATATAGAGCTATGGCTCATGGGGTTTGCGAGCTCTTGTGGCTCCAAACTTTGTTACATGATTTGGGGTTTGCTGACAGAGTTCCGATGAAACTCTACTGCGATAATAAAGCTGCCATCAACATTGCTCATAATCCCGTTCAGCATGACAGAACGAAGCATATAGAGATTGATCGACACTTTATCAAGGAAAAGTTGAACGAGGGTTTGATATGTATGCCGTTTGTGAGATCTGAAGATCAGTTAGCTGATATATTCACAAAAGGGCTTGGTAGCAAGAGTTTTCATCCTATTGTGTCCAAGTTGGGCTTGATTGATATCTTCGCACCAACTTGAGGGGGAGTGTTAAATGTAATTATGTGTATTATCATGCAATTAGTTTAAGTATTTAGGACCATAGTGCAATTATTGTACAGCATATATATATTTCCACGTTGAATGAAAAATAACCCTAAGTGGTTTTTCCTCTCTATTACGATTACCCTATATCGAACATAAAATACCATGTTTAATTTTTTTTAACCTTATATTAGCCACCTATAATGAATTTTTATTATTATAAAACTTAGGGCCTGTTTTTTAAATTTGCTTTAGGCCTCCAAAATGTCAGGGCGGGCCCTGACTCTACCCTCCATCCCCGCCCAAACGAGATCCAAAAATTTTTGTTAGCAAAAAAAAAAGTGCCCAACCTTCCAATACGACATATTCTCAGACCAACTAGCACAAACTGTGGGAAAAAAACATGAACTCCCAAATTCTACACATCCATAAGTAATCTATGCACATCAATACAGGCAAACATACCTCAGGGATCTCAAAAACCATAACTAACAAACAATTCCATTCCTTAAGAAGCAGATCGGTCAAAGTTCTTCGACAGGTACTTAGCCATTACCATCCCGACCTCAAACACCAAATCATCTCCGTTCGATATAATTACCGTGATGGACCACCACTGGAAAATCCCCTAACCCTAATCGCACCAATCTCGGCAATTTGGCTGTCGACGATCTTCCCCATCGCACTAATCTCGGCAATTTGGCTGACGACGATCTTCCCTGTAATATGCTTGGAGTAGGTGGCGAGGTGGATGGTGAAGTCGCCGGAGGTGGTTTTGAGTCTGTAGGTTAGGACGTCGGTGGGAAGGAGGCCGACGGGGAAGCCATGTTTGTTTAGCTCGATGGACAGTGGTGCGAGGTTGCTGACGATGGGTTAGTGTTATGATTTGGTGAAAGATAAAAGCTGAAGCAGCACTGCACACAGAGAGGTGAAACAAAACTGCCCTAGACGATGTTTGTTTATGTGTATTCTTTTAAGTTTATACTGTATATACTCTGGGTACCTCCGTAATTATTAACAAATATGAGGCATAATTGTAAATCATTTATATTATATATGTAATGTAATAATAAATGGGGCGGGGAACGGGTCGAAATAAATTGAAACTACCTCCAATTTGATCCTCTTTTTCTTTCCAATTTTGGCTCCAAATCCGATCCAATCCCTGAAACTCCAATTCGAACGAGGCGGGAATGGATCGGATTGGACTGGATGAGATGGTCATCTGAATATAGAAGTTAGAGATTAAATCGAAGTAAAAGAAATTGTTGTTCCAATCGTTTAACTTCAGTTGGAAAATATTTTGTTCCTGTCTGACTACACTGGCTGGAAGGTGTCCTAAAGTGCACGACATTAAAGGTGTTTTTGGATTTCTTTTCTTGTTTTGTCAGAAAGGGTGGTAGAGTAAACAACATCCTTACATTATACTCGAGGGAGACTTACTGCAGCGCATGAGCTTTTTATCATGTCCATTTCTTCACAATTTTACAAGTTGTTCCCTCAGCATGTCAGGTTCCTTTTCATGCTTCTTCCTTTTCCTACAAATACTTTGGCAGGTTAGTTACCTTAAAGATTCTCTTTCTTAGCTCAGGATCCATATCCAAGAGGAGTTAGGCGCCCCATCTCTCAGTTGTACTCTGTCCCCCTCCCTCCATCCTTGGTACCAGGAATCGAGGAAATATCATGGGCAAGTAGTAAGTTTTGTGGCTATGACCTTCATAGTGTAGTTAGTAAAGCGGCTTGGTCAGCTATTGTTTATTTCCTCTAGCAAGAGAGAAATCATAGGATCTTCGAAGTTCAAACGCATCATTAGAAGTACTAGTTTATTTGTGGAGCAAATCAGATGAAGTTTGGGTGAAAGCTTCTTATCTCAGATCCGCAAGCCCTCTTCCCTTATCTGTGTCTGTCAAGAAATGGCATACTCATTGTGTTTGTTAATCCTTCTTCAGAACTTCTTTTGGTTGTCAGGAGGGAAAAAGGAAACATGAAAAGTAAAACACCACTACAACTTTGGAATTTTTCCCATTTTCTGTTCTCATGATACTATACCTATGGACAGCTAGCTAATCAGCTGTATGTAGACTAGGTCACTAGATTATGTCCTTGACCTCGATGATGTCCGATTCCAGTAGTTTGACAGCCCATAGTTTCCTATTTTGTTGGCGTGGGTATATCAATCCAAACGCACCACACCCTGACACGTGGTGGCCAGGTGTTGGGAGTCTACTACGATTAGTTGTTTAATGATTCATGCTTTCTTTAGGCCCCATCTTGAGATCGTGTGAATTTACATATACTGCCGCTTCCTTAAATTTACTTGTTCTCGAGCTTCTCACAGCCTCCATCATCCCCTCCAAGGAACTTTGAGTTGCTTCCCCACTTGTGACAGAAGCTTCCGCATGATTGAATGAAGCTAATCATTGAAACAACAGACTGTAGGAAGCAAGCTTCTGGCTCCTACTTCCAATTTCAAGTTCCCAAACTACAATCAGAATCTTTTTCAAGGGAAATACATTGAAGTCGAGTGCATAGGACTGGATTTGTTGGAGTAATGTTCAATATAGGTTTTTATGACAAATGATGCTGTGGACGGGACTGCATTTCACATCTTCTTGAAGAATGCTCTCCTCTGCCCAGACCTTAGGGCCAAGGGCCTCCTTGGCTGGCCGAAGGATGCCTTAGTCTCAAGATTTGAGATAGGAAACAACTCTCAATAGCTTCCTGTGGCAGCCTTGAGGGAACATTCACCAGCAGCAGGCTATGAGCAGGGCCCAAGCACCACTAGACACCAAGAACCGATAGCAGTTCCCTACCAAATGACACGGTCAAAACGTGGCTGACAAGATCTAAGCTACTATGCAGGCTCAGTCATAAAACTATGATTTTGATGTCAGAGACGCATCCATGAACTGTGAGTCCCGCTGGTCACTTATCATACTTGGAGCAACCCCTAGTGCGAGGATACAGACACGAGAGTGGTCAGGTTGCCACATATGCTTATGGGGTACACCCCAATACATATAGCAGAAGTCTCCAGACCAACTTTAGTACTACTACTCCCTCTGTTACACACACACACACAGGTTGCTGTGGCTCTCGTCATCTCCACCTCCATGGCTCCTCTCTATTTACCTAGCTCCTACCATCTTCCAGTTAAATCTCACTCAGTTTTACATTTTTGTTTAAAAGCGTTAGAAGAATACAAGAATCTGAATTACATCAACGGGACAGAAGCCCACAATCATACTAAGCCAACTGACAGGCGATGACGGGAACAAATAACTAAACAAATGACCCCCATTCAGTGAAAGAAATAATCAATCCTCACTAGCTTTTGGCAAGGATTGACCCTGACCTCACCATATGAGAGTGTACTAGGGTGGCCAATTGAGCTAATGCAGTTGAATCGATTCACGTATTTTTTGGTTCTATATGCTTTTTTGCCAAGAAAAAAAGGGGGAAAAGGCTGATAAAAAACACCAAACTCACTGAATAGAGTTTTGAAAACTGAGAAGACTTGAATACCGATGTGGTGCAATCCTATGCACGTATTTTAACTGTAAAATTCCACATCATTCATTTCTTTTGCTATTCTTTTTCACCTTTTTTGGTTTTGGCCTTTTCTCATTTATTAGTTCCTTGTAACTCTGGATTTCTCAGATAAAGTCATACTATGGTGTTTCCCGGAATCTTCTAATAAAATTCAAAGATGATATGATCGATGAAACTTCAGCTCTAGCACAGGTGCTTAGTGATTCCGCCATTAGTTCAATGCTGGACATGTCAATTCGCTCGTTGCCAGGGGATCATGGGCTTCCTTTACAACAGGTGAAATTTGCACTGAAAGATTTAATTCAGACAAACCTTGATTATGGTATTAACTTTTAATTTGTTTAAATGTGTTATATATGTCCTCATGCTGTCATTGGCAGAGCTAGGATTTTGACCTCGGGAGGACCAGCTTAATAAACATAAAAAAGGAACGTATATTTATTATATCATAAAGTTTTTGCTTTCCAATACATTACATTTGTACATTGAAATGATTCTAGCTTAATGTAGTTAAAGTATACTAATCATTTTGTTTTTTCTTAGGTTACTAAAATAGTCACGTGCTTATTTTTTTTGTCTATGAAAGAAATTGAGTAATGAGAATGTAAATAACTGGGTTTTTATCAAATCAGACCAAAATTATTAAGATTATAAGTAGCTATGCATGAATAATTATCAATAATATTGCAAGTGCCTTTTAATTTGTATATATACTAGACAAAAGTGTCGTGGCATTATAATTTCCCTTTTGTTTACCCTCCTTAAAAGAAGGTGAACATTATCCTCTTTCCTATTGGTTGAAATGGTGTGGATCCCACCACAAAGTGATGTTATGCTTACCAAAAAGTGTATTGCATGGTAAGCATGACATTACTTTGTGGTGAGATCCACACCATTTCAACCAATAGAAATGAGGGTAATGTTCACCCTCCACTCATGAACAAAACTCAACGCTGATCTTTTCATCATTATAAAAAAAGTACAGCAATTTTCTTTCTTGTAAAGTACTCTTGTAAAGTACTCTTAGCATTGGATAGAGAGAGAAAGTCCATACAATAAACAAACAATTTTGTTCTTTTTCGTGGGGTGGATGAGCTCGATTTTTTTGGGTAATGTTTTGATATAGAGATACCAATTACTCTTCAAAGTAATATGATATCAAGAATAAGAATTAATTCACACATTACTGACCACAACCTTTACCCATCTTCAGTTAAAAAAAGTTGACGCGACTTCTCTACAATGAGTTCAATTACGGCCTCTCATTTTGACAATCAATGGTCCAGATTTTGGGCCCCCGATATCATTATTTACCTATGTGTTGATTGATACTCTCCAATGGTTTCTGATATTAACTAATATATGGTCGTATCACCGAATTCAACGATTTAAAACCCTAGTGGTAAGTATCGCCATATGTAGTGTATATAATGCCATAGAGTATGTAAGCAAGACCACAAAAACTGTAAAAACGTGTCACTGAGGTCAAAGCATGGTGTTTAAAGTCTGAGAATTACAACTAAAATTAGCTTCTTATTTTTGAGAAATTGACTGGGTTGTCTTTATCAAGTTATTGTCCTTCAAAGTCGAGGAGCTTCTTCAATATTTATTTCTTTAATTAGCAAAATTTTTGCATCAAAAAGTATTAGTTCAATATTATGGTGGTACTAGGGTTTGCCCGTGCCTGAAGGCACGAAACAACGCGCTCTTTACACATTAATTTATTAAATGAATCATTTTCCTTCTTGTTGACCACCTCGCCAACTAAGCGCGTTCAGGCACGAATAAAATATCCTTATTGTTCCCGTGATATATAGCCCCTAGGGTTCGCCTCCGCCTATAAAGTAGATACCTATGATTATTTGTCCCTGATTTAGATGTTTACGTTTTGTACGCGTTATGGAAAAATCTATTTCTGAGGATTTAGCCGGCAGTTCAATGTTCAGCGCCTCAACAACAATGAACCGGGTTCTAAATCTCTTAGGCCCTGTTCAGTTGTCAGGAAAGTACAGGAAAGGACGGGAAAATCAACTTTCTTGTAACTTTTATAGTGTTCAGTTTGCAGGAAAGTAGTGGGAAACATGTTTTTAAGTTTTCCTGCAAGATTTATTTTCTTGCAAGTGTGATCTGGCCAAAAGCATAGGATTTTGCGTCACGGGAATAGTTTTCTCCATTGTGGGGCCAAAATAATTGGTAGGTAAGAAAAAAAGTGAATGACGCCAATACCAAAAAAATACGAATTAGGTTCTTAGAAAGACACTTGAGATTTACGTGAGCAACAACAATTTCGACTACTTTGGTGCTTTCTGAGATAATTGTTGTTGAAAAAGATTGATAGTTCATTTTTTTTTGGAAGTATTTATTTATCTTGTCATTAGTCTTCAATTTTGTTTTGTACTAACTAATTTTTAGTGAGTTTTTGCATCGGCAACTAATTAAGCATGGTTGTTTAATATTTATTTATTTAGTTATCATCTACTTATTTTTTAAACTTCATTTGTACGGTTGATTATCAGAGAATGTCAATTTAAATGGGGGATTTGCATGACCATTCAGAATATAGCAAATTGAATAGGAATTGCAAGTCGATTTTTTTATTTCATGTTAAGGTTTTGCATTAGATAAATTCATTTTCTATATGTGTTAATTTTTGAAATATGATAGCCTATTATTTAACTCTCAAAGTTACTTTTATTTAAAATTAGCCACGGGAATAAAAATAAAGAAGTTTCTCATAAGTGTCTTTTCCTAACAAATGAATCACTAAACTTTAGTTTTCCTGCAAAAAAAAATTGTCAAATGAACACTCATAGGAAAATAGATTTTTTTTCCCTTTATTTCACTTTACTTAACTTTTCCTGAGAATAACTTTCCGGTACAACATTTATGGCAACTGAATGGAGCCATAGAGCCGAATCTCCCCATTTCTATTCTCCTGTGCTTCCAACCAACTCTATTGCCTTGGACCTTATTCTTTCGTGGTTTTTTTTTTTTCATTCATGAAAAGTGTCCAATGACATGCAGTTACAAAAGAATTATGTTACAACCCAAGAAGCAGGAGATAAGCAAATAGCACCAAACTAAGTGGTCTCATTTGTTTCATCTAGACGAAGAATTGAATGCAAATTGTGCAAGAGATAAGCAAATACTATGGTTAAGTCGAGAACCACACATGATAGAGAGAGGAATGCTTTTAGTAATATGGTCATATCGAAATACTCTGGTCAAATCATATATAATATGATCATATCGAAATTTCCTTATTACGTACTATTTCTATAATATAGATGCCCAAATCATGGAATCAATTATGGCATTTCTTTGGTCAATAAAATTTAAATTAAAACTTTCTCATATTTAGGTAGTCATATAGGATAGGTAGGATATACTTGCATGTACAATTAGTGCTGAATTTAGGTTTCGGAAAAGGAAACAAAATTAAATCAAAAGGAAGGAGATATGTTTAGTCTTCTCCCATATCAGAAAAATGTGTAAAACTTATAGGAAATCATTTTTAATTCTAGCAATAGGTCAACATATAATTTGGAAGTTTGCAAAACATTTACATTACTGTAGATTATACATTAGGAAATATTCATTCGATCCAACGGCTACAAAGTTAATAGGATGTATGATCGAACGGTTGTAGAGGGTGCTCTGTTTGTATGAATAGACATTTTAGTAGAAAACCGCTCTGTTTTATAATATAGATATGTTTCGCCTATTCTAGCTCTAATCTTGACAATCTTGGATATGGTGTAAGATTGGATTCTTGCCAATTCGCAACAGCTAGTGGTGTGCCATTGAATTTGGTGTATGTGTCTGACATTATCCGTCACATGACGTAAACATCATTGATGCCACTGAATTTTGTTTATGTGTGCCTAACAGCATACCACAAATACTACAAAAAGCCGGAACACACGGAGAGCGCTGAAAGCTACATCAAACAATCGCATAATGCCATTTCATATGTTATCATTACACTCTGCTCATATACCAATATACGCATTAATGCAGTTGTGTGTGCCTGTGTGTTCGGGCTGATACGACATTTGAGAAAGCCCTTTGTTTTAGATCATGAAATTTCAGGTGCAAATTATTATTTCCTATTTCTAAAGGTGAAACAAGCAATTTACGGTACTCTTTCACTGTGCAGGTTCTCCCGGATGTTCCTCCGGCAATGGCAGATGCAGTTAACAGGGGAGGGGAATTTTTGGCAAATTTGACTGCTGGGACACCATGGGAGACTGTTGCCAAAGAAATGGGTAGCACTTTAGGTGTAGATTCAAAGATCCTTCGTGCAGAAATTTCGAAAGATGTTGACATGCTTGTGGATGTGATCTCATCTTGGATGGATTCTAATGCAGGTCCAAAACTTTTAAGGTGATAAGTTAAATGAATCCATGTTTTTAATGGTGTGAAAATTAAGCCGATAAAGAAGGAACTGAAGAAATAGGCTTGCCAATATGATCACTATGTATATCTTTACTCAAAACCACAGGGTGTATAGATACTGGCGAGGTAAGGTTATGCAAGTGTACGATTATCCGTGTTTATATATGGTTGTAATTAGCAGCGTTAAATATGCCAAAAAAAAATATTATTTCTTTCAGTCATGAGCAGGATTGTTCTCTTACTAGAGTTTGCTCGTGCCTGAAGGCACGAAGCAACGCGCTCTTTACACATTAAATGATTCATTTTTCCTGCTGTTGACCACCTCGCCAACTAAGCGCGTTCAGGCATGAAGAAAATATACCTGTTGTTCTTGTGATATATAGCCCCTAGGGTTTGCCTGCGCCTATAAAGTAGATACCTATGATTATTTGTCCCCGATTTAGATGTTTACGTTTTGTACGCGTTATAAAAAAAACCTATTAGCCGGCAGTTCAATGTTCGGCGCCTCAACGACAATGAACCAGGTTCTGAATCTCTTATAGAGCCGAATCTCCCCATTTCTAGCCTCCTGTGCTTCCAACCAACTCTATTGCCTTGGACCTTATTCTTTCGGTTTTTTTTTTATCATGCCTTTGGATCTCCAACTTACTTGGGAAACATTTTCCACCTTTCTCATGTATATAATATGCAACAGTGTCCCTTTTTTTGCTTTTGAAAAGTAATGTGAATCCATCTCAACACAACCCATGTATGTATTTTTTTTTCTTTTTATCAAAGGAAACTTATTTTCATTCATGAAAGGTGTCCACCGACATGCACTCAAAAGAATTATGTTACAACCTAAGAAGCAGGAGATAAGCAAATGGCACCAAACTAAGGGGCTGTTTGATAAAACTGAAAACTGAAACTGAAATCTGAAAAATTAAGTACTGAAAACTGAATGCTGAAATTTTTAAGTTGAAAAACTGCTTGATAAATATATTAAGTACTGAATTTAAAACAAAATGAATTAATTTTGTTTCAATTCTCTCTTAATTTACTAACGGTCACAATATACTTCTGATAATGGTGGAGGAGTGGTGGAGGTGGATGTGGAGGTGGTAAGAGTGGTGGTGTAGTGGTGGTGGTGGTAGTGATGGTGAAGTGGCGGTGGTGGTGGTGGTGGAATGGTTGGAGGTGGTGAAGTGGTGGTAGTGTAGTGATGGTAGTGGTGGAGGTGGTAGGAGTGGTGGTGGTGGTGATAGTTGTGATGATGGTGGTGGAGTGGTGGAGGTGGTGGTGATGGTTGTGATGATGGTGGTGGAGTGGTGAAAGTGGTGAAGTGGTGGCGGTGGTGTAGTGATGGTAGTGGTGGTGGTGGTAGTAGTGGTGGTGGAGTGGCGGTGGTGGTAATGGTTGTGATGATGGTGGTGGAGTGGTGGCGGTGGTAGGAGCGGTAATGGTAGTGGTGGTGGTGGCTGTGGAGGAGTGGTGGTGGTGGAGTGGTGGTGGTGTGGTGGTGGAGTGGTGGAGTTAATGGTAATGGTGGTGGCGGAGGAAGTGATGGAGTGTTGGATCTGGTGGAGGTGGTTGGAGTGATGGTGGTAGTAGAGAACGGTGGTGGTGGTGTAGTGATGGTAGTGGTGGTGGTGGTGGTGGTGGTGGTGGAGTGGTGGAGCTGGTGGTGGTGATGTGGTGGTGGTGGTGTGGTAGAGCTGGTAGTAGTGGAGGAAGTGATGGTGGTGGAGTGGTGGAGGTGTTGTGGTGGTGGTGGTGGTGGTGGCAGTGGAGGAAGTGGTGGTGGTGGAGGTGATGTGGTGGAGTGGTGGAGGAAGTAGTGGTGGTGGAGGTGATGTATAGGAGGAGGAGTGGTGGAGTGGTGGAGGTGGTGGAGGTGTTGGTGTTGGTGGGAGTGGTTGTGGTGGTGGTATGATGATTGAATGTAAGTATATAAAAATTCAGTTAGAATTAAGTAGCTCAAAGCTACTTAATTTTTTTTAACTTTTTGGCCTATATTTTAAGTGGTACTTAATTTGTTAAGCAATGTAAAATGTGGTTATCAAACCTACTGAATCATTTATTACTTAATTGATTCAGTTTTAAGTGCTGAATTTAGGTTGTCAAACAAGCCCTAAGAGGTCTTATTTGTTTCGTCTAGATGAAGAATTGAGTGCAAATTGTGCATGAGATAAGCAAATACTATGGTCAAGTCGAGAACCACACATGATAGAGAGAGGAATGCTTTTAGTAATATGGTCATATCGAAATACTTTGGTCAAATCATACATAATATGATCATATCAAAATTTCCTTATTACATACTCTATCTATAATATAGATGCCCAAATCATAGAATTAATTATGGCATTTCTTTGGTCAATAAAATTTAAATTAAAACTTACTCGTATTTAGGTAGTCATATAGGTAGTCCACTTCTCGTAAGGACCACCTAACTTAATAAAATGCGGACTTTCCTTTCCTGATCGAATTTCGATGATTCGAGCCACTCAATGTGTTCAGAACGTGATTTTAAGGGTACCCGCGAGAAATCAGCAAAAAAATGATCGAAAAAGGCTTCATCTAAGCAGTTTTTGTTTGTTTTTAATCGAACGGTTCAAACAAAACTGCTAGTAAGGAGTAGCAAAACAGCAAAACACTTCAATAGCAACAACTGGTTGTAGACACCCATATCTGGTCTTCCAGATTAGTTTACTTACGGTTTTTGATTCCCCGATGATGAAATGGATCAAGAACACCCCGGAAATGATAGCGTATTTAAGCTTTGAGTGTTTGCAAAGCCCTTGAACCTAACCTAGCCTAAGCCACTTCAAAAACCAAAAATCCTACTGATGTGCGCTAGGGTGCAACCATCCCGCGCCGGGCGCACCATCGCGCTCCCGACTCACTCCATCACGCGACAGAGCGCCAGGGCGCACCATCGCGCGACAGACTGACTTCGTCGTGCGACGGTCCAACCTACCACCAACCTTTCTGAAGGAGGACAGTTGGCCACCAATGAAACCTCAGTCAGACCTCGTGGATTGGTTGAACTCTTCTGTTTCCAACCAGATTCACCTCATTCTCTCCTTATAAATACCCCTCTCTTTCTTCCATTGAAAGGGTTCTAAAAAAAATTCCAAAATTCAAAAGGTTAAAACACCCCACAACCATTTTCACACCCCAATCAAGCACAATCACTTTGTTCTTCAATTATCAAGCATTCAACCACTCAATCAAGCCTTAAACATCAAAGCTCAAATTCGTTTCAAACCCAAAAACAAAGGTATAGCTTACCTTTGTTTTCCTTTCTGTTCTGATCCCTGAGGGGGGCTGGCAGGGCCAAGGCTGGTAATCAATATCAGTCCTGGTTCTAAAGCTAGCAAGGTTTCAAAACCGTTGTGGTACGAACCAGCGCGCGATGGACCCACTTACGCGCGCAACTGTCCTAGTCTGTGCTCGCTGGTTCCCGTGGGAATTGGTTCCTACTGTTTTGTGCTTTATTATGTTATAGATCACTGTTAAGCATGATAAAAATCAGTTTACTGCTTTCCGTAGTATAAACTGCTAGTTTGTAATTAGTTCAATATGAGTTTCTGCTATTATGGAGTACCTTTGGGATTAATCTGGACTTGTCCCAAGAACCCAGAAACATGTAAACCGAGTACTGGTCTAGTTGCGCCAGGGCGCATCATCGCGCGCCAGACTGGCTCCATCGAGCGACAGAGCGCCAGGGCGCACCCTCGCTCGTCAGACTGGCTCCGTTGCGCGATAGTCTGCCTCTGACCAGTGAGTGGCCTTGCAGGGGTAGCTTGACCTTAGGCCATTATTTTGTCTCCACAATGTTTATGGGGTGTTTTATTAATTTGTGGGGCTTTACAGCCTTTAAATTGTATATTATACTGGCTATAATTGCTTGGTTTATCCTGGGTGTGCACTGGTCTTTTAGAGCCCAAAGGGTTTGAGAATAAGAGCTGTGGGTTTGAGCTCACCGGCGCGCGCGTGTCTTGGAGTTGTGCGCGCAGGAGTAAACAGCATGCAGTGACTTGTTCAGTGCATACTGGTTTCTTCCTGCGCACATCACTCCAAAACAGGGGCTTCCCAATTTGTTTAAACTCCCACAGGAGTCTGTTCTCATCCTATACTAACTGTTTATCCATGCTATTATTCACATCCTGCAAACTGTTACAGTTTTAATCCCCGATTAACTGTTCCCCCACCCTAAATGGCTAAAAATTGATTAATCAAACAAAATCGTAAACAAACATTTTTCGCAAATGCCTAAGTAGAGATCGATCTCCGGATTGGGCAAGAGAGGTGCCTTAAAACCCTTCCCCACTCATAACCTGGCTCCTGAACCCAGATATGGTTATGACGGGCTAGTTCCTTAACTTTTTCAAATCAAACAGCGCGGCAAGTGCTTCGAAATACGGTTCCTTGGGTGTCAGACCTTCAAACCTGAGTGGCGACTCTGTATTTTTGTGAACGCTTGTCGTCCAGCTTAAAAGCGCTCCATCGAACTGGCACTTTCTTTAGGGTAGGGAACGGAATCCTTTCTCCAAGGAAAAGGGCACGCATGCCCACAGTGGTGACTCTGCTGGGGATAATCGAATCAATATTGGTCTATACTTAGATTTTAATACGTTTGAGAACAATCCCACAAAAGTCTGTCAAAATAGTGAGTTTCGCGCTGCTAAAGAAAGGATTGGTGATTTAACAGGAACTCGTGTCCGGCCATCCTAACTAAGGCTTTTCCGATTGTTCTCTCGTGTACTTTCTTCTAAGTATTGATTAAATAAAAAGAGCTAAATTTGAAAAGGCATTTGCGAATTTGCGATTTTGTTCCATTAATCAAATTTTTAGTATTCTCATTTGCATCAATGTGGGATAGCCTCGTTGGATCGTTTTGGCAATCCGGCACGGTTTATCGGAGCCCGGGGACCCCGAATGACCAACAACCTTCGACGATGATGAGTCATTCTACCGTTTGACTGTTGCTCTGCGATTACGCGGGCAGTGAGAGGTATGTCTTGGCTCTAGTCCGAGGAACCCGTTACGAACCAAAACCGGCCTTTGCATATACAAAGCACTAGAGCTCTCCAAACTAAGACAGGTACCCACAGGGTAAGATCTATTTGCATCTAACCCCCATATACTGTCTATGTGTTACTGCTATCCCTATCGCATACATTGTACATACATACCGTTTTGCGTAGGAGCATGTTCAGGGTGGCTTTTAGGTTGTCTCTCTTTCGAGTCTGTCTTATACTTATTAGGACGTTGCCATGGCTCGATGAAGAGTCATGCATTTTGATGGTGCATGTTATCAATTTTCAAGGTCCTTAGATTAGCGAGACCTTGGAAAATCAAGACCTTTTTAAGTCCTTGGCTCATGCCCGATTGAAGTTTCAACCGAAAATAAGAAATCACAAATTATGGATTCCGTGTCACTGGCACAACCCAGGTTGAAGTGCGAAGTCACTATACACTGCAGCGTTCAAAGTTAAGGTGTCATGTCATCAATACTGAGTTGTTCCGAATTCAAAGTTGAAACTTCGAGAACGGAATAGTCAAAGGTTTAGACTATTTTGACATCTCTTAGTGTTAGTTGATCTATTCAAAGGATACACCCTCGAAAAGATTTCCGAGGATTCTGGCAGCTTCCAAACATCATAAGACAAACTCTTCTGTAGTTGTAGAGTCTAGGAGGACACCGGCGACGATGACGTGTACATTGCTTTATTCTTGTACATAGCATGCTGCAGGAACGTCACTGAGCTTTCACTTACTTTACTGTCTAGTTCAAAGCCATTGCACAGAATAAGAGAGTACCGAAAGGAAGAGCCAAACCTACTTGGGTACGTCTGCATCAGAATTCGATTCAAAGACTTGTCAGGCTAGATTCCCTGTCAGTCACAACGGAGGCTTCTCCAGGTTCACTGTTGGCCACCCTACAGTCAGGTTCGCCATCGATATTGCCAAAAGCCACGCCGCCGGCTTCCCCATCTTCAGCTTCTTCATCAAACTCCATTGAAAAACCTGCGATGACAGATTAACCGCAATCGCTCACTCTGGAAACCATGCTCATGAACCTCCAGAATAATATCACTGCTATACAACAGAGGGCCACTCAGACTGATGCCTCCATTACCCGTCTAAATGACCTTATCAACACTCGTCTTCCTCCAGTGCTCGAAGAGGAAGGCGAGGATGATGAGGATGTTCATGCAAAACTTGTCTTTGTTGAGGATCCAAACCATGAAGGTCGGCTCATTGTTCAGCCCATTCCTAGAGAGGCTCGTGTGCCTGCACCAAATCCAAACCTCGCTGTTGTTAGGCCTGTTCAAAACCCTGACATAGCTGCTCTTATGGCCAAGATGGCTAAGCTGGAAGAGGCTGTCACAAAATCCAAGAAGATCAGTGCAGGGGGAATTGACTTGGATCGTCTCTGCCTGTACCCCAATGCTAGACTTTCCGACAAATTCAAGATGCCTGACTTGGTTAAGTTCGATGGGAGCGGTGATCCCAAGACTCATTTCTTTGGCTACCATGCTGCAATGAAGTTGCTGGGTGTAGAAAATGAGGCCATGTCTCAGCTTTTCCCTCAAACTCTCTCTGGGCCTGCCTTTCATTGGTTCCTATCACTTGACATCTACAAAAGAAAAACTTGGGAGGATATTGGGGCTGCCTTTGTTGCACAATACAACTACAACTCTCTACTCAAGATGACTACTCGGGAGTTAGAATCCACCAAAATGGAAGCAAAGGAGACCTTTGCGGATTTTGTTAAGAGGTGGAGAGCCAAAGCTGCATTAATGACTGATCGCCTGAGCAAGAGGGATCAACTCTGCATCATCTCGCGCAATATTCAGCCCGACAATGCCAAGCACCTCGTGTTGGTTCAAGCATCTGCAAACTTTGAGACTTTCTTTGAGTCTGGTTTGGCCATTAAGGATGAATTGCAGAGTGGAATTCTACCTAGGGGAGAGTCCTCATAGAAAGCGAAGCCGCGACCCTATTCTGGAAATAGTAGCGCGCTGTTTAGTAACAGCAACTACTCCAATACAGCTACAAGTGGGAGCGATGCTCCAGCTTTCGACTCCAATCGCGCTGCCGATATCAATCAGGTTCAAAATGCCCAAAGCTATCGGGCCCTAACCCAACCTCGGAGCTTCTCTGTCTTTGAGGCTCCTCTGTTTGCAGAGATGGAAAAACTCATCAAGTCTGGGCATCTCAAACTTTTGACCCCAACTTCCCCGCCAAAAGTCCTACCTTCTGGTTACAAGCCTCACCTCTTCTGTGCCTTCCACCAAATGCCTGGTCATCCCACTGATGCATGCTATCGTCTTCGACATGAGATTCAAGATCTCATTGACAATGGCACGGTTCAAGTTCCACCAAAGCCCAACGTCATTTCCAACTCTTTGCCTCAACACAACTCTGACCTTCTGGTTGGTCAGATATCTATCATCTTCTCTCAAATCAATCCTAGCTCCACCATATTCAATCCTAGCCACTATATCGTCCCAGAAAGCCAACCCAAACCAATCGTATCCATCCCGTTTGAACCAGAGATTAACATTATGGCTGTAGGTTGGACAATTGAGGTCTTCACTGCCGACACCTAGATTGACAGTAATGAGGAGCTTACAAAGGAGCGGACTAACGGGCTGAGGTCCATTGTTCATGCGAGCATCGAGTAGGTTTGGTCGAAGAAGCTGAGGAAGCCGAAGTGCTGTTGCTTGGGCCCGACACCCGTTGGATCCTACCGTTTTTTGTGGAAGCTATGGGTAGCTTTTTAAATATTGCATTTTCAAAACCGCGTCTAGTTTGCATTGGCGTTTTGTCTGAGTATGACACAGAGTCTTTTGAGTCGTCTAAGTCTAGCTCTGAGTCGGAGTTTGTGCCTCGTGACCCTCCATGTCGTAACTTCTATTTTCAATTCGAGTCTTTTGCTGTACTTCGTAACCCCGAGGGTTCTTTATGATATGCATTATCTTGGTTCTAAATGCTTCACTGGCTTTTGAATAAATTGTGTTAATCCTGACGACGAAGGGATAGATTTCGATGGGTTCATCCCCAAGGAAATGTGTTCCCTTGCCGAAAGGGAAGACGAAAGGCATGCTCAACCTATTAATTGAAATAGTAGTTTTCAAATAAACTTGAAAGATGAGGCAGACCCCCGAATGGTTCAAAACTGGTTCAGCGCAGTCCCCAAAGGAGCATTGTGCCTGGCCAGACAGGCTCGAAGAATTCATTGACGACTTGGCATGGTCTGGCAAAGACACGCCTAGTATTGATCCCGAGATAAAGGAACATCAAATCCCTTTGCCACCGAGTGCCAAACCATGTAAAGCAAAGCGCAGAAGGTCCAACGCCTTATACCATATTCAAGTTTGCAGAAACAGTGTTTCGCCAAGCACAAGTTAGAAAGTTCAAAATTGGTCTGGAGCAAGGTCTTTCAACCAAAGCGCTTTGGACCCTGTGCTATCAAAGCCATTTTATCTGGGGCGGCGACCAAACATCATCGATCTCGACAGCAATAAATTCAAATACCTTGGTCAACATGGATCAATTCAAAAGCATTTTCCCTAAGAGAAGCTCGTTAAGCTGAAAACCCCAAGGGTGGGCAGTTCCAAGCAAAAGTTAAAGCAGCCTGCTAGATCGAAAACCTACGAAGGCGGTTTAGGCAAAAGTAAAGGCAATATTTAAAAGCTCGCTAGATCGAAAACCCGAATGGGCAGTTCTAGGCAAAAGTTAGAGCGTAAAAGGTGAGGTAAATACTCGAGTGAACCTTAGCCTGAACTACGTTTTGACCTGATTCCCTAGCTTGAGATACGTAGGCAGTCTCTCTTTGAGACTTGGTCACAATCTATCAATTGGATCCATGGTTGACGTTTGGTACACATCAAAGGTTGAAGAGGATCGAAGATCAAGCTGCATGGGAGGAGTCTGAAGGGGGAACCTTTTGTCTTTCAATTTTATTTCAAACTACTACTTCAATTTCAAATCTGAGCATAAAGCCTTAAAAAGAAAAAAAATGAAGCATAAAAAACAGAACGAAATGCTGGTAAGGCCTAACGGCTCACAGTTTATTCTAAGTTCAGCGAAGTCTTGCGTAAGCAGCCCCAGCAGATTTGTAGTCTCACATGCTAGTTTGAGATTTGCACACGTTTGTTCAAAGTTATACGCGTTGGTCTCAAACTTGCACGCGCGTATTCAATTCTAGCAGCAAATCAATAGCAGTTAGCTATTGCCTTCGAGTCCCATTCAAGGGGCTTTTACCAAGTTTTGTCATGCTGTGCAGACCTAATGTGACTGCACGGGGGTGTCGGTTTCAGTCCGGGCCTACATGTGTCTTCATTTGCTTCTTATGTCCATTTTTGCGACATTTTTCCAATTTCAATCATTTGTCATGTCAAGATGCTTTTCTCAATTCTATTTGTTCATGCAGGTCTTTGTACCTTTTGCATTTTTCGCAAGTGTCAGTTTCACCTGTTAAGGACTATTGTGAGTTTTGTCACACTAATGCCCAAAATTTCATTATTTTTCATGTGTCTAAGGATCCGCATCCTATCCTTGGGATCTTTCTCCCTTTTCGTTTGAGCTAGGTAAGCCTGTACATGTATGCATGTCTGTGTATCGACTCAGTTCACTTGTCATTGCAAATTAGATATTAGCAGATGGTTTACATATCGATAAACTGGAAAATGCAATTTTTACATTGCTACCCTAGTATCTGTAACCCACAAGCTGTGGAATCTTGTGGACGGTAAGGGCATGTTGGACCACTCAATGTCTCTCTTCTGGGCGCGCATCTCAGAAGCAAAAGACAGTAAAGTACTGGAGCTCAGTGGAAGTCCTTAGGCATTGTTGTCCTCCTAGGAGCCGCCCTTAGCTTGTGTCTGCATTTTCAATTTGTGCATTCATATTGTATACAACATTGCATATTGTGTATCAAATGTTTAAAGTAGGAAAATTCTATGCCGGAATTGCTTTTGTGGGATAGTGCAAGTATGGGGGAATGCCACACGCCACTTTCCTTATCTCGTTTGCCATGGTAACCATCAAGCACATGGCCTTGCCGTTCTACTCTACTTGCACTTAGAATTCACTTTGGGGAATCAGAATTCAATCCAGTTCAACGGCACGATCATCCTGAAGCATGATCCGCCCGATTCAAATCAACAACAGCCGGTCCTGTCCAATTCAACGGCACGATCATCCTGAAGCATGATCCGCTCGATTCAAATCAACGACAGCCGGTCCTGTCCATTTCTCAACGGCTCGATCATTCTGCACACTGATCTGCGCGTCTCAAATCAACGACAGCCGGTCCTACCCATTTCCCAACGGCTCGATCATCCTGAAGCATGATCCGCCCGATTCAAATCAACGACAGCCAGTCCTGTCCAATTTAACGGCTCAATCATTCTGCACACTGATATGCCCGTCTCAAATCAACGACAACCGGTCCTGTCCATTTCTCAACGGCTCGATCATTCTGCACACTGATCTGCCCGTCTTAAATCAACGACAGCCGGTCCTATCCAAAACTCAACGGCTCAATCATTCTGCACACTGATTCGCCCTTTCAATTCAACGACAGCCGGTCCTGTCCTGTAACGCCCCGATTTTTAGGTACGTTAAATAAACGATTTTATTAAATATTTAGAAAGAGTCTGGCTCAATATTATATCATAAACCTTACAAAAGCACTTTTATTCAAATAAGGGCGGGAACTAAGGTTTCTATCTACTGCTCCGCTTCCTCCTCCATCCTGGCTAGTTCTTCGGCTCCAAAGGCTTCCAAGGTGAAGAGCTCGTCCTGTTCGTCTATAAGATCTGACACATTATACCGGCGTCGCCACCCATATAATATGCCAAGGTCACCAAAGGTAACACCATGAGCTACAAAAGCTCAATAGAGTAAACCTTACCCACTAACCCTTAACTTATTAACAATAGACATAGTTTCCATATTGAACATACAAAGTAGTTGAACAATAACACATCATCATTCATTATACAACACGTTGGTGTCTATGGTTTTCCAAGTTTCTCCTATGCGACATGTCGTAGACCGTGTCTCGTTTTCATTTACCAAATCGACATTTTCAAAACCTTTTTAACACACCCAACCTCGGTTCCACCGTTTCGGGTTCCCGAGTATCCTCACAATGGTTCCGCCGCACTGGGTTCCCATTGACACACTTTGCATTGGCTCCTCTCCACGGATAACCAAGCCACACACCCAACCTCGGTTCTGCCATTCCGGGTTCCCGAGTATCCTCACAATGGTTCCGGCGTCCCGTGTTCCCATTGGCACACACAAACACACACGTAATGCCACCAAAATTGGTCATTTTGTAGTTTCAAAAATATTTCTTTCTTCGATACACATTTTTCTTGTCAATCACACCCTATGTGTCATGTTTCTAACTTTCTTGATTTCGGTGTCTCGTTATCATGCATAGACTCCGCGATAGGACTTTCTACATAAGTAATCATACAATATTCATTGTAATCTTGAAACTAAACTAGCAAGATCATCCAACTCTATATTATCTAGCATGCTCAAATCATAAGTTGACGAATTCAACATACTCCCCATCCTTTTCATTATTTCAAGAGAACACCTTTCAAGTACTTCATGCATTTCTAACTTTATAGGCGACAGATAACCTTATATACTAATGACAGATAACCTTATATACTGACAGTCAACAGATAACCTTATATACTAACAGTCAACAGATAACCTTATATACTTAGAGAAAACGGTTAAAAACTTTGAACTAAAGACATTCTACTTTCCAACATACGATTCTATACTACATGTAGGGTTAATGGACTAGGGACTCTACCTTACTTCTTGGCGGTTGGTCGGTTTTGGGAATAGGTCATCGGTTTTGCGAATCGGCGGTGTAACGACTCCGGATTGCTTCGAAAGGAAGAGAGATGGACTTTTCTCTTCCTAGAAACAATTTGCTAACTAAACTAAGCTACTTTAAAGATCTAGTGGTGGTTTTGGAAGTGGTTTGGTGGTTGCTCTCAAGAAATTTCAAGAAACTTTGAACTTTTGAACTAAGAACACTTAGAATTTCTAGAGAGAAGTGAGAGCAAGGTGTGAAGGTGTGAGTTCAAGCTTGAAGTAAGCTTGCTATTTATAGGCAAGGCTCTCCCTCTCCCTCTCACAAGGCCGCCCCCCCCCCCTCTCTCTCTCTCTCTCTCTCTCTCTCTCCATATCTCATTTTTTTATTCAACTAGTCAAGCTTTTTTGAAAGATCAAGGTCTAGTTCTAGGCTTGCATGGCTAGATTTAGTCCTTTGGATTGGATTATGGAAAGATTGGTGGAGAAAATGAGGGTTGTACAAGGTTTAATATTGGTAAATGTACAAAATAGGACAATGGAAGGATAGATTTTGCTTGTACAAGTGTATCTCCATGGATTTTAAGTACAATGGAAGATCAAGCCAAAGTACAAATCCAATCTCTTCCTCTTCTCTTTCTCTCTTTCCCCCTCCTCTCTCTCTCTCTCTCTCTCTCTCTCTTGCACTAGTACACATATATATAAACTATTAGGTACAATGGAACATAAAGAAATAATGTACTTATGGTACTTTGAAATCAAGGAGATTTCAAACCAAGATTTTCTTATTAAACATTCTAATTAGCACATGTGTACTTGTAATACATATTCATCCAAGTACATATATTTATATATACACAAGTACTAGTAATGTAGGTAGATTTCTTAGTCCAAATTCCTAATAAACTAATCCAAATAGGCACATGATCCCATTATAATATAATACTAGTGTACCTAGGAAATCTAGGGTTTTAAGTCCATAAAGTACATACACATATAAATATAGGTATATCACCACATGGAAAATCTAGAAAATGGTTTATTTAAATAAACTTAGTACTTGTTAGGAAGACTAACTTCATTAACCAATGGGTAATAATCTCCCTAGCGGTTATTAACCAATGGACAAAAGGGTGGGGTACTATAATTATTAGAATAATGCCATATGTCCTTTAGACATGTGAATATACAATTATTTATAATAATATAATTGTACTTAAAAATCTAGAACATACACATCTTTTAATGGGAAACCTATTGTCCAATGGATAAAAGTTTCCCCAACTTTTATCGTCTAATGGTTAAAGATGAAAACTAAAATAATAAAAGAAATTAAATAATGATTTTTTAGTCTAGGGTTAGAAAGGTTCATAAGGCTCAAAGATGGTTAAAAAGGTCCATCTAGGGTTAGGGAATTGTAACTAGGTGGATTGGTAGTTTAGTTTCTCAGACTAGCCGGTTAGAAGCTAACTAGACTTGTTACGTAGGGCATTTAATCAAGAAACGAAATTTAAGGGGCTGAAATGTAATTACGACGAATTAACAAGAAAATTATAAAACCATTCTAGAGAAAAAGAATTTCGAATAAATAACGAGATTTTTATTCATTAAAAATTGGAGTTGTTACATGTCCAATTCAACGGCTCGATCATTCTGCACACTGATTTGCCCGTCTCAAATCAACGACAGCAGGTCCTGTCCAAACTCAACGGCTCGATCATTCTGCACACTGATCTGCCCGTCTCAAATCAACGACAACAGGTCCTGTCGATTTCTCAACCGCTTGATCATTCTGCACACTATCTGCCCGTCTCAAATCAACGACAGCGGGTCTTGTCCAAATCTCAACGGCTTGATCATTCTGCACACTAATCTGCCTTTTCAAATCGACGACAGTCAGTCCTGTCCAAATCTCAACAGCTTGATCATTCTGCACACTGATCTGTCCTTTCAAATGAACGACAACCGGTCCTGTCCAATTTTTCGACGGCTCGATCATTTATACTGATGATCCTCCCATCCTATCTGCAACGGTTCGATCATTTATACTGATGATCCTCCCATCCAGACTTCAACAGCTTGATCATTTATACTGATGATCCTCCCATCCTGTCGAATTCCTCAGCGGTTTAATCACTCAGCTCATTGATCTCTCCGTCCGCATCCACAACAGCCGATCCTGTCAAATCCATCAACGGAGAGTTCGCCTCGGCCTGCTTTAAACAATTACTTCTACATCAGTCTGGCTTCACGCTCATCTGCCAGCGAGCTCATTGCTATTTCTCGGATGGTCTTTGATAAGGAGACTGGCTCTGATTCCCAACAGATGGAATTCAACCTGCCTGACACGACCTACCTGTGTTTGTTGGAATACTTTGTGCCGAGGATAGCTTGATCCCCATCAACGACGGCCTGGCCTGTCCTGTCCACATCTGCAGCGACAGCCTCTCCTGTCCAAATTCGATCAACAAGCGTTGATTCGCTCTTCCACTTCTACTTCCATCCCCGGCAATGGACAGCCAGTCCATTCCACTGATCAGGTTCTTTAAGTTTACTTGTCTATTTTGCTAGTATGCTTTGCTCTGGATTGCCTTGAGGGGTGTCTAGAATTCTTTGACATTACTTGTACCAAGTCGATGGTGCTTCAAGTGCCGTCAAAGAGGGGCTACTGTAGACACCCCAATCCAGGCTTTCAGATTAGTTTACTTACGGTTTTTGATTCCCCGATGATGAAATGGATCAAGAACACCCCGGGAATGATAGCGTATTTGAGCTTTGAGTGTTTGCAAAAACCTTGAACTTAACCTAGCCTAAGCCACTTCAAAAACCAAAAACCCTACTTATGCGCGTCAGGGTGCAACCATCCCATGCCGGGGCGCACCATCGCGCGCCCGACTCATTCCATCGCGCGACAGAGCGCCAGGGCGCACCATCACGCGACAGACTAACTCCGTCGCACGATTATGCAACCTACCACCAATCTTTCTGAAGGAGGACAGTTGGCCACCAATGCAACCTCAGCCAGGCCTCGTGGACTGGCTGAACTCCTCTGTTTCTAACCAGATTCACCTCCTTCTCTCCCTATAAATACCCCTCTCTTTCTTCCATTGAAAGGGTTCCAAAAAAAAGGGTTACAAAATTCAAAGGGTGAAAAACATCCCACAACCATTTTCACACCCCAATCAAACACAATCACTTTGTTCTTCAATTACCAAACATTCAACCACTCAATCAAGCCTCAAACATCAAAGCTCAAATTCGTTTCAAACCCAAAACCAAAGGTATAGCTTACCTCTGTTCTGCTTTCTGTTCTGATCCCTAAGGGGGCTGGCAGGGCCAAGGCTGGTAATCAATACCAGTCCTGGTCCTAAAGCTAGCAAGGTTTCAAAACCGTTGTGGTACGAACCAGCGCGCGACAGACCCACTCTCGCACGCGACTGTCCTAGTCTGTGCTCGCTGGTTCGCGTGGGGATTGGTTCCTACTGTTTTGTGCTTTATTATGTTATAGATCACTGTTAAGCATGATAAAAATCAGTTTACTGCTTTCCTTAGTATAAACTGCTAGCTTGTAGTGAGTTCAATATGAGTTTCTGCTGTTATGGAGTACCCCTGGAATTATTCTGGACCTGTCCCAAGAACCCAAAAACATGTAAACCAAGCACTGGTCTAGTTGCGCCAGGGCGCATCATCGTGCGCCAGACTGGCTCCGTTGCGCGATAGTCTGCCTCTGACTAGTGAGTGGCCTTGCACGGGTAGCTTGGCCTTAGGCCATTATTTTGTCCCCACACTGTTTATGGGGTGTTTTATTAATTTGTGGGGCTTTACAGCCTTTAAATTGTATATTATGCTGCCTATAACTACGTGGTGTGCACTGGTCCTTCCAGAGCCCAGAGGGTTTGAGAATAAGAGCTGTGGGTTTGAGCTCACCAGCGCGTGCGTGTCTTGGAGTTGTGCGCGTAGGAGTGAACAGCATGCAATGACTTGTTCAGTGCATACTGGTTTCTTCCTGCGCACATCACTCCAAAACAGGGGCTTCCCAGTTTGTTTAAACTCCCACAGGAGTCTGTTCTCATCCTATACTAACTGATTATCCATGCTATCATTCACATCCTGCAAACTGTTACAGTTTTAATCCCCGATTAACTGTTCCCCCGCCCTAAATGGCTAAAAATTGATTAATCAAATAGAATCGCAAACAAACATTTTTCGCAAATGCTTAAGTAGAGACCGATCTCCGGATTGGGCGAGAGGGGTGCCTTAAAACCCTTCCCTTCTCGTAACCTGGCTCCCGAACCCATATATGGTTATGACGGATGGTTCCTTAACTTTTTCAAATCAAACAGCGCGGCAAGTGCTTCGAAATACGGCTCCTTGTGTGTCGGACCTTCAAACCCGAGTGGGGACTCTGTATTTTTGCAAACGCTTGTCGTCCAACTTAAAAACGCTCCATTGAACCGATACTTTCTTTAGGGAAGGGAACGGAATCCTTTCCCCAAGGAAAAGGGCACGCATGCCCACACTGGTAAGCTACGATCTTGGCTTGTATCCCCCAAAATAGGAAATACCATTACAGAACTGCAGCAGTAACAACTTCAACAATAGATTGAGAACTTAGCAGTCATAGGAGGCCCAAGTGCTTGTTAAATGACAAGGAGGCATGACACTCAATTGGCTGTCCTGGTTTAACTCCACAGCTTTGAACTTCAATTCCACATGAGTATTCAGCCCCAATCCACATGATTAACAGAATATAGCTCCGAACCCGAAAAAGAACCTCCTGGGAAACAGCGAAAGCATCTGCATAAGCCGTAGAGAATAATAAAACAGCTATAATGCACACAACAAATAGAATAGATAGCTGCAGCAACAGCCACATCCATAACAGTCAGCAATAGTACTGAGTTGCAGTTGCAGATAAATGATGCAGTAGAAAGCTAAGGACAACCCCTAGAAAAGCATAAACGCTCCAAGGGACAACCTCCAAAGGATAGGACAATACAAATGCAAAGAAACTATAAACATTAAAAACAAAGATGAAAGTGAGAATGAGCCAACAAAACCTAATCTGGATGCTCAGACACAAAATCAAAAATACAGTGATAATGATATTAAAGCAACCCCTGCTGGACAGAATTCCAATAGCTAAACAATTGAAAGCTATAGCCCCACATCAATGGACTTGACTTTGCTTCACAGAATACTTCAAGACAATAGCAAAATAGAACTGATAGCAGCAAAATAGCATGCATCAACCTGGCTAGGGAAAAAAAAGCCATAACTGACAGCCATGACAGAGCCAAATTTGACAATCAGCAATAGCAGAACTGAATAACAGGTAGTAGCACAGGAACAGATAGAAACATGCCTATTGCTCTTTCTGCTCCCCAACAAACCCCCTCGAAACCTAATTCTCCAAAATTCTAAAAGCAATAGGAGGGAACCAAACACCCTCAACTCTCCCTTACCAAAAGACTCCCATTTACTTTTACCTCCTCTCAAGAAAAATGGGGCTCAATCACACATCTCACAGGTTCACACATAAGCTGTAAAGGTGAATTGGGAGACAAGATCCTCCAAGGAAACTTGTTAGCCTCCTGACTTCCAAACAAAAGCAAGGTAGCACTAGAAACCTGACAAAATGTAACACTCCATATGCAAACAAGAAAGGAAAACAAATAAAGTATGTATCAAAATATGTAGCAGAGATGAACAGATAACTTCCAGAATAATGCCACTCATTAACAACTTGTTTTGCTTGAATTTGAGGAAGTTTGGGTAAAGTTAGTATCCTAGCTCTTACCATTGAACAAATTTTATGAACTACTACCTCCCAAGTAGAAGGAATCCCCTAGAATTTCCTCACATTCCTTTCAATCCACACCTGATAAACCGTGGTAGTAAAACCCAATTTAGTGATAACAGTTTGAAGAAATTTTCCTTTTGAATTTGTGCGTAAGGTGACCCATTCAGCCCAACTTCTAGAGATCCAAGTAACATGAAGCTTGGACTGAATAGATCCCCTACTAGCTTGGAAAATGAGCAATTAAAGAAGAGGTGAATCATGGCTTTCCTCCTTCTGACAAAAACTACATTGAGCTGAAAGAGGAAGACCAAAAGACTCAAGTTTATTAGCTGTGGAAAGCCTGTTCTGAATAACCAGACAAGTGATAAAGCTCCATTTAGGAATGTGACCAAAAAATACACCACTTTGTGCCACAAGACCTTGGGAAAGGAATATCTTAATTGGTCTCAAAGAGAGGAGATAGTGAATTAACCATTAGGGGTGAGAGACCACCTTAATTGGTCATTCTGATTCACCCTGGAAGGTAAAAGAGTAGGTAGAGCACTCCTCACCTCATTAAGTTCCAAGGTTTGAGTAACAGGAAAAGCCCACCTAGAGTTATGAATGATATGAGACACTGTAGCCTTCTTTGGAATTCCAGAATCATAGACAACCCTATGGCCAAATTTGGCAAACAAAGGGCCCAGAGGATCCCAATTGTCATACCACAAGGAGGTAGAGAGACCATTACCTGACACACTAATAATATATGGTTGTACTTTAGGTCTAAGATTCAAAAGTTTCCTCCAAACCCAAGAGCAGTCCCTAGGGATCTTTAGATTCCAGAAGTTTTTCCCCTTTATTAAGTATGATTTGACCCACTGACACCACATAGATTGTTCTCCCCCAAGATAATGAGCCAAATGTGCTTGGCAATGGCTGTCTTGTTCCAAATTTGCATGGACTTGAAACCTAATCCACCCTCCTACTTGGGAGAACAAAGGTGCTCCCAAGAGACCTTGGCACCTGTTTTTTTGAGATCAGGGCCAGTCCAAAGAAAGGCCCTAAGAATTGGCTCAACTTCCTTAATCACCTTTTGGGGATGATAAACAAGGATGACCAATAGGTTTGAATGGAAAAGAGAACATTTAGGATCAACTGAACCCTACCAGCATAAGTAAGGTCCCTATTGGTCTAAGACCTAGTTTTGGCAGTTATTCTTTCCACCAAACCCTGATAGTCAGAAGCTTTAAGCTTAGTAGAAAGGATAGGAGCTCCAAGATATCTAACAGGCAGAATGCCTTCCATAAATTTCAGCACATCTAAAATGGCCACCTTAGTAATGGTGCTAACCCCAGAGAAGTAAATGCTACTCATCCCAAGGCTAGGAGAGACCTGACAAATTTTGGAACTCAAATAGTGCATCCTGAATATGATTGACTGAGGACAATTCCCCTTTGCAAAAAAATCATCAAATCATCAGCGAAGCAAAGATTAATAAGCTAATTTCTACCACACCTCTAATGGAAATGGAAATTAGGAAGAAGGGATTTCTCCCTAAGAATGCAGGTGAGAAACTCCATGTCAATCACAAAAAGATAGGAGGACAGAGGTTCTCCTTGCCTAAGCCCTTTTTGACCTAAAATGTAACCAGTGACTTCACCATTGATACTAAGGGAATAATTAGCAGTAGTAATACAAGCTTGAAGCCAATGAATCGTTGTAGGGTGAAAGTTCATGGAAGAGAGAACATCCCAAAGGAAATCCCACCTAAAATTACCATATGTCTTCATGATATCTACTTTCATAGCACACCTAGGAGATGAAGATGATTTATGATATCCGCGCGTAAGCTCTTGTGTGAGGAAAATATTATCAGCAATCCTCCTCCCCTTATTAAAACTTGATTGAATAGGATCAATTAATATTGGAAGGACTGCTTGCAATCTTCTAGCAAGAATTCTAGAGATACACTTGTAAATAGTATTACAACAGGAAATGGGCCTAAAATCCCCAACTTTTGATGGATTAGGGACTTTAGGAACAAGAGCAACAATGGTGGAATTGGCCTTTTTGAGCAATTTACCAGACCTATAGAAGGTCTTAACAGCTGAAGTGACTTCATGACCAATGATAGGCCAAGCTTTTTAAAAAACCTAGCATTATAGCCATCAGGACCAGGGGCTTTGGAAGGGTTAAGAGCCCAAAAGGTGTCCTTGTTTTCTAGATCAAAGACCTCAGAGATCATAGCAGACTTTTAGCTGTCAGTTAATCTCTTTTTGACTACTTGATGGACATTAGGTTGCCCAAGGTAAGGAGACAGGTGAGCAGTCCCCAGCAGTGCAGTGTAGAAATTAACGAAGCTGGATTTGATAACCTTAATGTCATGAGTGAGGGACCCATCCTCTAAAACCAGACTGATAATCTTTCTTCTATTTCTTGTGTTACTCACAGATTTAAAGAAATAGGAAGTACATTGATCACCAAGTTTTAGCCATTGAATTCTAGACTTTTGTTTAGCTAGGCTTTCCTCAGCTCTAAGAAACGTTAGGAGTTGCCTGTAGACCACTCTCTCTTGGGTTATGATGGAGGGATTAGCCAGCTGAGAGCTCATATCTTTCTGCAGAGATTCTAGAGTTTGCTTGGATTCAGCAACTCTTCTAGAAACATCACTAAACTCTCTAATGTTTATCTGTTGAAACTCATATTGCAACAACCTAAGCTTTTCACAAACACTGAACATAGGATTCCCAATAATCACTCTCCTCCAGATTCCTTGAACTACATTTAAGAACTGAGGATGGTCAGCAAGGAAATCAAAAAACTTGAAGGGTTTAATAGCCTTCTTAGGACCAGGGGTGATGGTCACAATGGCTGGAGAGTGATCAGAAATCCCAGAAGTGAGAAAATGAGCAAAAGAACTGCTAAATGCTTCCATCCAATTTTCATTCACAAGGACTCTATCCAACTTTGAACTGACAAAATGAGAGGGATCTTGCGTATTGGCCAAGTGAGATAACAACCTGAATACCTAAGATCATCTAGCTCAATGCTATAAAGACATTGATTAAACTCATTCATATGAGGAGGCCAGAGAGAGGTGCCCCCAACTTTCTCACTTGGAAACCTAATGGCATTAAAATCCCCCATAACTATCCAAGGGAGGGGAGAAGACAAACGATGCAGACTAGACCACAAGGCCTGTCTTTTCAAATAGCTGCTAGCCCCATACACAAAAGTGGCTAAAAAGGGGACCTCCCCAACATTTAGAATGCACTTCACAATGAATAAACTAATCATCCCAATCTAAAACCTGAACAGATAGAATACTAGGATCCCAACACACAAAGATTCTCCCAAGGGGAGCCTGGGGTTAGTTGTTCAAAAAATTCCAATGAGGGCAAATAAATTTTAAAATCCTAGCTGCCCTATCCTCCTTTATTTTGTGTTCTAGTAAACCTGCAAGAGAGACATTGTTATTATTCACAAACCATTTGACCTTTTTTTGTTTGATTGGGTCATTAAGGCCCTGAACATTCCAAAAACCAATATTAAGAGGGAGCAAAGATATAAGACAGATATTCAAGCAGAACTAAGTATGAAAATGGCAAAAGCTGGAAGAATTTAAATACTGCCCCGACAAAAAATGATATGGATGAGTTAATTGCGTCCTCTGTGTATGGAACTTAGAAACTGCTCCCTTGCAAGATTCTTCATTCTTCTTTGGGCTGATCTGGAGAGAACTTTTTGAAAGTTTCCCTTGAGATCTTCTTTTGTAGCTTTATCCCTTACCTCAGAAGCTTGGGGTCAGGAGGCTTAGGAGAGGGGGTAAGAGTCAGATCAGCATCCATTCCAGCCCTAGATACTGACGATGGGTCTTTACCACTGCCTGTGATTTCCAATTTGATCGGTGGCTGAGAATCAGCTTACTCCTTCTAAAACATCCATCAGATCTCCTTCAGATTTTGACTCACTCAAAACGTCAATTAAGTTGCTAGACTGATGGTTTTGAAGCATAAGAGGTTTAACTTTAGGGAAATCAGTTTGCTGCTGTATGGAATCCCCTGGAACTTGTTTCAATTCAGCAATGAGCTTATCCTTCCTTGATTGGGACCCAATTTGGATTGCAGATTTGAAAGTTGCAGAAGAATTGAGGGTTCTCCTAGTACACTGCTCTATTGAGTGTCCAAATACCTTACATTGCTTACAAATGGGAGGTAAGACTTCATATTCAATAGGGACTAACTGCCCTCCTTTCCATAATGACTTTGACTTCATCAGATATATCTTGTTCAGCACTGATTTCTATACAAATTCTAGTTGTTGTGGATTTAGTATGTAAGAGGCATGGTTGCTTGGCAGTCTTAGCAATGGCCTGGTCCACATGTAAGGGTCTCCCAATTATGCTAGCCACTAGACCTAAGCACTCTTGGTTCCAAAGTTCAAAGGGTAAATCATGAAATTTAACCCATGCAGGTATTTTGGTAGGTTGTTCTTAGGCAGGCTTTATCATCCTGTGCCAATCTTTGAGAACTAGATATTTCTCTCACTCTCTCTCCTCTTACTACTTTTCTTAACCAAAAATTTTTGCGATTAAGATTTTCTTTATAAAAACTTTTTTTGGTAGTGATTTCTGAAATTGCCGTTGATTGGGTGAACGAATTGGTAATGATTTATTTGCCGTTGAAAGAGTATTACAATTGGGTGGACTACGAAATTTTTGGTAATGAACAAATTTTTAGTTAAGTCAAATTTGGGTGAACGAATCTCTCTCTCTCTCTCTCTCTCTCTCTCTCTCTCTCTCTCTCTCTCTCTCTCCCTAATCGTTTTCTGTCCAGTTCTCTTTCCTGTCTCCCTGACTCTTGCCCTTCTCCAGTTCTCTCTTCACAGGTATGGCCCTTTGTTCTCTTTCTTCTTCTTTTTTAAATGGTTGTGACGGTTGTGAATCGAAAAATTAGTTGTTCCCCTATCCAATTCTTTTTTTTTTTTTTTTCCCCATGTCTTGGAATATCGAAGCTTCCAACTTTAATTTAAAGCATGGTAGGCGTCTGTGTTCTCATTTTGAAGAAAACAGATAGGTTGATGTGTGCTCTTTTTTCTTTCTTTGGACATACTCCAAAGCAGAATTTTCCTCCATTCAATTGGTGTGAAAGCATTTTACTAAGAAGTACTGGAACTAGGTATATATGGCTTAACCATGGTGTATAAATGAGAGAGTGAATGCGATACGAAGACCTTTGCCGATTAAAAAATCCATGAAGCCCTTTGCCGATTAAAAAAAAAACCATTTTTTTCTCTCATTTTGGAAGTTTCTACTCTCTTTCCTCTAACTACTGACATCGTGTATAAATTGTTGCGTACACTATTTAGATTTCAATGTGTCTTAAAATGCATGGCAAAAAAAGTAGTTAATTTGATCTAATTAGCTTTAATGGTTCTTCATTTTTTATTGGATTGAACAGTGAAAAAAATAGTTAGTTTTTTATTCGTCAAGTGTGTAATATCCCAAAATTTGTAATAAATAAAATTTTGTGATATTATTTCAAAAATCATTTACTTTGTTAATAATCTGATTTATTAAATTAAATTAATTAATTAGTTGATTGATTAGTTAATAAGTTAAATTAGTCTGATTAAATTCGAATCGGGTGTATTAATATTTGCATACAAATTAATTTTTGGGCAATGAGATTTTTTTCTTCCGTAAACCAAGACCGTAGTTAGTCTCAAAATATTTTGTTTAGTTTACGGCAATATTTTCAAAATTTTCCAAAACTGAAATTCAGACTTCCGATCACCGCAGGGTACATTTTCGTGGAGAGGCTCTTTTCGCACCCCCTGACACAACCCCCTCGGGCCCCCACCACCTTTTCCCCCTGCCCCTCCCCCACGTTTTAGATTTTATTTATTTATTTTACTTTTACTAGTTTTTTTTATACTTTTAAAATACTTTAATTACTGTTTTAGTTTTTTTTTTTTATAACTTTTACTCGTTTTTTTTTGTTTGACTTTTACTAGTTTTTTTTAACTTTTAAAAGACTTCTTACTATAATTTTAATTAATAAATAATTAATTAA